>OZ023262.1:268660755-269260755 GCA_964006375.1 Tillus elongatus
TCCAATCCCTTCAGGAGGAATGATGTAATACTGAGATGTTTCAGTGATGTAGGTAGGAGGTCCTTACGTCCCAATTTGGGAATGTAAACCCCCCTAACCACCGTCCAGCTGGATGGAATGTAGTTCCAGGCCAGAATGGCTCTGTACAGCCTGGTAAGGTGAGGTAGGAGAATCTCCAGTCCCTTTTGTAGTAGGACCGGTACCACCCCATCCTCCCCTGGCGACTTGAATGGCTGGAAATGATTCACAGCACACTCCACTGCCGAGGCTGTAACTATTCGCCGAGCAACCCGCCAGTCCTCCCCATGAGGGCGTTTAAATCGTCCCTCAGTCGGTAGGACCTCTCCGTTGCTCAGGATCAGACAATCTGGGAAGTGTGTGTGTGCTAAGAGCTCTAACGTTTCTTTCCGAGATTCAGTAAAGGAACCATCTGGTCGTTTTATCTATCCCAGCTCCTGAACACGGTCGCGTGAGAGAATCCCGTGGATTCTGGCGCTGCTGGGCATATTAATGTCCCCGCAGAACCTCCTCCAGGACTCCCTCTTAGCGTTCCTAATCTCTTTGTTATAGTGTGTTAGAGCGGTTTTATATTGCTCCCAGTTGCCTGTAGTCTTAGCACGATTGAAGAGACGTCTAACTTCCCTTCGTAGTTTATAGAGGTTATTATTCCACCAAGTAGACCCCCGACTCTCTTTGACCTTAGTGGACAGTTTTCGTAATATGCAGAGACAACAGCTTCCCTAACCTGTTCAGCCGCAATCTCAATCTCATCACGATCCCTCACTGTGGGGACAGCGGACCCAAGTCCGGCGGCGAGGGACTGTTTGTACCCCTCCCAATCCGTCCTTCTCGGGTCGCGATACTCCACTACAGGTCTAGGGCCTGTTACAATATCAAATAGGATATGGGCATGGTCAGAACATGAGGGTTCAGACGACACCCTCCATTTGAGAATTTTTGAGCTCAAAGCTTGAATGCACCTTATGTTGGTGGGCATGGGGGTAGGAATATAGGTGTGTATAGAGGATAAAGGAGTAGGTTAAGGAGCTCGAAAGGAAAGGGGATTATGGTGCAGGTTCCTCCTCCTTTTTAGAAGCTCGATTACCAAGCTTCCTATAGGAGGGTCTACCTTTGGTAGTCGTCCTAGGGGTGGACTTTCCTTTCCCCTGTTGTTTCCCTCTGGAGGTTCCAGTGGAAGGTTGAATCCTGCCACCTCCTCTATTGGGTCTGTGTAAGTCGTGTTCATGTTTGGTCCCACGAGCAGCAAGGGAAAATAAACCTCAATGGAAGAGCACCGCATCCCATGAGCATCATCGGTTCGGCACCAACCCTCCAACGACCTTGCGATGTGGGTTTTTTATAGAGGACTCTCCTCGCAATGCCAGCCAATTAAGGCAAGCATTCCCGGCCCTCCTACGACATAACTAGGTAAGGTTACGGTCTGGTTAGTTCATTTAGTTCACGTCTAATAGTAGACGCTATCCAGGGTGCACCACGGGGAGGCGAACTAACTTTACACCCCAGCTTTGGGGTTACGCAACTGCAGCGAAAATGAGATTTTTTTGTGAAAACGGTGTAGATATTTAAGAAAACGGCGGCAGTACGAGAATACACTCAAAAATATACTCCCGCGATGTGCGTTAAGGTACTTTAGAACAGAGAGGCATTCAAGAATAAACTACGGCAAGAGAATATAGAGTCGATGACAGAAGGCGGCAGTGCAAAAATGTGAATTGAGATTTGAGCAGTCAAGGCTCGACTATAATCTGAAAAAAAGTGCGGCATAATAAAAGAATTTTAGTGTTAAAACGGGAAAAGATATGAGTAACTGGCACGCGGTTGTTAAGACCGTCCCAATATAAAATGGAGAATAATTAGCAATTAGAGGCAAGCTGAAAATCCAATGCAAAACAATTAGTACACATCCAAGAGAAGAACCAATCAGACACCAATCAGCAAGTCGTTTTGTGAACATTATCAATATGAATGTGCATACTTTTTTTATTGTGATTAGTTTTTTTTTAGAATTTTCTGTCCCATTGATGTTTTTTATGTATCTCTAACACAATATGGGGGGATATGTAGATAAAGGCCAATTTTAGAACTATATCCATGAGATGAGAGAAAAATTAAGATACAGCGGTAAGTAAACAAATATTGGCATAATTTTATTTTTATCAATGTTAGCGTTTTTAAATTTTTAAATAAAGACGCAAATACATAATAATTATATTTTCATGCTCTACCATTAAAATTGCTAAAATAAAATACCATATCAATATATATATATATATATATATATATATATATATATATATATATATATATATATATATATATATATATATATATATGCTATAGATAGCAAATGATAGGAAAGAATACGAAATTTTAATGGGAAAACGGGAAATTTATGCATCCTAGTACATATAAAATAAACGTATACACCCTAATGTAGCAATGAAAGAGTTTTGGCAGGAGATGTCAACGCCCGACATGAATGTCAGTGACCCATGTAGCAACCCTGGATGTTAAGTTACATTCGAGTAATAAAAAAATATATTATATACTAGAAATATCCGTAAAAAAACCAAGAACAATGCTTCAGTCTTTGTAGGGAGAATGAGATTGTAGATAATAAATGCATTTCTGTTAATTTATTGTGTGTAAACCTAAAGGCTCGATGTATTAAAAGAGCAGAGGTCATTTGTAAAAACAAAACTGTATGTAGTAATAAGAAATGTGCGCATAAGAAAAAAACGTAAAAAGACACTAAAGGTTTGACGGAAAGCTCAAACACAGGTGGTGTGACGAACAATAGCGTTTTTTCACCTGTAAGAGAGTTAATAAAAGCAACGGTACGAGAGGGTCCGGCGTCTTTTCCATCCAGTGAATTCATCAGCATCACTTCACCAGACCAGGTGATCATCGTCATAATTATGTAAGTTGACATAAGAGATTCCAGAGTGCATCGAAGGGAGAGTATAAAACACCTCCAGAGTGCTACGACTATGGAATAAATATATCAATATGTTAACGAAGTAAATCCGTTAATAATCAATAAATGGACAGTAAATTATGGCATGGACAAATTAGAAAGATAATAATAATTAATCAGGGGCCGCATTAATGGAAGAACAATATATAATCCAATGGAAAATGTTTCAGTAAGTGTTACCTTTTCCTAAATTGACCAGTGCGGTTTGAATTTCACCATTTTAACAGCACCAATCAAATATTTTTGTGCTAATAAATTTCAAAAACAAAAAACTTTTGTTTGAAATAAACGGAAACAGACCGTGATCTCTGTAGAATTGTCGAAGTATATTGATTATGTTGTATCCATGTTTCACCGGTAATTGTGTAATTATTTATAATGTTACCAGAATGTTTTAATAGGATTTTTCAAGTTATATTTATGTAAAGAATGTTTTAAAATATGTCTTTGTATTTAACGAGTGTCATATCGACACAGTTAAATGTTTTAATAGGATTTTTCAATTTATGTTTATGTAATGAATGCTTTAAATGTTTCTGTTGGTATTTAATGTGTGTCAAATAGACACCGTAAAATTTGTGTAATGAATTAAATGGAATGTATAACAGATTATAATTAACGGAGGTATTGTTCTTAGTTGATAATTAATTAGCAAAATTGTTGTATAGCCATCTGTGCAGAGCGAAATTAATTTTTGATCAAGTGAAAATCAATAAATGAATTTAAATAACACATATTAGTGAATTTTAATTAGTAGAAGCTAGCTGTAACCCAACCTGATGATTAAGACATATGTTCTCAGCTCTAAAATAAATATTTGCAGGTATATACTACCCATAAAGTAATACCATAGCAATATATATATATATATATATATATATATATATATATATATATATATATATATATATATATATAATATTAAAATGTGGTTATGTTTTAAAATAATACGAATTAAACTTAGATATTTTTGAAAGTCAGTCTTTTTCGAAGAAGGTAAATTCTCTCCCTCCTCCCTTAGAAACCCTCGTTTTGACATTCATTTAATAAACGTATAAGCGAATCTAGACCCTTCTCATCAGAGGGATTTGGATTCGTAGGTATGACTTTGTGAACTCACGCTAAATTGTGAAACGAAGAAGGGAGGAAATATATCTTATCATCGATATTAGACAAGGTAATTTTACATAAATAGTTTGTAAATATCCTGTGACATGCAGATTTGAAACGGTACATGTTGCAGTAGACCTGGCTGCGCTCCTCCTATATCATTTCTTTATAATGCACGAAATCTAAATGTTTTGCAATGCTATATTTAATAACTCTTTTGGATTTTTTACAAACATCATCAGTGGATTTTATACAATAAGCTTTTGAGCCAGTACCATAATATTCCATCAATGATTTTCCTTTATATTCATATTTAATCTTGCCAATAATCGATTCCGTTACTGGCATATCATGCATATTGATATAAGGATAATTTGAAGTGCCAAACTCGCTAATATGCTTTTTCATATCTTCATAAAAATTTTCAGTTTCACATATATTCACTAAGTGAAGATTGGAACCTGTGATGAGCACTGATAAGTACACTTGGAGAGCCCAAATCACCACAACACATTTTAAAAAAGACCTGACGATCGTTTCACTAACCAAGTTAGCGTCATCAGAGGATGAAAACATTCTAAATACTTAAAAAACTAACGTCAACTTATATACCGGATCTCAGGTAAAGAGATCGAACCGAGATGAGACACTAGTCGTAGGCAAATTCCACAGTGTATTGTATTTTTATCGCCTGACCAGGTATTTGCGCTATCCTTATTGCTTTATCTAAAAGTGTCCATCTGTAATTGTCTTGAGAAAGTTCAACGACCGCTAAATTAAAAACGGTTCCTTTGGCGGCAATAACTGTGTACTTGTTATCGGTAAAAACGTGCCGAAAACGTGGGAATTTTATTTAGCAAAGTAATCTATCAAGTGACTCGTAATTGGCGCTGGTACACTGTTCATACATTCTTTGTTGCAACTATATTTCGCAATATATACGCTCTCAAACTCATTCAGCTGACCTGGTTTCCTAACATTCTTTATTAATTTCAGATTTTCTTTATCAACGTGATGATTACTATCCCAAATATGTCGGGCGACGGCAGACCTATCTACAGTACCGTAACGTAATTGGGATATGTGTTCTTTGAATCTGATTCCAATCGATCTTTTTGTTTGTCCGACGTATTTAAGATTGCAATCTTTACAACTTATTTCATAAATTCCCGACATTTTTTCCGCGCTATCCTTGTCTTTTGGATTACCTAGCAAGTATTTGTTGTTGAAAATGCTACCTGTAAGT
The DNA here is from genome assembly GCA_964006375.1 of Tillus elongatus. Lineage (NCBI taxonomy): Eukaryota > Metazoa > Arthropoda > Insecta > Coleoptera > Cleridae > Tillus > Tillus elongatus. The sequence goes on from OZ023262.1 coordinate 268,666,110, forward strand.
CGACTTTTTTAAAAATGTTGTCTAGACCCCTCGTGATTCTAGGTTCAAATGGTAAGCAAATAAAGTTTTTTTCCGATTTTTCTCTTCTGAACGTCGTTGATTCCGTCACTATTTTCTTTGTTTTTTGTTTGTTGATTATTTTTTCCACTAAGCCAGCAGTGTATCCGTTATATTCGGCCACGTTCCTAACTTTTTTTTTTTTTTTTTTTTTTTTTTTTTTTTTTTTTTTTTTAAGTAGATATACCAAAGAATTAAATTATTAAAGACCCATATAGAAGTACAGCAGACATAAGTGATATGTTGATCTTAGGTCAAACTTCTGTAAAAAGAATGTTAAGCGTGCAACTAACTAAAATAATTAATAGGCAACACTTCGAAAATAGGATATATTTCTGTAATTGGGGTCTTGCTCGAATTGGAGAGAGGAACGATTTTGGAATAATGTTCACCTATGAGGCGACATTCCAAAGCAATGGTCATGTAAACAGACATAATGTACACTTCTACGCTGATGCCAATTAACATTTTGTGAGAACTGTTGACCAGCAACATAGGTGGAGTGTAAATGTATGGCGAGGAATAATTGGAGACCACATAATAGTGCCGCATTTTTTTGATGGACACCTCAATGGACATATTTCTCAAAATTCTTTAAACGAAGAACTTACCACTACAACTACTGAGAAGGATGTGCTTCCAGTTAGATAGTGCGCCTGCTTATTTCAGCATTGGAGTCTGAAATACCCTGGATGCAAAATTTCTAGGCCGTTGGATCAGAAGAGGAGGACCTATTCCGTGGCCTCTAAGGTGGCCAGATGTAACGAAACTTGATTTTTTCTTATGGGGGAACATTAGAAATATCATTTTACAAAACACCCCAAACAACAACAAAAAACATGCCGGAAAGAATAAGAGAAGCATTTTATTCAGTTACTTCCATGATGTTACGAAATCTAAATGAATCTTTAAGGTTCAATATGTGTCTGCAACAAAATGCTATAGTGTTTGAACATCTGATGAAGTAGTTATTGTGTTTATGTTAATTACCTAAATTATGTTACGTTTAATAATCTTTTATTCTGAATGATTTTATCAGTATTTAAATAAATATGATATAAATTTGCGATAGAAAAATAAATAACATGATTATGCTTCGATTCCTTGTGCCGTCCCGCCTGTGATTTTTCTCATTTTCTGTGTACATTTTTCTAAAAACCTTAATATCTCAAACGTAGGTTGAGATAGATACGGCAAACGATATTTTTTTCAATTAGCACATTTTAAGCTTTCTAACGGCAAAATAATATACGGGGTGTTGTATTTAAGAAATTCAATTAAAATGAAGGTGAAAGTAGGGATGTTTGAAGATAAATTTTGAACACCCTGTATGAACGAATCCAAATGTAAAAACAACTCAGGATAAACTAGGACAATATTAGATTGCACGTAGATTTTTCAGGGTAACTAACGAACCGTGGCATAGATATAACTGTGTGAAGAAAGTATATCTTTGACTAAATTTTTAAAGAAAAATTAATAACTCAGAAACGCTGCGTTTGAAAATCTTACACATTTCTAGTTGAATATAGAACCTACAGAGGCTTCATCTATCGCATAAAAAACTATAGTATTTAAGAAAAATATAATTTTCGGTATTACTCTTTTTTTGTACACGCTGTATACTTAAAAATAATTTTAGGTTGTAGCAAAGATCACGCGTTATAAGTTTCATTAAGAAATGTTTTTCCAAGTACAACGGTTTAGTAACTATGGACCGACGCGCGCTTCTTGGACAACCCTGTATATATATATATATATATATATATATATATATATATATATATATACATATATATATATAAACATATAAAAATTAGAACTGACCTCGGGTATGTGTTCTATGGGCCCTAATTAGCGCTCATTTGAAGAATTTTTTTCAAAATTCAAAAGTCGGGATCTCCTCATTAGTCATTTTTTTAAATTTGTATGTAAATAAGCACGGTAAATGGAAATTACTTTACTAAAAACAACATAACCTTTTTATGATACAGATGACTAAATAGATTATCAAACCCATGAATCGGTTATATGCTTAGAGCTTTAATTTTATACCAAATACATGTACCACATAACTGACCCCATAAAAATAACAGTTAAAAAATAAATGTTGCATGTTAGAATCGAATATCTGTTTTTTCAAACATTTTTCAATAATTGTGGTAAGACTGGTCATGCGACTTAGTATTCCAATATCTGTTTCTTAAGTACTTTTTAAAAATGAAAATTTCCTTAAATATACTAATTAATGTTAAGTAGATTATGGCTTTTTAGTGAATTTTCTTTAAAAAATTCACTAATGAAGAGATTTATATATATATATATATATAATATATATATATATATATATATATATATATATATATATATATATATATATATATATATATATATATATATATATATATATATCCGGCCGATAACTCAAAAAATAAAGTTGAAAGGCAAAAAAGTTAGAGGCATTTATGGAAAAATAAACTGGAGTTTTCCTCAAAACGTCGAAGTCGCGATTTAAAACGTCAAAATTGGCACATTTAGGCAAAGAGCTTGAAACTAATACGGGCTATGGAAAGAAAATGTCTCAAGAAGAATGTTTTGCAAACACTGGAGTCTTAGCTTCAACCGCCATTGTCCTTCATTTTACTAAAATGTTTCCAGAAAATTCATTTCAAATCGACCGTATCTCTAATGCTTTAGCAGTAATCTTAGCTATAGGGTTTATCGTTTATTGGTATATAATTTTTGTCGAATTTTCGGAAAAAATAAATAAAGCACAATATATCCGTTATTATACAATATATGAAAAAAATATATACATTAATTATAGGGTGTCTTGAGCTACATTTAAAAATATTTCTACAATCACAGGATGGCCCATAAGTCCTTGGTGATACAAATTTTCTTTTTTTTAGTCGAACACGCCTTATGTTATTGCATCTGTGCATTTTCCATCGAAATATAATGCATGTTTGTAAAAAAAAGAAATTCTGGACGCAGCAAGTGCGTTATGGTAGCGAATTTTGATTAAATGCTTCAAATTTTAATAGCTCAATTTGTTATTAACGTATAAGGTTGACCAAGAAACGAGTATTTTCGGGAACACTTTAAGTTTATTTTCGGAAATTTTTCTACATTTTCAAACAACAAGGTTATTCGATTCAACATGGCACGATGAAACATTACTATATAGGTTATACTGGTAACCAATTTGATGTTTGCTTTCTAAAAAGAAAACAAATGTATTTGCTATTAAACGCATTTTTATGAAAATTCACTACCATAACGCACTTGCTGCGTCCAGACTATTATTATTCATATAACTTAAAACTTATTTAGATATCTAGCAAATTTGAGAAAATGAACCAGTCATAATCTTGATAGTTTTTTAGATTTAGAATCATATGTTTGTTTTATTGATTTTAGTCACTCCACTTTCAATCATTTTGTCCTTATTTTTCTAAGGAGACCAGCGATTTTATATTTATTTCTCGGTAATACTTATTAATAAAATATGTTTTCTTTTCAAACAGAGAACGGTTATTCTTTTAGTTTTTTTTTTTCTAAATTATAAATTCCAAGGAAATTCCTAGAAGTTAAATTATGAATAGATATGTAAATACACTTATTTATCATTATTTCTGCCGTTATAAAGGTCTTTGCTTTGAAGCATTCTTTGGGTGCTGGCTAGGTGTACTGCTTGATTAAAATAACTTTATTTTAGAAAACAACTCAAAAACAATTTGCCTCAATACACTATCCTTTTAACAAAGCTGTGAACAAAGAGTTGGTTCATAACATGTTAAATGAGATTACAAGAAACAGAAAAAACGGCTAATTTTTACTCGGCCACCCCATATCTAACAGGAAAAGTTTAAAGGCACATGAAATTAAATATATTAGACATTAACAATCATTACTTTTTATAATAATTGTTTTGTAATATATTGAAGAAGCCAATAAAAAATACCAAACGTGTTTATCAAATACAAATATAGCTTGTTTCATTTTATCCAGCCGCTATTTACACGCAAGATAATTAAAAACATGTCTTCTTAGTAAAGCTGCGAACAGAACAACGTTTTGGAAAAATAACAACGTGGCTGAAAAAATAGAAGAAAAAAAAGGTTTTCCCTTCCTTGGCAGCTTTTAATTTTACAGGAAAAAATAAAAACCGGACGAGGATGTATATTAGATATTGACCATCACAATCTTTTTTGTGTTCAAAAAATTGCATCGTAACATAATGAACACGATCGGTTGAAATTCAACGATCGCTTTTCTACCTTCACCAGCCCGTAGTTCTTCGTGAAAATACTTAAAAACGTAAAAATAAAGTATAGGTACCAGATATTTAAAATCACAAGTTTTAAAGCAAAATTGTGCATAAAAATTGTTTTGTAATATTCTAAACAACATCCATTGGAAAACAAATATAGTTTTGTTAATAAAATCATGAAAAAGGTAGATAGGTGGATATATATTACATCACTCTTCCTTTAGTTTTATTTTTTTCCGCGTGTGATATGGACGCTCGAAAAAAAGTCTGGCAGTGGCAAGTGCGTTATTGAAGTGAATTTTCATAGAAATGTTTTTAATAGCAAATATGTCTCTCTAATGCAAGCAGGCATTCATCTGGTTACGTTGTAGCCTATATAGTAGAAAAATGTACCATATTTTATCAAAATTACTTATTGTTTGAAAATGTACAAACACTTTCCAAAAATAAACTTAAAATATTTCCTAGAAAACTGGTTTCTTAGCCGACAAACCTTAGGTTAATAGCAAATTTAGTTATTGAAATTTAAAGGATTTAATGAAAATTCGCTACCAAAACGCACTTACTGCGTCTCGATTTTTTTCTTACACACATGTATCATATTTAGATAAAAAATGCCAAAATGCAATAATGTAAGGGTGTTCGAAAAAACAATTATAGGGATCACCAGCGATTTATGGACCAGCCTGTGATTGTCAACACATTTTCATAAGATGCAGCTTTTTAAGATACCATATAACTAACGTATCCAATTTTTTGTCGTATCTTGTATAATAACAATTATATTGGGCTTTACCGTAGAAATGCATCTCCTTGTATATATGCAAACAGATAAAAACTGAAAGAAACCCAGACATCGATTCTAGCGGACCTAGTTTGCGCGCATTTGAATAAATCTTTTTAAAATTCAAAAGTCGCGGTCTCCTCATTAACGAAGTTTTTCAGCGAAAATGAGCTAAAAAATATAGACCGTTAAATCATACACTTAACTAAACCTGCAGCCAAAGCATCAACTTAACTAAACCTACGATAGGGAAGAAATGTGCCAGGGCTGACAATTTACTAAATTGTTAGTTGAAGTTATAATTCAATTTGCAGCACTATTTAGTAGGCTGCTCTTTCGACGTAAATAATTTTCAGTTTTTTGCTTAGATTTTTTCTCATTTCATCGTGTATTATTCCTTACCATTTTATTACATAAGTATAATAAAATTGGGTACATAAAACCAACACTAATTTATGGCATGAAAACCATGTTATTATTTCGAAAGCAATATAAGCATAATATAATATAATATAAGCATAATAAAATTTCAGATCAGATTTTGATAAAGACCATTAAATATAAAAATGAAGTAAGTATGCTTACGAAATTTCTCTCTATTGGAAGCTCTAAACCACACATTAACAATTTATGGATCGAAGGGCATGTAGAGTATTTATTTTTAAAATCATTTAATTTTCTTGAAATTTTTACCACCAATAGTTAAAAGAGGCTTATTCCAAAAGGTTTGAAAGCAAAAGAGGAGTTTTAGTGTCGATATTAAAATGTGTTTTTCTGCACCAATACCGCTATTGCTTTAAGAAAACTTTTAAATTTATGTTAGTTATAAATCATTGAAGATGCACTAACTTAGGAACAAACAACCTGTGGCCAAGAGACATATGTCTAAGGTGCTCGCCACACATACACACGAGTTATATTGTATCATAACGCAGTGTCATCACATAGTAAGGCATACGTGTTGTTTATCCTATCTAGGATTCTTAGTATTGTAAGATAACGTTTATAGCAGAGGGAATTATTATGCAGTAAAATAGTTCGATTCTAGTTTATAGCCAGCTCTTGTGTAAACTCCTCCTTCAGAATAATAAAAAAAATTAAAAGAAGTTCTCTGAACTCAAGTATATTTGTGGCGCAGTCGGTAGGATTTTTGGAAGCGGCCTTAGAACAAAAATCGGCGCGGTCCGGTCTGTTTTAACAGTTTATTTCAATAAAAAAAGAACCTTTATAATTTCGAGAACGTTCGATTAACGGTTATCTGAAGCAGTTCTTAGGGATCCAGACAAAAGTCGCTTGTTCCTTTAGAAAAAGTATAGTTAAGAAAATATGGGAGTCCAGACCAAAATCGCTGGTTCCTTTAGTAGTATATTTAAGAAGATCTGGAAGTCCGGACAAGCATCTCTGGTTCCTGTAGATCAAAATAGAGTTAAGAAGACCTGGGACTCCCGACAAGCATCGCTGGTTCCTTAAGGCACTAAATGAAGCTTTTAACAATATTAATGTAAGTTGTGTTTTCCTTTATACTCATTAAATTCTGTCTTATTAGTATAATTTCAGTTTTCTGTTTTATTAAAATTTGAAGTGACATACCTTATATTTATTGCAAAATACGTATCTAATATATTTATATAGTTAGGAAAAGTTTATGTCTGAGCTTGATATCGCAAGTTTGATTGAAAAGGTAAATAAATTAAGATTAAATATGCCTACATGCAAGGTGCTTCTGCTACACTTGTAAATAATACAACAGATATGCAGTTACTAAGGTGTCATGCCGACAGTATTCCTCTTTTTGATGGTTATGCTAGACAGTTAAATAGATTATTACATTCTTGCGAAGCATTTTTAGGAAATTTCCAAAATATTCAGGCAGATCATCCAATAAATAGTTGTCTGTTTAATATAATTTTGTCGAAATTAAAAGGTAGAGCAGCCGATCCTATTTATTCAAGGCTGGAGCTTAATTCCTGGGTTGCAATTAAAGATGCGTTAACTTTAAGTTCCTCTGACCAAAGAAGTATAGATTGTCTGATACAAGGTCTTGTTTAAAAAAAAATGAACCACCTACTCAATTTGGCATTAGAATTCAAGATTCGCGAAGTTTGTTCTTTTCTAAGTTAAATATGTCTATAGATAACGAGAACGAAATCAGAATAAAAATTGAACATTATAATGATTTCGCATTAAAAACATTTATTAGTGGTTTACCATACGAACCACAATTAGTGGTTAGATTAAGATATCCTAGTAGTTTAGAGAGAGCTATGTCTATAGTGATTGAAGAAGAAAACTTTATAAATTTCTCTAGACAAAATGCTAGTGCTTTTTACAAACAGCAACAGCCACATAAGAGTACTGCTTTTAATTCTGTACCGACTAATGTAGAAACGCCTCAGCAGTTTAATAACTTTACAAATTCGAATCACCCTATAGATAATTTTCTAGAGAATAATTTATATAATCCGGCAAAGCAGTTTAATAGTTTTCCATTTAGGAAAAACCCTCAAACACATTCCGAAGGTACTCAAGTAAGACAATATTTCCAGCCTAAGCCATTTAACGCTTTTGAAAATAGATCGAATAATTTACCGCATAATTATACACTAAAAAATTATAATCAACAAAAATTCAAACATATATACACAGCAGATGGATACGAGCTCATGTAATTCGAGAAATATGACACAATTTGTAGCTATGTCAAGACCAACGTTCAGTCATCAGGAAGTATTTGCACAGCAAGTTGAAGATGAAGCCAGTAATTTATTTCCATATGTGCATGAAAATGAAAACGATACCATTCACCTACGTAACGTTCCAGATGCTAAATGGTTATACGTTTGTAGATAATTCAGGCCTATAAAATAAATTAAATGAATATGACGATATTAGTCATTAGGATAATTATGCAGAATATTCTCAGAGAGGTATTAATCATTTCTCTGAGGGCGAATTTCAAGACCCAGAGAACGAAAATATAAATTTTTCACAGGCACGACCCACCAACAGTGTAACATAATACAACTTTATAATATAAAAACAGATCACCCCTATGTGTATATGCCTTATTTAAATGCTTACTTTCGTTTAGATACAGGTAGTTCTAAAAGTCTTATAGACCCAATGTTAGCAGATATATAAAAAAGAAATGTTTAACATACAAACAGCTCACGCAATGACGTGTTATGATAAAGTAGCTGTTACTCCAACCTTTAATTTATTTAATAATAAAGTTATGCACAAATTTTATATATTTAAATTATCAGAAAAATTCGATTGTCTTATTGGTGCAGACATATTAAATAAATTAAGCGCAAACATTGATTTACAAAATTGTAAACTAACTACTAAAGACATCGAAATTCCAATAACATATGAAAGTTCATTAAATTTGGTTGAAAACAATAATCACTCCTACAAATTCCTAAACTTTAGTATAACAATCGAACCTATAATGCAAAAAGTAGTTAGAATTCCTGTAAAGCAAATTCAGGGATTCGGAATTCTAGAAAACGAAATTTTTGGTGATGGCACAGAAATGTCATTAGCGCTTGTAAAAGTTAAAAATAATTTCGCTGTAACCACAATCACAAACTCTAAAGGTAACCCGGTTAAAGTAACATTTAACGAACCATTAGACATAGAACCGATTAATTGTTTTGACATGAATTTCATTAAATTTGGTTGAAAACAATAATCACTCCTACAAATTTTAGTATAACAATCGAACCTATAATGCAAAAACTAGTTAGGATTCCTGTAAAGCAAAATCAGGGATTTGGAATTATAAAACACGAAATTTTTGGTGATGGCACAGAAATGCCATTAGCGCTTGTAAACGTTAAAAATAATTTAGCTGTAACCACAATCACAAACTCTAAAGATAACCCGGTTAAAGTAACATTTAACGAACCATTAGACATAGAACTGATTAATTGTTTTTACATGAATTTCTATGAAAAAAATGGAAGTTGACGATATTATGTCTGAAGAACAAGATAATCTTTTGAAAAATTATTTAAAAGATATAAGATTAGATCATTGTAATATAGAAGAGAAAAATGCTATTAGATAATTATGTTACGAGTTTAGGGATATCTTTCATTGTGAACAAATTTGTTTACTAATCAAATTAGATATAAAATAAATGTAACAAATGATACACCTATATTTACTAAAACTTATCGATGTCCAGAAATTAATAGAGTCCCATCTGGATTGTACCGAAGAAACTCGATTCCTCTGGTAAAAGGAAGTGGCGAATCGTGACAGACTATCGCAAATTAAATGAGCGAACTATTGACGACAGATCGTTTACCCAATATTACAGAAATTTTAGACAAATCTTCAATGATGCACTTATTTAGGCTGGGCACTCTAAATAATTAACCACCTCGTCTAGCGATCACATACCATTCAGAGTAGCTCCATGATATACCCAAGGACATCCGTCCCTCGAGCCAAACATGAGCCACTAAGTACAGCACATTAGACTTCGCCAGACGCCCTAAATTAACTATATTATGGTACATTACGGCAATCATCTACAGATCTACAGTATTCCAGCTTCCATTAAATGGACAAACACGTGTCACTCGTCCAGAACACACTGTATACACTTTTCATCATAACACGCTGTTATTATTGCAAATAGAAAAGCATGAATAAAATAACCAGCTATTTATTTCAGTTTGCAATTCCAGTTCGTAAACTATCGGAGTACAACTAACCCTGCAACCTGGGAGCAGAATAACAGAACATGATCGTTATAGACCCTCGTTCACTGCTCTACAAAACTAACACACTGCTATCACTACAATGTAGAACAGCGAAACTCCCCAGTTAACTATCTAACTGTTTCCCACACAAGATCAGAACGGCGATAAATAATTCTAATGCAACCACCAGACCTCTTGTCCCGTACGCGAGCTGAAGGCATCTGTCTACTTTCTTACTTACGCAGATCACACCTTATTCAATAACTCGGTGCTTCCGCGAAACACTATTGCCCTGCCTAACGCTATTGAAACGCAAACGACCGGAATGCAACTAACTTTCACAGGACACGGCAAAAAGCTCTGAAAACGGCCTCCACAGGCCCACGTCCACTTCTTCCGTTACAGTCCTGCTATTATCACAAATAGAACCAACGACAAAAACAGTTAGCTTTCCCATTCGCACCACCCTCAACGCGCTGGCTAAAAACGACAATTTTTTACGGCAATATCTGGTTTCGTTCACGTGCTTCTGGCGTCTGTTCTCCGCGTTCGATCTCTCGGCGATGATCTTTGTGATGCGCTCAGCGACGTACCTAAAATGAATTCCATTGCGCGTGACATACCCGCGCTATTCCTTTTACATCCACGATTCATGTTCCGCTCGTGGCGAATTTTCATATTTTGAAATCTTTCTAAAATGAGTCGAATTTGTTCTCTTGTATACATTCGTTATTTAAACCGCCTAGCTTGTGCGCTATTCAAATAACCCTAATAAATTCGGACTCATTACAAATTAATTACTTTTATTTGACAGTAGTGTCTTCTACGTGGGGCTATTCATTCAGTAGAAGTGTTACTAGTATGTAATGTTCCTAACGTTCCATTAATTTATATAACTGATTGCACTAATAACACTTTACTTTACTGTCTACCATATACACTTTCAATCACGGAATAGTAAACGCTGTCTCTTTGAAATAAATTCAATCAAGGCAGTAGTGACGAAAGTAGCCAGGAAAGTGAAATACAAGATACAATAGAAACAAGACCCAAGGTTAGAAAAATAAAGTGTAGGTTACACGGCATATGAGAGCAGAATGTTTAAAATATGTTGATTCTAAAGAGAAAACTGCAAAAAAAAGAAATGGGCAAAGATTGCAATTGCAAATGAAAGTGTGTGTGTGTGTGTGTATGTGTGGAAGGAATTGGCTTCGGACATCACGTCCATTGGCCATAAAACCCTCGACTCACAAGAGAACTTCGATTCAGAATTGCCAGTGTGCTAAACGAGACAAATGCACCTCCGCGAAAAAAAATCTCGGGACGCAGCAAGTGCGTTATGGTAGTGAATTTTTATTAAATGCCACAAATTTAAATAACTCAATTTTATATAAACGCAGAGAGTTTACTTTTGGTGCGTAGTAAGGTCTTTCCTAACGCAAGATATCCACCAAATTTAATTACAATAGACTTGTAATTTTCGTAGTAAGATCTATCCCAAAACAACATATATAGTAAATTTCATTAAAACAGCTTTGTTATGTTTCGGAGAAAAATAAATTTCGAAATAAAACTCAAATTTTTTTAGGAAAACCCCGTCCGATTTTTCTGGCTAACGAACTCATCCAAGCCATTGATAAAGGAAAGGCACTTGCTAAGTTTCATCAAAATCGGTTAATTATTTTTTGAGTTATCAGACGGATACATATATATATATATATATATATATATATATATATATATATATATATATATATATATATATATATATATATATATATATATATATATATATATATATATATATATATATATATATATATATCAACATATAAAAATTGAAACTGACCCCGGATATGGGTTCTAGGGGTCCTAGTTCGCGCTCATTTGAAGAATTTTTTGCAAAGTCTCACCATCGATACCTCTCTATTAGTGAAGTTTTTTCAATAAAAATTCACTAAAAACAGGACGTGGTAGATGTGAAGAATGTCGCAGAAACAAAGACAGAAAGTCGAGGTACCCCTGTGAGCAGTGCGAAAAATATCTGTGTTTAGAGTAGCTCCATTTTTTATGCGAAAATTGCAGCCAATTACGTGACGACTAGTTTTTTATGTTTCCTTTGTCTGCCATACCATTTGAAGATTGTATAGTTTGAGCTTTTTTTTGCTGTTTCTAAAATATTTTCTGTTTTTAGAGAATTTTCTTAAAAAAATTCACTAATGAGGGGATCCCGACTTTTGAATTTTGAAAAAAATTTCGTCAAGCGCCCTTTAGGACCCCTGGAAATCAAATCCGAGGTCGGTTTCAGACTTTATATGCATATATATATATATATATATATATATATATATATATATATATATATATATATATATATATATATATATATATATATATATATATATATATATATATATGTGTGTCACAACTATAACTAAAAAAATAATAGACCGATTTTGATAAACCTTGGTGAGTACCATCCTTTTGCGAATGGCTTGGATAATGTCGTTAGCCAGGAAAATCCGCCCAGATTTTCCCGAAAAATTTGGTGTTTTCTTTCTCTAAAAAATTATATCTCCGAAAGTAACAAAGTAAGGGCTACCAAATTTGGCGTGCGGGTATATGTCATTATAGGTAAGTTACAGACATTTAAAGAAAAATAAATATGAGTTTTCCTCAAAACGTCCAAGTCGCGATTTAAAACGTCAAAATTGGTAACAGTAGAGAGATAATGTCTGTTCTGGAACGACCTTGACGCGGTGGTGGAGATATTTCAAGGTCAAGGCCAGCGATATATTTTCCCACGGCCAGGTGTATTTTTAAGGTCAAGGCCAGATGTATTTTCCCACGGCCAGAGGTATTTTTTAAGGTCAAGGCAAGATGTATTTTCCCACGGTCACGGCTAGAGGTATTTTTTAAGCTCAAGGCCAGATGTGTTTCTGCACGGTCGCGGCCAGCGATATTTTTTTTAAGGTCAAGGCCAACCACATTTTCATGGTCACAGACACATTCAAGTTTACAAATTTATCCTTGAAATTTGTATTATATATGTACAGGAGATATCTCAGGGAATTAATATTATACGCTTTTCAAATTTATCATTGTAAACTATGGTACTCGTAATTGACATTCAAGGTTTCAAACTGGAAAATAATAAATTTCTTCCAAAAGAACTTGCATCGTTTGATGGTTCCAAGATATGTCATTATGTTTTTAAAGCACCATTTAGTCTGGATTATTTACCTCAAAATTTACAAGTGCAGACGAAATGGTTAATAAACCATCATCATTGTATTGATTGGAAATCAGGTTTTACACCAGTACACAATTTTGCTGAAATAATCAAACATCTTACAAGCGACACCAACGTCGTTTATGTGAAAGGAAAGGGGAAAGCTGATTATGTAAAAAAATATTCATCAGCACTCGTTTTGGAATTAGATGAACAACCCACACTTCAAGCATCTACACCTTCTTGCATTTATCATTTAAATAATCATTGCGTTTGCGCCCTTACTAATGTATACTTTTTATTTAACAATCATGTTATGAATTAAGTTTTGTATTGTAAAAAATAAAATGAGTAAAAAAATAAAACTAGTTAAAATATATTGTTTTTTTATTTATTTATTTAAAGCGATGTATAGGAATACAATGTCTAATTACATTTCTTTTATTCTATAAATTTAAAATGGAACAAAATGCGTAAGTATGTGTTCAATTTCTCCATTTTGCACATAAGCTTTGTATGATAGAACAAAAAACTCTTTTGTACAGTTACCACTTATAATATATATATATATATATATATATATATATATATATATATATATATATATATATATATATATATATATATATATATATATATATATATATATATATGTATATATATATATATATATATATATATATATATATATATATATATATATATATATATATATATATATATATATATATATATATATATTGAAGAAAGTGCTAAATTATAATATAAAATTCAAAAATTCATACATATCTATCTTCAGGATACTTAAATTTAAATGCTTCAGGCTATCTCTGTAGAATCTAGATATTACATGCATCTGCCTCAATACCATATAAAGAGTCCCATAATCACCTCCATAAATGGATATGAAGAAAAAAAAACCTTAATTTGGACGAATACCCATATAAGAATTAAATGACTAATTATTCACATTGGATCGTGTAGACCTGCCTAATATGGCGGATTTTAAGTGGCAGATTATACCTATAATAAAGCGAGTTTTTAAGGTCTGATATAAGAATCCAATAAACTGCATCATTATAAATGCAGGCGAGTTTTTAAATTACCATCATTTATGTATAGCTCCAAACTTGTATATAAGAAGCCGCGTTGACTGGTTGAGCAATTATTACCGGTCAGATAACCTTGGAAATATTTACCCACTTCACGAAAGAACCTTGTGTGGCAGTATAGTTTTGAGTGAGCAACGACCAGTGCTTCCATGGTGAAATTGTTTTAAGTGGGCATATCTATATATTACGGTAAGTCTTATTTTAAGTTCTCTTAATTATCATTCGAGAAAAAAAGTGTGTATTTTTTAATTTCTAGTGAATTTATAGACCATTTCTCCAATGCGTTGTCGAATTTTCGTAAAAAAATCAATAAAGTTTAATATATCTATTATTATGCAAGATATGAAAAAAAATTGTATATATTAATTATAGGGTGTCTTGAGCTACATCTTAAAAAAAAATATTTCTACAATCATCATAAATGATACCAATTTTCTTGTTATAAAAAAAGATGCCTTATGTTTTTTTGTATTTTTTTTTACATATTCCTTCAAAATATTATGCATGTTGTAAGAAAATAAATTCAGGATGCAGTAAGTGCATTATGGTAGCGAATTTTCATTAAATGCTTCAAATTTAAATAGGTCCATTTGCTATTAATTTATAAGGTTAATCAATAAACCATTTTTTCGGAAACACTTTATGTTTACTTTCAGATTTTTTGTACATTTTCAAACAATAAAGTTATTTTGACGAAACATAGCACATTGTTTTCAAAAACGCATGTTTGCAAGAATATAAATTCGGGATGCAGTAAGTGCGTTATAGTAACCAATTTTCATTAAATGCTTCAAATTTAAATATCTCAATTTGCTACTAATTTATAAGGTTAATCAATAAACCATTGTTTTTTTCGGGAACACTAAGTTTACATTCGGATTTTTTTTGTACATTTTCAAACAATAAAGTTATTTTGATGAAAGATAGCACACTGTTTCTACTATATAGGTTATACTGGTAACCAAATTTAATGCCTGCTTTCTTAAAAATACATATTTAGTATTAAAGCAATTTAATGAAAATTCACTACCATTACACACTTGCTGCTTTTTTTATTATCGTTTTAAATTATTTTTTTCTGGCTACATTATAATTATATATATATATATATATATATATATATATATATATATATATATATATATATATATATATATATATATATATATATATATATATATATATATCGAGGTGGGATACGAGGGAATCATTTTTACAAAAATATTTCCAGAAAATTCATTTGAAATAGACCCTCTCTCTAATGATTTGGCAGTAGTCTTACCTATAAAGTTTATCATTTAATGATATATAATTTGTGTCGAATTTTCATACAAAAATCAATAAAGTTTAATATATCCATTATTATATAAGATATGAAAAAAAAAATGCATACATTAGATGCAGGAATATTTGAGCTACATCTTAAAAAAAATATTTCTTCAATCACAGGCCCCCATAAATGATGCAAATTTTCTTGTTATAAAAAAAGATGCCTTATGTTTTTTGTATTTTTTTGCATTTTCCTTCAAAATATTATGCATGTTGTAAGAAAATAAATTCGGGATGCAGTAAGTGCATTATGGTAGCGAATTTTCATTAAATGCTTCAAATTTAAATAGATCCATTTGCTATTAATTTATAAGGTTAATCAATAAACCATTTTTTTCGGAAACACTTTATGTTTACTTTCGGATTTTTTTTTGTACATTTTCAAAAACTAAAGTTATTTTGATGAAACATAGCACATTGTTTCTACTATATAGGTTACGAGGGAATCATTTTTTACAAAAATATTTCCAGAAAATTCATTTGAAATAGACCCTCTCTCTGATGATTTGGCAGTATTCTTACCTATAAAGTTTATCATCCAATGATATATAATTTTTGTCAAATTTTCATACAAAAATCAATAAAGTTTAATATATCCATTATTATATAAGATATAAAAAAAAATTTGTATACATTAATTATAGGGTGTCTTGAGCTACATCTTAAAAAATATTTCTACAATCACAGGCTGGCCCATAAGTGAAAAAAAATTCTTTTATAATAGAACATGCCTTATGTTTTTTTTGCATTTTCCTTCAAAATATTATGCATGTTATGGTAGCGAATTTTCATGAAATGTTTCAAATTTAAATAGCTCAATTTGCTATTAATTTATAAGGAAACAAAATTGTATACACTAATTGTAGGAATATTTGAGCTACATTTAAAAAAATTATTTCTACAATCATCATAAATGATACAAATTTTCTTTTATAATAGGAGATGCCTTATGTAATTGTATTTTTGCATTTTCCTTCGAAATATAATGCATGTTTGTAAGAAAATAAATTCGGGACGCAGTAAGTGCATTATGGTAGCGAATTTTCATTAAATGCTTCAAATTTAATTTATAAGGTTAACCAAGAAACCGGTTTTTTCAGGAACACCTAAAGTCATGATAGTTCAAAAAAATGTGTGGGAAGGGGCACGAGGGGGGGGATAGATGAAGCAAAAAAAATAGTTTTATACAGAAATAATGATGTGTGTGTGTGTGTGACAAAACAGCTTTGGTATGGCTTCAGACGAATCTATTAGCCACAGGTAAAAATAATGATGCTTCAGAGATTTTTTATTTTATTTCACGATTAGAATGCGATTAAAGAGGTATTTATTACAAGTATTTAAAACCGATAACTAAAATAAAACCACAAATATTTTTTGTGAAGCAATCATTTGCGCTATTTGTGAAATGTCATTTATAGATATAAAAGTAAGGGATCACTGTCAGTTAATGGGAAACTTTAGAGGTGCGACACGGCACCTACAACCTTAAGTTTAAAACCCCTTTGCAAATACCATTTTCCCATAACTTGAAAAAAAAAATATAATGCACATGTTTTTTGTAAAACAACTTGCTCTTCATCAAGGATTTTAAACATTTGAAAAAATAGCTTAGGAAATAGGAAGAAAGCGCATTCTTTTTACATTTTCTTCAAAATTTTTAATAAAGGGACATTTTTTTTTTGTTTCTAATAAAGATTGTTTCTATTGTAGAAAACAAGATGGCGAGCGATGATTAAACAATCCCACGTGGTGCCGCCGGATAACTCAAAGATATAATCACAAGTATTTAGTGAGCAATTTTGTTGACTTCGGAATCAGTTTATCAACATGAGTCTCACATGTACGACGTGTCAGAAAATCTTCACAAGAAAAGATAGTCTTAAGCGACACAGGAGCACTGTTCATTGCGTCCAACCACTAACAAAACTCCCTGACAACGCCGTCGACACGGCGACAATTTCAAGCATTGCTGGACCAAGTGGAATCAGGAATGTTGCAGTATCACTGACAGATAGTTCTAACGCTGGACAGTCGATAGCAAATCAATCAGCTGTGACAAGAAAGCGTCATCACACAGGTATCGACACGGCGCCAATTTCAAGCATTGCTGGACCAAGTGGAATTAGCAATGTCGCAGTTTCACCGACAGTGCCAGCAAAGCGTCGTCGTACAGCTATCGACATGGCAACAGATATTGCTAGACCCGAACCATCGGCAACAAATCAACGAGTTGCAACTATACGCTGCAGTGCCTGCGACTGTGAAGTTCCTGCCAACATGTATGCTGGACATATCAGGAGCACCAAGCATAAAGCTCAATTTTGGAAACCTTTAGCAGATGGTGTTCGTGTGTGTAGGAGCACATTTAAAGGGAGAATAGTGAGTTATCAAATTACTTCTGACTATGTAGGACTAAATATAATTGATTATATGAATAGTGTTAAAGATAAGTCTATTGATATGCTGAAAAATGAACTTTATAAACTAACAGCATTTAAATGTAATTTTGAATTATTCGGATTATATATTTTACCCTCTCGTAATATAAGGGAAGTTAAATCTCATAACACATCTAATAAAGTAGTAACATCTTCATCTGATTTAGAAAATTTGTTTAATGATTTTGTAATTAGAATAGACCAACGTGCTTCAGACTTCACAGAGAGAGATTCAGGCTGGGCACTGGAAAAAATTTTATATTTGGAAATAAATATTAATAAGTATAATCCTTTAAGAGCTGCTTCATATTTGCCATTACCACGTGCAATCACATTAAAAAAAGCTATAATTAATATTAAAAATAATGATGTATATTGTTTTGCTTGGTCAGTAATAGCTGCTATTTACAAACCAACTGGCTCAGTTTCTTCACCAAGCTCCTATCCAAATTTTAACGATACCTGTATCGATTTTACTAATTTATCATTTCCTGTCGCATTAAAATCAATACCTGAATTTGAAAAAAAGAATAATATTTCTATTAACGTTTACGGCTTAGAGAAATTTTTTAAAAATAATGTCTATAAATATCAAGTTACGGGCCCTCTACATTACACACAGAAAAAGCAATCCACCCACATAAACCTATTGTTACTTGATGATTGTGAGGGAAATTATCACTATTGTCTTATAAATAATTTTTCTAGGCTCATTTCTTCCCAGATATCAAAAAACACACGATCGAAGCATTTTTGCGATGGCTGTTTACAATATTTTGATTGTGAGCAAAAGTTACTTCGACATGCCCAAAATGATTGCAATTATGTGACTGCAAAAATTCCACAGTTAAATACAAGGATTGATAAGTTAGGTCATACGGTTTTAGATAACGTTTAAAAATTTGAAAATTTCCAAAAGCAGCTGAGATTACCTTTTTCTGTTTATGCAGACTTTGAATGCATTTTAGAACCTATAGAAGATAATACCGATAACAATAACAAAGAAACTTTTACTATTAAAAAATATAAGCATATACCTTGTTCTTTCGCCTATTACATAAAATGTTCATTTAATGATGAACTTTCAAAATTAGTTTTATACCGAAATAATGATGCCCCGGAGGTTTTTGTTTCACGATTAGAAAGTGATTTGAGAGATATTTATTATAAGTATTTAAAACCGATAATTAAAATGAAACCTTTAACATGTCAAGAACAAAAAAAATTCAATGACGCCACCCTTTGCTTTATTTGTGAAATGCCATTTACAGATTCAGATGTGAAAGTAAGGGATCACTGTCATTTAACGGGAAATTTTAGAGGTGCGGCACACAACGCCTGCAACCTTAATTTTAAAACCCCTTTGCAAATACCAATTTTTTTTCATAACTTGAAAAATTATGATGCACATCTTTTTGTGAAGCAACTTGCGCTCAATCAAGAAGAAGTGACTGTAATTCCTCAAACATTTGAAAAATACATTTCCTTTGCGAAAAAACTTCCAGTTGATAAATATATTAGTGCTGATGGCACAACAAAAACGATTTTTCTACAAATGAAATTTTTAGACTCGTATCAATTTTTATCCGCTTCATTAGATGAATTGGCTTCAAACTTAGATTCGCCACAATGTCGTGAAGTACGTAAATTCTTTTCTGGTGATAAAAGTTCTCTATTATGAGGCGGAAAGGAGTTTTTCCTTACACATATGTAACCGAATTTTTAAAATTTCATGAAACATTTTTACCAAGTAAAGATAAGTTTTTTGACGAACTTCGAAATGAAGAAGCATCTCAAGAAGATTATGATAGGGCTTGCAATGCATGGCATGTTTTAGATTGTAAAACTTTAGGAGACTACTTTGACTTCTACTTAACTACTTAATATCTGATGTTCTATTGCTTGCCGATGTTTTTGAAAACTATAGGGACTTATGTCTCAAAACTTACAAACTTGACCCGGCCCACTACTACACAGCTCCAGGCTTAAGTTGGGATGCAATGTTACGATACACAAAAGTTGAATTAGAGCTATTAACTGATATTGATATGCTGCATTTTTTTAAAAAGGGAATTCGAGGTGGTGTGAGTACTTGCATTCGACGAAAAGCTATCGCCAACAATAAATTTCTTCCAAATTATGATCCCTCAAGGCAAAACTCATTCATAATGAACTTACATATTACATCCATGTATGGCTTCGTGATGAGCCAGAAACTTCCCACGGGGAATTTTCATTGGCTCTCGCAAGAGGAAATTGAATCTTTACATAATAATGTTTCAAATATTCCAGACGATGCTGAGACGGGTTATGTTTTGGAAGTTGATCTTGAATATCCTACATATTTACATGACTGTCATAATGACCTACCATTTTGTCCGGAAAATTATAAACCACATGGTAGCAAAAGTCGAAAACTAATTCCAAATTTGCAAAATAAAGAAAAGTATATTTTACATTATAGAAATTTAAAACAATGTCTAAAGTATGGTCTTAAATTAATAAAAATTCACAGAGGTATACAATTTTCTCAATCGGCATGGCTTAAACCATACATAGAGTTGAATACAAAGTTGCGAAATTCTGCCAAGAATGACTTTGAGCGTCGTAGTTTTAAATTGAAAATAAATTGTATATTTGGAAAAACAATGGAAAATGTTGAAAACCGTGTAAATATAAAGCTTGCAACACAGTTTGAAAAAAATGTTAAAAGAAATGGTGCCGGAAATTATATAAGCAGACCCCATTTTAAAGAATCAAGAATATTTTGTGACAATTTAGTAGCTATTCAAATGCAAAAAACATATATTGAATATAACAAACCTATTTATGTTGGATTTTCAATACTAGATATATCAAAAACTATACTCTATGATTTTTTTTATGGATTTTTAAAACCATTATATGGTGATAATATATCTCTTTTATATACTGATACGGATTCTTTAATAGTTTATGTTGAAACTGAAAATTTTTATGAAGATATGAAACAGCACCTTGATAAATATGATACTTCTAATTATAGCCTAAATAATATACACAATATTCCAAAAAACTTATCGACTATAGGAAAAATGAAGGATGAATATGGTGGGAAAGTATTAGAATCCTATTATGGTACTTCTGCAAAAGCATATTGCATTAACACTCCAGAGACAATTTCAAAGAAGGCAAAAGGAATAAATAAGTCCAGCATTAAAAAGCAGTTAGAACTTAAACATTATAAAGCAATTGTGGATGGAGAATGTTCAAGCATACATTGTCTAATGTATATCTTTAAATCAGAATCTCATCAGATTTTTACCAACCTTATACGTAAGGTTGCATTATCTAATAAAGATGATAAACGATACCTCATCCCTTCATCAAGTGCCACTTTGGCTTGGGGGCATATAGATATACCATTAGCAAGTCTATCAGCTGACGAAAGATTAGATCGTCTTATTCAAGTAATGAAAGAGGTTGCTGAAAGCGAC
Organism: Tillus elongatus; assembly: GCA_964006375.1. Lineage (NCBI taxonomy): Eukaryota > Metazoa > Arthropoda > Insecta > Coleoptera > Cleridae > Tillus > Tillus elongatus. The sequence continues at coordinate 268,687,535 of OZ023262.1, forward strand.
ATTTAGCAATAGATTTTATGGAAGGGGGGTAAAATATATAAGTAGCATTTAATGTTAGCTTGTCAGTTACTTTAACTCTAAACATGAGTCAATACTTATATTCGGAACTTTTCTCTCGCTTATGTGGTGAAACACAAACAATTTGTAAGCGTACTTTGCGATATATAATTACTAGAAATGCTTGTGAAGAAAATTTACCAGTTGCTGTAGCTATTTTAAATAAAATAGCCGTTCCAGATGCAGCTTTTCGTTATATAGTTGATAGCGAAGTTTGCAGCAATAATTTAATTTCATTATTGGTGGAAAAAAAATTAAAGTTGGATAAGTTTATAGATGATGTGATTGAAGTAGTGAAGCATGGTGGCCATGAGTTTTTAAGTATTTTGGAATTGGACGATTTACTTGGTGAGAATCACATCACTTCACCGATTTGTGAAAAATACTATTTGTTTACTTTATTAACATGTGGAGATTTGAAAAATTTTGATGAAAAATATCAAGCAACAAATATTTCCTCAAAATATAGGAAAATTGATTCATTAATCGATGAAACTATTTGCAATGTTGCCCATTTTGCAGATGTTAAACTTTTAAAATGTATAATGGATGTTGTTAAACAATTTAATATTAAATTTCACTTTGAGCCAAATAATAATGATGAACATAAACAAGTTCATGCATGGTTAACAAAAAATATTGAGAAGGGGTTGAAAGGTGGTGATAATTTAGGGTGGGAAGAAGGACCCTGTATGGCCAAATGGCCTTCAACAAAATTTAAAGATTATATTGAAACTTTAAGTTGTTTGTATGAATGGTCTCATTAAAGGTTTTTTACATTTTTTTTGTGTATCATTATATTACTTGCATTATATCTAAATTTAATGTATTGTTTGAAAAGAAACAAAATGTCAGAATAAATAATTTATTCCTAATATTTTTTTATCATGTTTAATTATGATTGTCACTAAATACTTCAAGATCCTATGTTAGAGTTATTCTATCTAAATTTAATGTATTGTTTGAAAAGAAACAAAATGTCAGAATAAATAATTTATTCCTAATATTTTTTTATCATGTTTAATTATGATTGTCACTAAATACTTCAAGATTGTATGTTAGAGTTATTCTTAAATTGTTCTCATAAATCTGCAGCAACTCAAGGATATCCCCCTCCATTCAATACTTTTGGAAGAGGAACTACTATAAGTTGAAGAACATGTTTATTATAGGTAGTTCTTAAACTTTTAATAAACAATGAATAACTACAACAATTGCCAGCCAGCTAACCAAGCAATTTCTGAAAAATCAGCTAAGAAAAATAATTTTGTGACAATTAATGAGAAACAATATCATCTCAACCCATCCAAATCAAAATATGTATGCTGTGCACTAGCTTACGAATTTAACTTTCAACCTTTGGTGATAATTAAAGGTTTGAAAGGTGATAGTGTGTTTTTAAATGAGTCTGAATGGAATGAGTTCCTGAAGCATCAAGGCATAGTAACTAACTATTTTTATACAACGAGTGGTGAAACTTTTCAACCACTAAAGTCTTCATTTACAATACATTTTGAATGGTTTAGAGATATAAAAATCATAAAAGTGGAAGATAAATATGGTAATGGGGTCTATTTAGCTATGGAAACTGTTAGCAAATTATTTGAACTGGCATCCCTAATCAACTATAAAGTAGATATGCTCAAGAAACAAGAATTTTCCAAGTATTTCGATACCTTGATCGACAGTGTCAATTCCAACATTGATGTTGGTCAGTTTATTTTAAATGAAGTGTCTACGACAGGCAATTCGGAAAATGTCAGTTCAGTAATGGAGCTGGTATATCAGTATCCGAATTTGAAAGTATTCAACAGATACAGCCCTTTTTCATTTTACAATCAACACTGAATATGAAGATGCACGTTACTTTTAATGAATCACGCAATCAAGTAAAATATATTACAGTTTGGAATTTTGCACATCGTCAAGCAAGAATTGGCGAATGGGAGCAATATGCAAGGGATCGTGATCGATTTCATCGTCGAATAAACAAAACTGCTGAAACCATTAACTACATTCTTGATAAAAGTCATAGACTGCGGATTTATGAAGAACGCTTTTTAAATTTTGTGTGCTAATTAGTATTTTATAAAATAATAATTTTTTGTCAGGAGGTGGTTTTTTTGTAAAATTATTGTGCGTTGTAAAAATTATAATAAACATATGTCAAACTAAAATGTTTTATGTCAAATTATTGTTTAAAAAATTATAATAATAAACATATGTCTAACTAAAATGTTTTTATTATTTAAGAAAAATCTACAAACTTCCTGTAAAGTCCTCTTTATTTAGGTAAATAATTACATTGCAAAAAAATATAAAACAAGGTAAGTATATATTTAACGTAAATTATACAAAAGTATCCTTAGGTATCCAAGAATTATTTGATTTATCTAGTCCTAACCATTTCACAAATACCTCCCCCCCCCCTCCTCCTAATAATTCTTTCTATTAAATATATGTCTGGATATTTTACTTTCTGAAGTTCTTCTTCGTAGAATCCTCCTTTAATTGATTGCTTTTTTCCATCTTCAAGATAATACATTGTTGGATTTGTCACTCTCACCTCAGCTATTTGAAAAATCTCATTGGACCAGTTCGGTGTATAACCTTTTTCAAAAAGTTCACGATGTTTACTTATACGAACAAAATCCCCAACACGAAATTTTTTTTTCTTCGGATCAACTGTTTTCATATAACTAAATGCATATTTTAAAAGATGTTTTTCATGTTTCTTCTTAACTTCTGCCGGCCTCATACCAGTAGTACTGTGTACCTTATTATTATAATATGAAACAATGTTTTTAAGGAGATCTAGCCATTTGTAATTTCCCTGCATGCTGAATTGCTTCCACATTAAAGTCTTCAATGTTCTGTTTACACGTTCACATATACTAGCCTTAAGATTTGTATAAGTGGCGTAATGATTTATTTGAAACTGATCCATCAGGGATTTGAACTCGCGACCAAAAAACTCCATACCATTATCTGTCTGTACATTTTTGGGGTGAGTTTTCAGAGATTTTAGAATATTAGCCATAGCTTTGGCAACTTCTTTTGATGTTTTACTTTTTAATGGTTCAGCCCAGACAAACTTTGAAAAAACATTAATTACTACTAAAATGTATTTGTACCCCTTATTGAATTTAGAATAAGGAAGCATTTCTACTAAATCTGCCTGAAACAAATCATTTAAACCCTTAACTATTACATGACGCCTTCTATAATTTCTTCTAGCGGGTTTGTGAAGTTCATTCACCACTACTTCTTTTACATTGATAGCGGACATTTTAGGTGTAGTTCTATGGCGCAAGCGATCGCTTTGCTGTTTGGAGAATGTTCAAAATAAAATGTATCTCCTGATTTTATCTTCACACCAACTAATTTTTTAGCAGATATTTTTGTATTATTTAGAAATATAGTGACTTCAGTTGAAGGATTTAAATAAATTTTTTCAATTTCCGCAGCGTAGTCAAACAATATTGCATAGGATTCATTATTTAAATACCATCTATGGATGTTTTTATCGATTGATTTATATCCATTATATAGTAAAATTATTTTTTGTTGTAGTTTTGAATTGAGATTTCTGTTTATTATTCTACCAAATTTGTCTAAAGTCATATTGAGACTGATAAAGCGATGACAATTAATTATTATTTTATACTATTATACGAGCTTCCTGTAATTCCTCAATCAAGGAGACTATCTCATTGTGATTGCCGTTATTACCAGCATTTTGAGCCGCAATTAGAAGTCTTAGTCTATCAACTAATTCATTAGGGTCATCCCAGTGTATATAGTTTACTGGATTTTTGTTCCATTTCATAAAACCCTTTCCCGATCGCAAATCATACACTCTGCTAGGAAATGAACCCGAGCGTGGTCTCTGTCCAGGAGGTTTAATTACAGAAGTATATTTCTTTGAGGGATTACCTATTTTGGGGTTATTTTCATCATAATTTCGTCGGAGAGCATTTGTTCTTTCTAAAATATGAAGATAATCTTTATGTTCTGCTACTTTATATGGTGCTGGATTCTTTTTAAATAATAACTCATACAATCCTGTTGTTCCTTTATATCTGACACCTTTTACAACAATATCTTCTTTATCAAAATTAATTTCAGAGTCTCCAATATAAAATTTATCTGAAAGTAGGTCATGCCTAATCCCATGCGTATGATCAAAGGCATCATCGGAATCCCGTATCATTGCTTCTATGTATTGTCGAGGTAGTGGAGCAAATTGGTCCAAATATATCTCAAAAGAAGGTTCACCGAGCAGTCTTTGAAGTTCTGCTGTGCTAATTTCAGCGGGAGTTTCCGGTTCTTGTTCAGGTTCTGCGATAAATACCTCTTCACCTAACGGCTCTTCTTGAAATAAGCGACGCGGTCTCATTTTTGTCTTATATTTTGCGGATGTTTTTTCTGACTTGTTAAATTCTTCTTCTTTTACTTTGGATGCATTTTTTTCCAGTTTAATATCTGAAAGTATCTTTTTTAAGGGTTCTGTAATAGGTTTTAATTCTTCCTCTCTCTGAATGGCAGACTCTACAACATCAGATTTTAGACTTTGCAACTTTCGTTTAAGTGCTTTTCTTGTTTTAATGAGTTGTCTTGCAACTGTTTGATCCATGTTTGCGTTGTCAATAGTTAATTAATACTAAAACTTTTTTTCATCCTTACGGATAAATATAGGCATCAAATCCTTTTCTATATCTGCCAGCCTGGAATGGAAATTCTTTATTTATAACCAAAAATCCGAATTTACCTTTCCAACAATAACAACACATATCTTTAAATTTCTGAAATGTCATATCAACATTAACATGATCATCATAAATATGTTTCAGATTAGTATTATCTTGTTTAAATATTACAAGCAAATTTGCATTATCTCTAATTAATTGTTTTGGAATTGAGGAATAAGTTTGACATAGATAAAAACAATCTGCATTGTTATGGCGGCCGAAGCAAAAATAATCTCTCATAATGCTTTGATTGCAGCAAACAATATCATCAAATATTATTATTGAATTTGACTTTATCTGGTCAGGGGGCACTATGTCATCACCGTTTTCATATTCAAAATATCCTATATCTGTAATAGGTTGCAAAAGGTGTTTGAGATATTTATATTTTGATTGGTTAAGTGACTTGGAATAGATGTAAATGTTTTCAAAACGTAATCCATTCGGATGTTCTAAGAGCGTAACCATTACATTTGTTTTTCCACAACCGGATGCTCCAACCAACAGACCTCTTTTACATTCACTACCCAATAAAGTACCGTGTCGGCTGAACTTTTCTGCTAAAGAAATGTCATCGTGATCCTGAATCGGCAACTTTAATGCTTGTTGCGTCACCCTCATTTTATTTATGACAAATGGTTTGAATTAAGTAAATTAAATGTATTTATATGATGACAAAAAAACAAACTTCAAGAGTATATATAGCCCAATAGTTTCATAAATCAATCATACTTGTATTATTTTTCAACCTAATCACACAATATGAAGTTAAAACGTTTGTTGGCACTGGCACTTCGTAGAAAAGGTAAATTATTAAAAAAAGGAAGGGGTTTATCTTTTTCCAAAATGCCTTTCGGCATTAAAGGAAAACATAAAAAATCGAAACGTAGTAAGAAAAGTAGAATAATACGTGCTCCCAAAATTGGTGGCTTTTTACCTTTCTTGCTACCTGCTTTGGGAGCGTTAGGTGCATTAGCCGGAGGCGGCGCCAGTATAGCGAAAACCGTAGTTGATGCCAAGAATGCTGCAAAGGTATTACAAGAAGCAAAACGTCATAATATGGAGCTTGAAAAAGTCGCCAGATCATCTAAAGGTTCTGGGTTATTTTTAAAACCGTACCAAAAAAACTTCCGATAAAACTACCATCGCGACCTTTGACGAATATTGATTTACTAAAGTTTGCAAATTTGTTAAAGATAAAAAAATTTCGGGGCGTATACATGAGAGACAATCTACCAATCAAAATTAAAAACAACGAGTCTGGCATTATTAATCTTGACAGTAAACAGGGTAGCGGAACTCATTGGACCGCATATGTAAAGAAAAAAGCACATATAAATTATTTCGATAGTTATGGAAACTTACGACCCCCCAGCGATGTAGTTAATTATTTTTTTAGCGGTGATTATAATAACACAATCACTTATAATTATCAAAGGGAGCAAAGTCCCCATTCTTTTAGGTGTGGTCACCTGTGTTTGAAATTTCTATATAACACACAGTAATCTCTGCTGTATTGCCAGTTGTGTAACATGTCTTACGCTTTTACATTTTCGGGAAAGGAATCTGTGCTTAGCGCAGATTTTAATCCTCCAATATTTCTAGATGACAATTCACAATATGTGATTGGTCTAACAAATTTCGAGACTTTCAATGTTATCCATAATATTGATGAAACCAACAATAAATTTTTCTATGGCACTGAACATGTTACAATTCCAACAGGTTCTTATGAAATTTCAGATATACATCAATATTTACAGAAAAACATGAAAAAAGAAACTTTAGAACTCGAAGCGAATAATAATACATTAAAAACTATTTTAAAATGTAGTAAAGATATTGATTTTTCAAAAGCCAATTCCATCGGTAAACTTTTAGGATTTAGTAATAAGCTTTTAAAGGCGAATTTAGTTCATGAATCAGAAAATCCAGTTGAAATTATTAAAGTAAATGCTTTATGTATTGACTGCAACATATCTTCTGGTTCCTATAATAATGGTAAGCCGGTTCATACAATACATCAGTTTTTTCCCACTGTGCCTCCTGGATATAAAATAGTGGAAACGCCTCAAAACATCATTTACTTTCCAGTTACCGTTAAGACCATTACTAATATAACCATTAAGGTGCTTGATCAAGACGGAAATTTAGTAAATTTTAGGGGTGAAACGGTTACAGTAAAGGTGCATTTAAAAAAAGATATATAAATGGTTGTGAGATATAATGCTTTATATCTACCCTCTTGGTTGCCAGAGTATAAAAACAGAAACCTTCAGAAAAAATTCAGTATTCTAAAAAGGCCTAAGCTATTAACACCTTCCAACCGACAATTCTTACAATCACTTGGTTTTCAAGTAAAATGAATATTCTTGACGTTGCACAAAAAGTAGTTGTAGATGATTCTATTGTAGATTACCAGTACCATACCTACCAGGCATGTACATCTTCACAATTTGATTATAACGATGAACAACGGATCACTGTTCAAGAACTTGATGCATATACACTTCCTTCTGACAGCTTTTTGTACATTGAAGGTAAATTAACCAAAACAGATGGTACGGTGTCAAACAATTTGTTTTTTATTAACAACGCAATAGCTTTTCTTTTTAGAGAAATTCGTTATGAACTGAACGGTGTAGTAGTAGATTCCACACGCAATGTAGGACTTGCTTCAACAATGAAAAATTATTTTTCATTAAATTCTAACGAAAGCATAAAACTTCAAAACGCGGGTTGGTTTCCTAAAAGCGAAAAACGCACAGATGATCGTATCAAAGTTGATGCGAATGGAAATTTTAATGTTTGTATTCCATGTTCCCACTTATTGGGATTTTTCGAAGATTATCGTAAAATTATAATGAATATGAAACAAGAACTAATCCTTATTAGAAGTAGTGATGATAAAGATGCTGTAATCTACATTGATGATCCTGCAGCTCCCACCCCTACAGTAGATGAGCCGAAAGTTACAATTGAGAAGGTGTCCTGGAAAGTTCCCCATGTTACCGTTTCTCTCGCACAGCAGTTACAGCTTTCCAGACAAATTCAAAAGGGGGTGGAAATTCCATTACCCTTTCGAAGCTGGGAGTTAATAGAATACCCAGCTCTTCCAGAAACATCTAGACATACTTGGCCAGTTAAGACCACTACAAAACTCGAATTACCACGCCATATTCTTACAGGATTTCAAACTGATAGAAAAGGAAAGATTTTAAAAGATATGAGTAAATTTGATAATTGTAACCTAAGAAATTTTAGAGCTTTTCTAAACACTGAAAGGTATCCTTACCAGGACCTCAACTTAAATATTCTGGAAAATAAATTTGCCTCGCTTTACGAAATGTTTTCAAAATTTCAACAATCTTATTATCAAAAGGAAAATCAACCCCTCTTTACACCAACTGAATTTGCAAAATTAGCGCCTTTAGTTCATATTGACTGCTCCCGACAAAAGGATAGCATTCAATCAGGGTCGGTTGTAGTGAGACTTGAATTCGAAACAAATGCAAACATACCACATAACACATCCGCATACTGTTTAATTTTGCATGATAAACTATTTACTTACAATCCCCTGACGAAAATCGTAAGACAAATTTAATTATACTATTTAAGCTAGATGCACTCCTTTGCCTATTTCAATTTGATGATGACGTTGAGGTATAAACAACAACTCAGTGCTCATTTAAAAAAACTAAAAGAACTCAAAAAAGTGATTTTCTTTTACGACATGAAGAAAAAAAAAAGTATAAACGCTTTTCAAATTTATCATTGTAAACTATGGTACTCGTAATTGACATTCAAGGTTTCAAACTGGAAAATAATAAATTTCTTCCAAAAGAACTTGCATCGTTTGATGGTTCCAAGATCTGTCACTATGTTTTTAAAGCACCATTTAGTCTGGATTATTTACCTCAAAATTTACAAGTGCAGACGAAATGGTTAATAAACCATCATCATTGTATTGATTGGAAATCAGGTTTTACACCAGTACACAATTTTGCTGAAATAATCAAACATCTTACAAGCGACACCAACGTCGTTTATGTGAAAGGAAAGGAGAAAGCTGATTATGTAAAAAAATATTCATCAGCACTCGTTTTGGAATTAGATGAACAACCCACACTTCAAGCATCTACACCTTCTTGCATTTATCATTTAAATAATCATTGCGTTTGCGCCCTTACTAATGTATACTTTTTATTTAACAATCATGTTATGAATTAAGTTTTGTATTGTAAAAAATAAAATGAGTAAAAAATAAAACTAGTTAAAATATATTGTTTTTTTTATTTATTTATTTATTTAAAGCGATGTATAGGAATACAATGTCTAATTACATTTCTTTTATTCTATAAATTTAAAATGGAACAAAATGCGTAAGTATGTGTTCAATTTCTCCATTTTGCACATAAGCTTTGTATGATAGAACAAAAAACTCTTTTGTACAGTTACCACTTAAATATATGTTACACAATTCATACAAATATGAACTGGTCCAGTCATCTCCTTCAGACTCAAATTTTTCATCACCAGCTATGTTTCTTATTTTACAGACAATTATTCTAAACTTCTCTTCTAGCTCATCACTATCTATTTTTTCACACTGACATTTACTGTTCACATTCCCCATCATATTAAATTGTTTATACTGCACTTACGTTGACTGTGGCTTCTTAACTACTGACACTACTCACTGTTTCCAATATTCACAGCTGGACCCACTCTTAAACAACTACACACAAAGGTCACTTCGGCCGGCTGCCTACACTGTTCTGCAGATCTATATTTTATTCGCCTGTTACAATGTGTGCAATGCGATATATACCTACTATGCACATGATATTTTACGACGACACTTTTGTCACGCAAAGTAAACATTGCATACCTAGCTCCTACCAGGCAATCTCCGCAAACTATGGAACCCATACAAGGATCCCCAATAAAATAAAATTTTTGACATTTTTCTTCACACACATCGACAGCCCTAAGGTGTGCCTCCATTAATGCCACAGCTTGAATATGGCGATTTTGCAAAACACTCCCTTCATAATTTAACACATATCGCTGGCGAATATTTGAAGTGTCACGTAAACTGTCCCAGTTAATCAAAAAATTGTGATCAGACATTGTATTCCTACTACTTTACACTTTATTATAAATAAACTCGAACTCTTGTATAGAGGATTCTAATAATATTAATTCCCTGAGATATCTCCTGTACATATATAATACAAATTTCAAGGATAAATTTGTAAACTTGAATGTGTCTGTGACCATGAAAATGTGGTTGGCCTTGACCTTAAAAAAAATATCGCTGGCCGCGACCGTGCAGAAACACATCTGGCCTTGAGCTTAAAAAATACCTCTAGCCGTGACCGTGGGAAAATACATCTTGCCTTGACCTTAAAAAATACCTCTGGCCGTGGGAAAATACATCTGGCCTTGACCTTAAAAATACACCTGGCCGTGGGAAAATATATCGCTGGCCTTGACCTTGAAAATATCTCCACCACCGCGTCAAGGTCGTTCCAGAACAGACATTATCTCTCTACTGGTAACATTTAGGCAATGAACTAATATGAGCTATGGAAGGAAAATGTCTCAAGAAAAACGTTTTACAAAGCCTGAAGTCTTAGTTTTAATCGTCATTGTCCTTCATTTTACTTATATATTCCCATAAAATTCATTTCAAATATACCCCTTCTCTGATGCTTTGGCAGTAGTGTTGGCTTAGAGTTTATCGGTTAATGGTATATCATTTTTGTCGAATTTTCGTAAAAAAATCTTTAAAGCTCAATATATCCCTTATTATGCAAGATACGAAAAAAAATTGTATACATTAATTATAGGGTATCTTGAGCTACATCTTAAAAACATATTCCTACAATTACAGGCTGTCCCATAAGTCGTTGGTGATTCAAATTTTCTTTTTTAGTGAATGTTCTTTAGATAAGTCACAAATGGGAAGATCAGTGTTTCCCAATTTTCATCGCTAACGCACTTATCCAAGCCACTTGCAAAAGTAAGCTATTCACCAAATTTGATCAAAATCGGCCCGTTAATTTTTAGTTATCAGTTATCGAAACTGACCCCGGGTATGGATTCTAGCGGGCCTACTTCGCGCTCATTGGAGGAAATTTTTTCAAATTTCAAAAGTCGCGGTCTTCTCATTAGTGAATTTTTTCAAGAAAATTCACCAAGTAATACATATTTGCCATTAAAAACATTTTTATGATAATTAACTACCATAACGCACTTGCTCCATCCAGACTTTTGACAATATCAAAAAATATGCGAGGAAAAAAAAACAGCCGTGCTTTGCCACTACTCTGCGAGTGTCAAAGGTACAACTGAACAGACGAAAACGTGATGAAAATTGCAATTTTCCGACCAGTAGTGGTTGTTACGCCCTCTAGCGGTCATTTTAAAAGCTTGAAAATAATTTCCAGTGATTTTTCAGGGCAATTTCTCTCATGAAAGCTTTTTTCGTGAACCTGTACAGTAAACTCTTCCTCATATATGGCCAACGACCATTCTGAGTTGTCCACCCTGTACAATTTGTAACAGTTTAGACAAATTTTTGTAGAAATATTTCGCAAAAAAAACACGACCTTGGCGCTTTTAAGATCAAATAGCAATTATTTTTTTTGCTAGTACATTAAATACGTTTGGCCGAGTTCACCAGGCGCTGACAGTTGGATAATTGTGTCAATTGTGTTTACCAGTGCCGCTGAGTTTTTGCTAGAACTCAAGTGTTCCCGATTTGTCAAAATGGAATGAGAGACAAACGTCGCAGTCAACAGTATGCGCTCATCAGTCCCCAACTGGTGAAATATATCGGTAGGGAGTCAACAGATGAGGTGTTAAAGTCAGCTGTTGGCGCCAGACATTGATTAGCCAGACTATCTAGAACAGGTTTTCCAGTAAAAATTTAAATTTTGTTTTGTAAACCCAAAACTACAAATGTCGTACACAAGCAGGTTGAAGCGAAACTGCCTCTATAAGCGATATCGGATATACAAATTATGGAGTTAATACCTTACTAAAAAAAAATTGAATCGATAGAATTTGATGTGTATGTGGAAGGAATTGGCTTCGGACATTACGTCCATTGGCCACAAAACTCTGCAGTAAATTTGTACCATTGTTATATTTATACATTGTTATAAAAAGCGATTCTCCTTCAAATGTATTTATAATTTGCAGCATGGATACTTACAGCAATAGGGAGGGTTAAAGCGATAGACGTACCTTTATGTGTAAGCTCTTACAGAGTATGACTATTTCTAAATGGCTATAGCATAAGCAATATTTATCTTCTAACATATCAATTTTGTCAAAATATAAATGTTTGTGTTCTTACTTATTATTAAGGATAGAAACAAAGGATACTCGCTTCTCGCCCAGGTGTCGTTCAGGGCATTTTTTTAAACAAACAACACTGGACAGCTAATGACATGGGATAAAAAACAATAGGTGACACAGTAGGAAAACTAAATTTATATTAATATTATTCTTAACTAAGACTAATACTAAAATACACGTATAGAGAAATAGCAAAACTAAATTTTGATTTTGGTATGCCGAATGAATTTTATAAGTATATTATAGATTTTCAGGCTATTTGTACAAATAAGTGTTGCTAAATTCACAGGAAACTCTACTCCTGCATCTTTGAGTTCTTTCCAGAGTTGTTTACGTATCGGGTTATACACACTGCACTGAAACATGAGGTGTTCTAAAGTTCCTATGTAACTGTTGTCACATGTACAATAAGGATTGTTACTAATGCCTATTTTATGTAGGTGTTGTGGAAAGCAGCCGTGATTCAGCTTCATTCTGGTAATTGTAGTATTATAGTACCTTGGCATAATAAATTCGTCAATATGTGGAATTTTTTTAGGCAACATTGGATGAATAAGTGTATATCGATTAGTTGTTTTGTTAACAAACTCATACCAAACACTTTCCCACGTTTCCCTTTCAATAGATAGGACTTGTATAGATTCTTTAGCTAGTTTGTCGGCTATTTCGTTGCCTGCTAGTCCCATGTGCCCTTTTATCCACATAAATATGACTCGATTACCACCATCCTCTATCGACTGATACAGACTGATAATGTCACACATTACTGGATTTTTGCCATGTTTGGTGTAATTTTTAAGTGAAAGCAGAACTGATTTGGAATCTGATAAAATTAGCGTATGTTTAATTTTGTTTTCAATTGACCATTGAAGAGCTTCATACAAGGCATATGCCTCCGCAGTGTAAATAGATGCTATATTATTTTATTGAATTTTTTGGTATCTACCGTCTTGGGAATAAAAAGCACAGCCTGTCCCAGATAACGGTTTTGAACCATCTTTATATATTTGTGTATATTTGTAAAACTTTTCTAATGTTGCTTTAAGTATGGAACGATTTAGAGATGGGAAAATGGTGTAATTTGGAAATATTATATCTATTTTGTGCATTTTTGGATACAGTAGGTTAAATATTGGGATTTTGTCTTGTGGAACAATCTCGTCAGCAAAGTGCAATGTATTGCCGTATGCATCAACCATGGATTTTTTTTTGACCAATAAGTATTAGACAAGCATTCAAGGAAAAGCCAATATACTACCTTTAAACTTAATGGATAATAGTGTCGCTATTCGACTAGTTTTTTGGCCAAAAATGCCCTTCTTAAGTATATCGGTGGTTCCTGGCTTTCCACCAGGACTGCATTATTTGGTGATGATTTCATCGCACCAATACATATTTTAATTGCTTTCGTTTGTATGCGATCTATTATTTTTTAATTAGAGTTTGAAGAAGATCCATATACGACGCAACCATCATCTATAATCGACCTAATGTAACATCTATAAAACATTAGACATATCTTAACATCTGCACCCCACGTTGAATTACAAACTGACCTTAGTAAGTTCATTCCTCGTTCGCACCTTCCCTTAATATATTTGATATGTGAAGTCCACAACAATTTCATATCAAAGATAATACCCAGATATTTATATTCTTTAACTATTGGTATATCACAATTTTGAAGTCTTATTGTATTGCTTGTTCTTTATCTATGCCTAGTAAAAAACATAACGCAAGTTTTTTGAGGACTAAGTTCAAAGCCTTGCTCAAAGAGCCACTTATTTAAAATTGACATAATATACTCAAGTTTATTGACACAATATTGATATGAATAACCATTAATGTATAAACAAATGTCGTCAGCATACTGAATGCACTGCAATGAATCTTCAAATAAGTTATGCAACTCAGCTGTGTAAATGTTAAATAGCAAGGGGCTTAGAATGGATCCCTGAGGCAGACCTCTAGATGTAAGTATTGGACCATGTAAGTTGTTATATGTCTGTCTAACATATATTTGTGTTGCATTATATAACTCAACAATGTTACTGGCAACTCTGTCCGACAATCCGTCTAATATTAGTTTGTTTTTCAATATTTTTAAATTACCAGAATCATATGCTCCCTGCATGTCAACAAAAATACAACCTACGTAATTATTTTTAGAAAAGATACATTGAATATCTGAGACCATGTGAGAAATTGCATGTATAGTACCTCTACTTTTGCGAAAACCATATTGGTAGAATTTGATACTTTCTTCACTTTGATACTTTCTTAATAAAATTTTGCTACCATTACGCGCTTTCTGCGTCAATAGTATTTGACTGTTATATCTGTGACGAGATGATTTTTTTTTTAATTAACAAAATCTCATATTTGTGTATATCACAAAATCAAATCTCTGATTGAAATGAATAGGAACAAATGGGCTTATTTTAATATCACAATTAATATTATTTCAGCATGTTGTGTAATGATTTTATGTCATATAATAATTTCGATAAGCTTCTACAAGAAGGCAAATAATTATTTGGTAAGAGTGAACACTAGTCAGCAATAAAAATTTATGTTGCGCGGCTTATGTGATTGAAAAAGTTACATTGTAAATCTCTTAGGAGACTTTGGCCAGTGTCTGTTAGATCCAGCAAGGAAATTTTACCAAGCCTATTCCCAGAGCGGTCCCTTTCTGGTAAGCAACTTAATTTATTTTGTACAATAATTTAAGATACACACTGCATATTAGTTTACCCAGGCGATACGTTTAGTGATTTTTTTTAACAGAAACGATCGTCAGATTTTTTTGAAATATAAAGTGGTAATTTGGGTTCTCGAAGTGTACTTATTCAAATTTATGTCTATAAAAACTAAAGGTGACCTGATACCGTACGTTATCGCATCTCATATCATCACCCCGCGTGTAACAGGCGCATGCTGTTCCACAGCAAATTCTAGATTTCTGCGTTCTCTACGTAATCGTCTTAGTCTTTTGCGACTATCGTGGATCAAAGACAGAATTGGTACTTGCCAGAGAACACAACACGATTTCATTCACCATCCCAATTAGACTTGCGGTTGCACAATCCAATCCGAGCAGGACCATGTGGAGGTGTCAGTGGGAGACATAGAAAACAAAAAAATATTTCCAATCGACCGTGTTGTGAAAACTCTGGCTAGAAAAAACGCAGTCCTCAAATGCTGAACCGTCCGTGCTGAAGTTGCTCTAGATGATCCGGATGCAGTTTTACGTTTCCGTGTTCAATTCAAACCGACGCGGTCTTGAAATAAGCACGGGAAAGTTTTGCAATATTCATTGGCAAATCCGTGTTGATATCGAGGCGCCAGACAATGAACAACGCACGGATTTGTTTGGAAACAAGCCGCATTTGTTAACTTCCAAAACCGTGTTGATTTTAAGGACGAAATGGTTACATACTGTCTCATACATGTTGTTTATTAATGGCGAAACCATCGGCAAGTCCAATGCGCACTCGATGTAATTTCTATCCTTTATTAAAAATATACAAAAGAATAAGTTAGAAATACGCCCAGTTCGTACTGGTTGTCCCAATGGATTTCGCTATAAATTTCGCGATTGTAACAATATGTCAGCTGTAACAACAGCTGATTAAAATTGTTTTATTTCCGTTTTCTTTGAGGTTATCGCAGTTTTAAATTTACCGGCTAAGTCATGGAACATTTAAAAAATTTTCTTCGTAAACACACTAAAGACTTTGAAATTTTAAAGTTCGAAGAACACTCTTCGGTGAATTATATAATTAAGGTGCAATGTGCGTTATTTTACACCGGAACTTACGATGAACAATGTAGTTGTTTAGTTAGTGCATTTTCTTTAGAAACAAACACAAATTGGATAATGATGCGTCGTCTCCCAAAACCTGTACGTTACGAGTTCCGAAAAGTATACGTTTGTTAACTTGCAGAAAGAAGCAAGTCGAAACACAAGACAAAAGGAGTAAATAGAAATTTAGATTGTAAGGCAAATATGAATATTAAGTTTTTAAAAATAACATAATGTACTTTGAAAAATTCGTTTATGTGTGAAAGGAATAAGCAAAGAAGCAATCGAAAAATCCACGTCCAACCTACAGCAATCGCTCGTAGAAAAAACATAGACTTACCTTGCAGTGGGAGGATCCAGTCGAGAGGATCCAGTAGAGAGAAAGGCCGAATAAGTCCCATTTCTCATATTTCTCTTAATATGCACAATAATCAACCTGTTACAAAAAAACATTAGTACTTACCTTCCTACATAATGAAAATTATTTTGATTTGTTTGTGAAAATAATATTTAGTTAAATATAGATATGTTAGCGACCAATAAATGATATATAACCAGGTACCTATTCTTTGTTTTGTGCGTAGGTAGAAAACCCCCAAAGATTGATTAAACGATTTTAAAAGTAATACCAAATTTTTCGTTTTTGACTTTCTGCAATTTGAACATGAATCACCACATTTTACGGGGCGATTGGGAATGTTGCAGATGCACACTTTCTGAGTTAGAGGTGGCTGTGACGTTCATTGATTTCAATAGGTATTGTCAACAATCCTCCATAATAAAAACAAATAAAAAATAAGTCAAGTAGACTATACCTACTACTTACCAATTTTTTCTACATTATTTTATATTGATATAAAGTATACAAATAAAAAATAGTTTCGTTAAATATTTTTTATATTGTTAGAATATTTAACACAATTTTGTTTGTTTGCTCTAAACGTTAGTTATGCGATCCTTTTTGTGGTGAGTAATTTTATAAAAAAAATTAGGCCATGTGGTTCTTTTTTGTGTAACATCTCCGTGTTCAGTACCAAGGCGCTCTTGAAATAAAAACGGAAACGTGAACATGTACCTCCAGTCATTTACAAACAAATCCATTCATTGTCTGGCGCCTCGAAATCAACACGGGTTTGTCAATTAATGCTGCAATACTTTTCAGTGTCTATTTCAAGATCCATGACGTTGCCTTTGGATTCCTTTTTCAGATCACCTGGACCAACATCGTGACACTGTTGACACGACGCGCTTTATGCAGTCGAAATATTGTCCGATTGAAAAACCCGCTACCTAGTAATACGACTCCTTTTGAATTTACTTAAATGATTGTAATCGTTCCGTAAACGGCGCCTACGCATAATAACTTAATGGCTCCATAGAGTGAACACAAATCGCTACTAAGTATTGTTTTAAACTGAAGGAAACGCAAATTTATAGAGTTTTTTTTTTGATGAAACAAAATTAAAAAGTGCCCACCTGTTAAAATTCACTCACACAAACACACACATACACACAAATATATATATATATATATATATATATATATATATATATATATATATATATATATATATATATATATATATATATATACAGTATACTCTTGATAATTCGTGTGCGGGTTATCCGTCCTGAAAAATATTTATTTCCGAACGCCACTGTCACTACAATAGGAACCCAGAGAAAGATTTATATCAGGGAATGTTAATGTTGTGGTCATAATAAATCCTAATTACCCCTACCTTTTTACGTTTGCTCTTATTCATGATTGCATCTGCGGCAGGACAGAAAGAAACAAAATAATCTTCTCTTGAGAAAAACACAGCTGCTAAACCTTCTGGATGCACTTTCCTTTCAATTTATGAAGGCTACCGAAGTTACTTAGTTATTCAGTTTATTTTTGATCGCAAAGCGGATTTGTGCGTTCACTGTCTATTTTTTATTAAATTCGGTATACATACAGGATGTCGCTGTGACGGAAAAGATACGTTTTAACTATGAAACAAAAACCTGATATCATACTTATTGATGTACTGCAATTTTTTCATTGTACCTCTATCATTTTGTGTGAGTATGTGTGTGTGTGTGCGTGTTCGTATATGTATATGTATAAAAATATGTATATATATATATATATATATATATATATATATATATATATATATATATATATATCTTAGCACGAGAGTATACTCTATATACAGGGTGAGTCGCATAAGGACCGACACAGAGCAGGGGCAGAGCCCAAAAATTTGTGACAAAACGCAACTTATCTCTATACTAAGATGCGTTGCACCCCTGAGAAGTTATAGGCCTTCAAAGTGGGGTTTCTAATTTGGAAAAAAAAACAATATCTCTGATATGCTTGAACTTAGAAGAACTAAATTTGGTACACGTTTTGAACGTACTAGGGGAAATAATCTACAGTAAAAAGGATTCAATTAAAACATTTTAAAGGTATGATAAGGGATGATTCATCGTTAAAATGTGACAGAGTTTTCTAACCTATAAGCGGATTTAGAAAACTATTATTTCACGTTATGGGGACGTTGATTCTAAAACTTTTATTACTTTCATTAATTTTTAAAAAACTTTGTCATTTTGGAAATAAGTTACTTAAAGTCTATGAGAGGAATGACAATCTGAAAAATTGGATTTTTATGTAAGAAACAATATTGGTAAATCAAAAATGCTCTTAAATCTAAATAAACATCTATTGCTCTATTTAACTATTTTCTCTGGCCAGTAGTATGGTTAATTTTGTATAAATAGCGTGCCTGTTTGCAAAATGATTTTTGTTTATCTGAGCCTAATACTTAAATTTATACATATATTTAAGTATTTGTGTTGTGAATTTAATGAATGGATTGACACCAAATAAGAACAAAAGGTTAAAAAGGAGCAACTCTGAGATCAATAATATATATGCTTAATTTTACGGCATTAATTAATTAGATTCAATATGTAAGCTACAGCATGTAGTTTACACAAAGAAACGACCCTAATAACAACGTCACTGTATACTAGGAATTTTGAATAAACTGACTGCTCTAAATGAATTTTATTGAATGCTCTTTGTGTCATGATAAAAAAACTCTCTATAAAGATGAGATATAAGGTTTCGACTCACTCGCATAAGTTAGATGAGGAACTACTTGCTGCCAGAGAGCAACCACCCAGCAATCTTGTGCCATTAAATACTCACTGGATTAAGGCCTCTCAAGGGGTCAACTCCGGGCCAAAGAACTCCAGGGGGCAAGCTGAGGAAGTGGAAACAACAACATAAACTTTCGATGAAGCTTTCCCCAAACCATCATGCGCGGTGAAGTGCCGCATCCTGTATGAGGTGACCCTGCTGATAACTAAACATGACGGATCTAGACGTGGAGATCGAAATAAACTCCCCCAATCTAGGGTGTCACGTGACCCGTGTCTAGGGATGAAAGTGCACCAGGATGATGGGGTCGTGAACGGAACATTTGGAGTACCGGGCAACCCTCCAGAGTAACCCGTCTTGCACCACAGGGGGGGTTCTGATGGTGTGGACAGTATTTCCCCCATTCTCGTGGGAACAACATGAAGCTTATAAACATATATGGAACCAAAACCAATGAGGCTCGAGGAGTGGCAAAAGACAACTGATCTGAGGTCAGTCTAGACCGGAAACAGAGCTATATAAAACTTCATCCTACCAATTGCTGTGTAGACTAGTTCAAGGCACAGTGATTTTGGAATGGGTGGAGTAAGACTAAGGGCATGCACAATAAACCAAAGGTTGCAGTACTATCAGGGCAGCGGACGAGTCGTGAGGGAGAAAAGGCCTATCAAAGCCCTAAGCTGGACCTGGGCTAGATGAAGAGCACACCTGAAGCTACTGTGACATTAGCATCGGAGGGTTGATATGCATCTGGTCTCCCTATGGATATTATACCGCAGAGCTATATACCAGCCATAAAAATTAGCTCTTAAGTACAGCATTTGATTTTGAGGTTATTGAGAACTCATCGCAATGACAGTGAAATTTATTACGATGGCAGAACGAAACTAGACTTGTTGCACTGACAAGGAAAAACTGTTACTTCGGCACTAAAATATTTTACATGGAGACCATTCCTTCTGCACCAGCTATACCACATACCGATCTGTTATCTAATGTAAACGTTATCTTAGGTAGTTGACGTTGTTGACCGCACCAAAAGCTAAGATAGTGCGATAGTTAGTTGTTGTCTCTCTTAGATCACCGATAATCTGAATGTAACGCGGTACTAATGCCGCAACCAGCTGCAGTTGTTGAACAAGGGGTGGCTGTCGGTAAACTGAGAGAGCATGTTACTTCGCCGAAGATGTGCTCTAGGTAAGCAGCGTGAGGGCTGAGGTAATGCGGAAGTTAGTTACCGCTGTAATACACTAGGTCAGCACCGAACATGAAAGATAACGCAGTTGTTGCCCGACTGATGACTGGGCTAAACGAGCGTGAGCCAAGCTTTGTATCCGTTTAAGTGGAAATAGAGGTAAAAGAGAGGCACATAGATAACATTTACAGGCTCAAAAATAGGGACATAATTGTGGTGGAATTGATCTCGTATATGAAAAAACAGGAAATTTTTTCAAGCTTAAAAAAATTGAAAGGGACAAGCATTGGCATAGCACATGATTTGTGTCCGGAAGACCGTAGAGAGCGCAAAATTCTTTACAATAGCCTAAAAGAGGCCCGTAATAAAAATCAACAGACCTATATAAGGGGAAACAAGCTCTGGATTGGAGGCTGAGCCTACACGGCCAAACAACTTGAAGGTGGAGATTGTGAAACTGACCTAGATTCCGTAACAATAGGTGAGGATGAAATTGCGATAAGAGCAAGTAGTGAACCGAATACACCGATTAGACCAACCCTACTTGAAGACTTGGGATTAACAGTAGAAGGTAAGATTGTAGAAGAAAGTCAAGTAGAAGCCATTATATGGTCCAAGAAGACGGATGCAGGTCAACAAAAAGTGGGAACATCTGTGACCCCTGTCAACAGGGGGGTCAAATACGACACGCAGCCCAGGATAGACGCAGAAAAATTGACCAGGCAGAAAAGGATCCCATCGAGCAGTGGCGAGGATCGCAACCTGAGAAATAAGGCTAGAAATAAATAGACTGAATTGTGCTAAAATCATACATATTTTGTATATGCGTAAGTACATGTATGTGTGTATATGTTTGTATATGTGTATGTACTCCTTTGAGTTTTTCGTTTTATATTTTATCTATGCAAAGTTTTTAATCTGCGTTCAATTCGCTTGTTTTTAGGATTTACAGTTTTCATTTGTACGTGTGTATATTTATTTGGCAATGGACCAGTATATTCGCGATTTTCAGCTTCCGGTTTGCAATACTAGGCTGTTGTACGACCATGTTCAATGCAAAAATTTCTTTAGAGCAAACAGCTTAAAATTGTTTCATAACAACATAAGAAGCATTTGTAAAAATGTTGAGGAATTGCAGGTAGTGTTGTCTCAAATGTCTGTTAGTTTTGATGTGATCGTTCTGACTGAGACTTGGCAGGTCGATTGTGCAAGCATCTTCAAGATGGAGGGATATGACATTCTTTATAGCGGAGGGGTGTA
Source organism: Tillus elongatus (assembly GCA_964006375.1). Lineage (NCBI taxonomy): Eukaryota > Metazoa > Arthropoda > Insecta > Coleoptera > Cleridae > Tillus > Tillus elongatus. The sequence continues at coordinate 268,709,134 of OZ023262.1, forward strand.
CAATAGGTGTGATGGTGTCTTGGTATACATAAAAAGTACAATTAAATATTCGCATTATATAATTTCTTTAGCAGAGTGTCGAGCTGTTGAAATATCACTTCAAATTGGTAGTGAACACGTTCCTATTACTGCTATCTATAGATCGCCAGCCATGTGTTTAGCCTCCTTTAATCAAGGTTTAGAGATTTATCTAGCTGAAAGTCGAAGGGTTAGTAAAGACCATCACATCATGGTTGGAGACTTAAATATTGATATCCTCTCTGAAAACGAGTCCAGCAGTCAGGAATACCTTAATATACTTGCTGAGTACGGGTTTGTTAATGCCGTAGACACACACACGAGAGTACAGAACAACACTGCCTCTTGCATTGACCACCTCTTTGTGAGTTCCAAGTTGCAGTGCGATTTTTTGGGCGCGGTCTGCCACATTTCTATCACTGACCATTTTTCTGTACTATTGGATCTGCCAGTGAACTCTGAGAGGGAAATTAAAGTCAATAAATTAGGGGGAAAATGTTACATAAATTATGATAGGGCACGCAGGAATTAGAGCGTACAGATTGGGATAACATTTGTGGCTCTGAAAGTTTGAACATTGCTGCGGAAAACTTTGTGGAGTATCTTAAGTCAGTGCTGGGAAGGTGTACTGTTAGGGTTAAAATAAAGAACAAGAATAGACCCAGGAAATCATGGATAACAGAGGGTATAATTAAGTCGATAAACACAAAAAATCGATTATACCGAACAATGATGCAGAGCCCTGGTGATGAGGATAAGAGACTGCAGTTTGCGCGATATAGTAATAGGCTAAATGAAATAATCAAGTGCGCAAAAGCAAACTTTGTCAAAAAACAAATATGCCTCCACCCCAATTCACCTAAAAAACTTTGGGAGGCGGTAAATCGGTTAACTAAGGAAGAGAGAAAGGATCCTGCAGGAAGCATTCAACTAGGGGGTGAAAACTCATTAAATAACTCCAACCCGGGGGAAATAGCCAACGCATTCAATAAATATTTTTCATCCGCTGGGAGAGCACTGGCACAAAAAATACCGTCTTCGGGGGCCAGTCTTAGGGTAGATATGAAGCCATACAGCATTTTTCTAACACCTACATCTGAGTCCGAAGTTATTGATTGCATAATGGGTATGAAGGTTAGAAAAGCACCTGTGTTGGACTCGATTACTATGGAGAACTTGAAGGAACTCGTATATGTTGTTGCAGTCCCGCTGACTATCCTAATCAACAGATGCATAGAACTTGGTATCTTCCCAGGCATTCTAAAGAAGACAGTAATAAAACCATTGTATAACCAAGCATAACATTTTATCAAAATCGCAGTTTGGCTTCAGAGAGGGTCTGTCAACACAGAATGCGTTAAATACCCTAACTACAGGAATTTATTCTGCCCTTGATAAGCAAAGACAAAGTATTTGCATCTTTCTAGACGTCGAAAAGGCCTTCGACGCTGTTGATCACAGGATTCTTCTCAGAAAATTGGAGGGTATCGGTTTTAGGGGTGTTCCGCCGCTTTTGATTGGGGATTATTTGCGGTCTAGAAGGCAGTGCACAAGGATTGACGGCAGATGCAGCGATTTTGAGGTGGTTGAATTTGGCGTTCCTCAGGGAACAGTCCTGGGTCCGTTGTTATTTAGTTTGTATATCAATGATATATTTGATGTGCAGACAGCTGGTAAAGTCATTGGTTTTGCAGATGATACTGCAATTCTATATGAAGATTGTTCTTGGCAACGGCTAAAGACCATAATTGAAGAAGATTTTGTGAATATTAAGGGGTGGTTTGATGCCAGTGGGTTAACTATTAACACAAAGAAGACGAAGTATGTTGCATTTGCCTCCTATAGGTCACACCTGCCGTCATTTAATACACTGCAAATGGTTTGTAACAACCAATGTATCCAAATTGAGGCGGCACCAAAAGTTAGGTATTTGGGAATCATCATAGATCAACATCTGCGTTGGGATGAGCATGTTGGTGTGGTTGTTAAAAAGTTGAGGAACATTTTGTATAAGTTTAAATACCTAAAAACCTTTCTGACAACGGGGTGTCTTAGAATGGTCTATTCGGCATTGGTTGAACCCCTTCTTACATACGGGATTGTTGTTTGGGGTGCTGCGTTGAGTTGTCACCTGAAAAGGTTGGATATAATTCAACGTTGGTTCCTGAAACTAATTTATAATAAGAGCTACACTTACCCGTCTGAATCGTTGTACGCTGAAGCAGGAGCTAATGATATTAGGAAACTTTTTTCATTGGCTGTGTTGACGTACGTAAGAAAGTATGATCGCGTCTCTAGAATGGAGCATTCGTACATAACTAGGCTAAACGCAGCAGCGGCCGCTCAAACGAACAGAGCAATTAAGACTGTGGGCCAGCGTAGTTATACTTATATTGCACCGAGAATTTATAATACTCTTCCAGTCAGTATCAGAACTGCACCAACGTTATGTTCTTATGTGAGGATGGTAAAAGCATGGGTTTCGAAATCTAGACACATCATTCATGGTTTAGTACACAGATAGGTGTTGAACAGGTCGTATGATATCTTTTGCGATGTTGTGCCGCACAGTAATCATTTTTAAATATGCACACTTTTTACTTTTTATTATTATATACATTTGTGAGAGTGTACATTGTACATGTGAAAATGTGTGAGAGAATGTGTTTGTGTGATTGTGCTGGTGGGTGTTTTGGTTTTTGCGCCTGTGGGTGTGTGTGTGAGTGTTCTTGTGTTCATTACTTGGTTTTGTATTCTTTGCTTGGTTTAGATTTATCCACGCACAAGTCTCTGACTTTTGTGGATCTTTCCAAGATTTATTATGTTCAGTAATTCTATGTATGTTATTGTTATTGAACTGTATTTTGAAAAATAAATCTATATTATAAGTAAGCACCTCCGGTCTGATGACAGCGTCAACGTTCCTGCCGACGATATTCTCTGTCCTTTAGTTACCCATTTCCCTCTATGTATAGGAGAGAGATGTAGAGATGCATCTTTTTCGCGCCAGTTTCTGCAGAGACTCAGTCGAAGCTTTGCACTCCCAACGGTTCTGTTCGACCAGAATCTGTTAAGTATATTTTATTGCTTAACGGTAGCGCACGCTTTGTCGGCATTTCTTTCAGTTGTCAACTTGTCTCATTAATTTCCGACTTTATGACTCTCTAAATTCTTATTTATCGAATACCTCTCTTCGACGAGAACTAAAATACCAGATTATTATGTCACCCTTTTTGGTGTTAGATCTCATTGGGAGATTTATTGATTTTTATCAACTATTTTAAACACATGCATATTCCACAGCGAGATCATTATAGACAATGAGATCATTCTTTGGTATTTTACAATGGAGCTATTGCTTCTTCAAACATCTATTTTTTAGGATATATTTATTTCAGTCAGGTATCCCTCACGTTTAGATATTCTCCTGTATAAAGTATTCAATGTATAAGAGGAATATTTGATATAGGCTAGTAAGGTATTACGGTAGTGGGGATAAAAATGAAACACTATAAAATCTTTTTAATCCACCAAGTCTTTGCAGTGTATTATTAAGGGGATCTAAAACTATTAAAACTTCCTTTGATTTTATGCTGCTCTAGTAAAAAATTGTACGGTAGCGAAAGGTGACCGTAACAAGAATACCCTCATAATACCAAAACATCGTAGCCATCACTTTTTTTATCGACTGACAGACTTTATGCTTTATTAACGCTGCTTCTTCCATTGATTCCCTTTTGCACAAAAGATGATAGTAGAGAACCATAGTTTCATTCCTCGTGACAATTGTGTTCAAAACCTCCACAGAGTTTTATCTACACTAGATCCAATGGCACATTCAACCGACGCTGGCACTGAACTGCTGTAACATGTTTGGGGACCCACCTTGCACTAACTTTATCTATGCCTAAATTTTCGTGGAGGATTTGGCGAACGCTTGAATCTGAAAGCCCCCCACTTTCAAGAGCCAAGCGCCTAATACGATTCAACAAGGGAAATCTTGTTGTGCGTCACCTCTTCCACCGTCCTTCTTGTTATCGCGTCATCTCCCAAGAAAACCTTTTTTTATTGTGAGGCGTAGTTGGCACATCTGCTGACCAAGTGGCTTCCCTGAGCCGCTCTATTACATACTGGTATTATCTTTGCGACATGTCTTCACGAGTGTAAAGCTGTTTTTCATTCTTCTCCTTTCACTTTTTTCCTACTTGCCCAGTTTGCTTTAAGCGATTAGGGGTTCGGGCAACCTAGTTGGTTGTTTCATTCGCTTCGCCAGATCTTGTGTCTCTCTTTTATGGTTATAGCTTGTCGGGTGAATTCCATGACCTTTTTCCATGAGCACTTGTCTTTTAAGATTATTGGTACCAGGTTGTCGATATTATGTATCCCTACAGAGTTGTGGGTGGTTTCTCATCTCGTCGAACTTTGAACAAGCAAAAGTTAAGTGCTCTGTCATGTCCTCTTCCGCGCAGTAGATACATCTGCTCTCGTTCTCGTCTAACTTTCCCGTGCCTTTGGCGTAGGTTCTGAATTATACGTGGCCTGTAAGTAACTGTTTGAGCCAAAAATTTATTTCTTTGTAGTCGCATTTCATTCAGTCTGTCAGCTTTGGAATTAGTATTTTTGTACGTTGTCCCTTCGTGGCCTTTTGAAACCATATTTGCTGCCATTTACCCATGGTTCGGCTCCTGGCAGCCAGATTGGCTTCTTGTACTATCATTAGCCTCGCCTCATGTTCCTCCATTAACAGGTCTATGGGTACGACGCCTGTCAACACCTGAATTGCTTGCGTAGAAATGGCACAGAACCCGCGCGATACCTTAATAACACCTTGCGTTTAATGCTCTCCATCACAATTTTATATTTTTATATCTCTATTGTTTGATGTCATACCGGCGCTCCGTACAGTAGAATTGAGTGCACTACTCCCCTAAGCTGTGGCCGATTTGCTGATATTGGGCCTGCCATGTTGGGCATTATCCTACCTACTGCTGATATTCTTCCTACTGCCTTTTCTTTTGCCATTCGTACGTGCTCGCCAAAAAATGAGTGAGTTGCCGATTGTTATTCCTAGATACACCAGAGTCTTCGCTGGTTTTATCGTGGTGTCCTTTAAGCGGAACAAAAAAAATCGCCCCTGATTTTTGGACCTCTTACGATGACGTCTTTGCAAAGGCCCGCTGAAGTTCTTTGGTCATCATCCATATATCCACTCTTTTTTTTAAGGTTTCGTTCGCTAGGAACCTAAGTGTGTCTTACTCTGCTGCCTCTGCTAGGGCTACTAGCTCATCAGCATAACGAAGCAGAGTTCCAGGGAATCTGGCCCCATTCGAAATCGTTTAGGCCAATCTTTAACCACAGAATAAGACGGACACCACATCCAGCCGATTTTTGATGCTTTGAGTTAGACGACCTTCTCAAGTAAGCAGTTTAATACAGTCCTATCAATGATTTTCCTGACTTCTGACATCGTGATGAAAAAGTGTCAGTTATAAGAAAACCAATGTCCTGCCAAATTTCGTCACGTAGCGATACCCTGGGTCTACGTCAGCCAGGGAAAGTTACTCCGTATTATCTTTTTAGTGGATTTTCTTAGCAAAAGATTATTAATCGGGAGATACGGACTTCTGAATTTTGAAAAAATTTCTTCAAATGAGCGCGTCTAAAACCCCTAAAGCCCATATCTGGGGTCAGTTAAATTTTTATGTGTATAATTAAAGTTGTAGTGTTATAAGTATATATACAGGGTCGCTGATAAGTCTGGAAACGGTCGATTATCCGGGAAAATATACAAGGTGTCGAAAAAAGTTTTATACAAAAGTTTTTGGGTTCTTCAATGTCTACTAGGCGGTGATAATTTTATTTATACAGGGTTGGTCATACAGGCGTGGCACACCAATATTAATTTTTTTTAATGGAACACCCTATATATTATTCGATATTTCAATCCTTCTCTTAATTTTGAGCAACATTTATGAGAAGCATAATGTACCTAAACTCAATCGTTTCCGGGTAAAAAAATAAATAAAAATAAACGCTACTGTTTTTAAAATCTATTGGATGAAGAACAAAAATAAATGAAAAGTAGAATATCTCTTGAAAACAATCTGTGAGTGTGAAAAGAACCGGTTGCGATGTTTTTAACATTGTTTGGAATCCCAAGATAAGATAAGATGCCCATAAGAAACGCAGTATTATTCTTTTGTTTTAAAATGTTTCCAGGACAACGAATGTCAAACATTCATTCAGTGTCAACAGTTTTGAAACATTAGTAATTTAGTGTCAACAGTTTTTGTGCAAAATGGCAAGTTTAAGTGAAACCGAACGTATCGAAATTTTAATGATGATAGGGTACGGTGATAGAACACGAAGTTTTGTTCAAGTGGTGATTATGTTCAATGAGTTGCATCCTGAGCGGGAATCGATCTCCAAATCCACAGTTTCGAAAACTTTGCATCGTTTTCACGAAACTGGCGGTATCAAGGATAAACCTAGAACTGGAAGGCCAGTAACCGTTACAAATGAAGAAAATTCTTTGAATGTAATATTGGATGTGGTGGAACATCCGAAAACTTCGGCACAGCAATTGGCTTTAAATCACAATATGAGTCGATATTCAATTCAAAAGATTACGAAGCGGGAAAAGTTCCGTCCATATAAAATTCATTTATTGCAAGAACTGAGTGAAGACGATTTTGATCGCAGAATCGAGTTCTGTGAACTTATTATGGAGAAGTTACGCCAAAATTTTAACTTTGCCAACCACATTTTGTTTTCCGACGAATCTACATTTTGTTTGAATGAACAAGTCAACCGACACAACTGTAGGTACTGGTCAGACGAAAACCCACATTGGATGGAACAAATTCACACCCAAAGACCGCAAAAAGTAAATGTTTGGTGTGCTATTATTGGTGGACATATCATAGGACCTTATTTTATACACGGTAATTTGAACTCTGCTCGATATTTGACACTTTTGCAAGAATCAATTGTTCCAGACGTAAGTCGATTATTTCCGAACAATAACGACCCAAATCTACCAGCGGAAGAAATATGGTTTCAGCAGGATGGGGCACCCCCTCATTTTGGAATTGAGGTACGGGAATATCTGAATCAAACCTTTCCTGGCAGATGGATAGGGCGCAGGGGAACTATTGAATGGCCAGCTAGGTCTCCCGACATGACGCCGCTTGACTTTTTTTTGTGGGGTCATGTAAAAAATTTAATTTACCAAAATAGACCGCAGAATATTGAAGAGTTGCAAGCAAGGATTGTGCATGAAATTAATAACATTCCTCAAAACGCTCTTGTAAATGCAGTGCAATGTTTTGTTAAGCGAATTCATTATTGTCAGGAGGTCAATGGAGAACACTTTGAACATCTTATAAAATAGGATTCCAGACAATGTTAAAAACATCGCAACCGGTTCTTTTCACACTCACAGATTGTTTTCAAGAGATATTCTACTTTTCATTTATTTTTGTTCTTCATCCAATAGATTTTAAAAACAATAGCGTTTATTTTTATTTATTTTTTTACCCGGAAACGATTGAGTTTATGTACATCATGCTCCTGATAAATGTTGCTCAAAATTAAGAGAAGGATTGAAATATCGAATAATATATAGGGTGTTCCATTAAAAAAAATTAATATTGGTGTGCCACGCCTGTTTGACCAACCCTGTATAAATGAAATTATCACCGCCTAGTAGACATTGAAGAACCCAAAAACTTTTGTATAAAACTTTTTTCGACACCTTGTATATTTTCCCGGATAATCGACCGTTTCCAGACTTATCAGCGACCCTGTATATATATATATATATATATATATATATATATATATATATATATATATATATATATATAGAGGGTGTCTCTCGACTAACGGCTTGGAGTCCCACGTCTATATATATATATATATATATATATATATATATATATATATATATATATATATATATATATATATATATATATATATATATATATATATATATATATATGTAGATCAAAAAGGGCCACAATTTAAAATTAATTCCAAATATACAGGCTGGTTCAATAAAGGGTGACACTTCAAAGTTATGTTTTTTTCTTATGAAATACCATATATTTGATACCAAATATTTGTACGGAAAAAATAAGGCTCACCTTCTCAAAGGATCCCTATACTTATATATTACCGTTTGTCAGATATATGGATTTTTCGCTGAATATGAGGTTTTCTTCCATGTGAGAAAACATCAAAAGAAAAATTGACTACCCCGCGGCGACGGACTTTTTACTTCATCAGCCACTGTAGTCAAGACTTCGCAGTAGTTTACAGGGTGTTGAGAAATTTATGTTCAATGATTGAAACATTCAAATTAAATTAGCTTGTTTATGTTAAATGGAACACCATGTATTTTGTTGATTCAACTTATAGACAAAGTTATTCCGTCGATATGATACTAGGAAGAGCATTTGTCTCACCTAGCACACTGGAAATTTGGAATCGCAGTTCTCTTGTGAGTCGAGAGTTAATTTTTCTTTGTTGCAGAGTTTGCTCTATCAAAGCTAGACCCAGCTCTTCCAATAATATACTACGCTTTTTTTAATAGCTCTTTGTCCTATAAATGACCTGGCTATTAATTCCTGCTGTATCCATTAGAGAGAAAAATATTCTCAGTGGCCATCTTATGCATTTCCAAGCTACACTGTAACTTCATGACAATTCATCCTCAACGTCTACATAGACTTTTGGTAAAATTGTAAAAGCTATGACGCCGCCGCACTTCCTTTTATACCAGATGACAAATGCTCAAATAATTCCTAATCTATTCACAAATCTAATTTGTCATTGGCATAAGCTACGTTACCGGGTAGTTAGAGGGCCGCCAGCTTTTATACAGTGGAGATGGGCGTGGGTCAAAATAAGATGTTAACTAGGGGCGCCACTTGATTGTTTAACCTCCACTCCCGGATATTCTAATAAGATGTTCACTAATATGCTTCCTTGCCCAGATCCAACACAACCAAGAATTCTTGGATCACACTGGCAACTTTAGCCAACAACAATCGAGCTCAGGAAGCTACAAGGGAGATATAATTATGGTAACACAACTAAATTTCAGAACGGTATGGTCTCATAGACTCACAAGTAAAGGTAACGGTAAGGATCTAATCTATCAACAGCCCTGAAAACAAGACACAGACACAGAACCAAAACACACCTATAATATGATAAAATAAGGGCTTTTATTAAGCTTCTTTGGCATACAAGAATTTATTAAAAGCTGTTCTAAAATTCTCATCTAAAATAAAAAGTCTCTATAATATAACTAAAATGGCTTACTACAAAATAATCAAGATCCTTAATGAGTATATATGAATGTGCTCCAAACTATAATTGTTCTACGGGAAATCCCACTTTTCGTGCACGCAAATCTCACAACTTATTTTCCCCAAACATTAATTAATTACACGTTAATTAAGGTAAGTGGCCTGATTACAGATCAAGTCCCAAAGAATAATCAATAAGCTTGACTAATGCTAACAATATATGATAAATGGTGGTACTATCAAAAGTGAAGCAATTATATTAACAATGGTCTTATAAAAATCTGTACCACATTTAGTGAAGTTTGAATAAAATAAATTCAGTTTGATTTTAGCAAATTTAACAGAGATGAATATTTAAAATTTAGCTTATCAAGATTGTCTCTCTTATCACTCTATGCTTTAACACAAAACGGAAAATTCTTACTTGAAATTCCTGGATTTCTAGGCCATCAAATTACCAACAATTTCCATACCAAACTAAGGCCTTTAGGGGTACGGGACAGCAACCACGGGAATAATGCAACAACGGAACGGCAATGCGACAACGGAAAGCGAAGACCTCCTCACTGAGATCCTAATTCATTAATTCCAGATGCCACAGCTGACGGGAATTATCATTGCTCTTGACTAGCACATAAAACTCCATTTAATTCCATAGCCATACTTCGTTCGGTACATGAAAATTCGCTATTCCATGCGAGACTTATTCTACTCAAAATTATGATACGTGAATTTGCCAAAGGTACTGCCCAATACAAAAACTCTCTATCCAGTACTAAAATCGCCCAACACAAGAACTTTCCACCCGCTACTAGAATCGCTCTATCCGGCACAAAAACTCTTCTATCCGGCACAAGAATTTCTCTATCCAGCACAAGAAGTATCCGGCACAAGAACCCTAAAAACAATAAGTAACGGAATGCCAGAGGTGTTATAGTTACGAGAGAGGATGATTTCTTACCTCCAAAGAGGGAAACGAAACTCCAACAACGGGACAAGATCAATGTGGTCCTTATATCCCCTCAAACGGGTATCTCTACAGTCTTCAGCACTAAATCCGTACATTACGACATCACCAAAAAGACTGCAGATTATGTTCCGAGTGCAATTAAATCCACTAATGGGGATAATTAATATCCAACTTGCTCCTCAGAACGAACCACATGTTAACTCCAACAACTGCCAACGAAAAATCTCCCTCTCGAACCTTCCGGAGCATTCGCATTCCCCACCTGAAAGCAGGTAACGCCACTCGTTCGCTCTCACTTGCATCCCATACGTCCCCAGCCATCTATCCTTCTCAACATGCGGACCATTCCCGAACCACCGACATTCTTAACTGCACGCAAGCGTGGCAGCCGACACGATATACCAGGGGTAGTACAAATAAAAATGATTTAACGAAAGATCTCAATTTTATTCCGTATACGAGGGATAGCCAGAAGAAATAACCACGATCGTCGCCAATAATTTTCTGTTCAAAGCAGAGGAGGAACCACAAATACGTCCAAACTAGCTTAGTTGTTTAGCTATTCAATTTGTACTGTTACAAAGCTTACAATTTCGGGTAGTTTTATCCGCCGTAGATTTATCTTGCTCGTCATCATGATGAAGAGTGGAGAAAAAATAACATTTCCACCCTTCTCTGGTACGTAGGAAACCATTGTGTTATGTTTCTATAAAGCAAACATTGAACTCTTAGATGGTGTATTCTTTAGTTCTAGTAGCGCTAACGGTATCTCTAGTTTGTTTTTGCTAAGAGTTCCTACCGACATTAAACTATTCTTTTCACGTAAAATATTCACAAGTTCATAGGAAGTGTACCAGTTATCAAAGGTGACGTTTCGATTACTACCATAAATCGGTGCTACTAATCTTTGCACAAGATCAACAACTTTCTTGCTTGATTGATAAACCCCATCGGACTGAGTTCCTGCATAAACTTCTATATTAAACACATAAATGTGCGAGAGTCCACCATAACCTTAATTTTTTCCCATATTTAGCAGCCTTGTTGGGGATGTACTGGCGGAAAGAACAGCGACCTCTAAAGCCATCTAATTTTTATTCTATCGTTAAATATTGTCCTGCTGTATATGCCTCTTGACAGTTTGAAACAAACTTTTCAAACACAGCCCATATAGCTACAAGTTTATCTAATTTCGGGCGTTCTTGTCTGTTTTCTACGTTGTCAAAACGTAAACATTGAAGCAAAAATGTGAATCTATTCAAAGCCATTACTGTACGAAATATATCAATACCCGTTCCATTTGTTTTCCAGAAGTCTTTTAGATGGCGATGGCTGTTTCTGTATACACCAGCAAGATACAAGATACCAAATGAAGCCTTTATCTGAGTTACGTTGGTATTGCTACAATATTCTTTATCTTTATAGCCTACAGCTTTTTTCGCAATATGTAACGCTGTCAAGAAATGTTGAGTCAGAAAACAGAAGCTAGCAATCCAGCGTAGTTGTCGCATCCTTAGCATAAAGTTTGCATCCTGGTAATTTTGAAATTACATTTTATGCCCCAGTTCTTACTCCGGTATTACTATATTGCTTGCTTCATTTGGTAATAGAGTCCCTACACACATATTATCCACCTCTATACTCACTTATTTCATTTTCAGGTAATTCTTTAGCATTTTCGGCGCCATTTTCTCCAATTTCAGTATTAGAATGGCAGCTGTGGATGCTTAAATGATCAACTTCATAATTATCCTCAAAATATTTGCATTCTTCCCAAAGCGCTATAAGTTTGGCTCGTTATTTTTCGTAATATGACATGCTGTAAATTAAATACGTTGTTGTAAACAGTATACTTCAATTATATCAAGGTAACCACTCACCTTTCTGTGTAAATTCGCAGTTTTATAACGCCAACGTAAAACACTTTATTTAAAACGTACAAACTTTATAACTTTACAACCCAGTTGGGGTCTCTCGGACCTGCAGGTACTTTGGCGCGCTGTTACTCGACTGGTGTTCAACTCAAGACTAAAAGCGGCTAAGGGTCTTTATCATAAACATGTTTTAGAAATCTATAGGCAACCGGGACAACATAGGTGATGTGAATTGAAAGTTACAACATAATTTATAGCACGGGGGATATGGTGGAACCCCACCTGGGTGATGCCGGGTTAACAGAAATTCGCGTTATTTTCTGTATCATAACTCATAATTATTATTTACGTAAATACAAAAGAATTTATTCACAAAATGTCTTAATTATAAATTATCTATTAAAAATTAAAACTTAAAATCAACTAAATTAGACCAGGTAGTCCATCAAACTCCCAATTGTCAGACGGCAAACGTCATTTAAATCTCGTACAGAAAACTATCAGTATCCGAGATCAGAGAAGATTTCCAGGTTCGTGTTATTTTCGTACTGTTTCTAAACGGTGAAAAGTCAACGCGTGCGCGCCAAATCGATCATAAAGTTCTGAAATCAAATTTACGGCGATCCAAAACCGGCTGGTTGGAAGAAACCTTATATCTCATGTTCGTTTGGTAGTGTTTGATTTGTTTCCTATTGTTTATCATTTCACGTTTATTCAGTTGATTGTGTTCTGAAATTAAATTTGTTAATCACGTTTCAAAGATTTTCGTTTTATTGTGAAAATGGCACTTACAATCATAAAAGTACGAATAGCATGAAAACCATTGCACTTGGGGATACGGAACCCTAGTGTCATATGGAAGATAGGGGAGAGTGTTGTATAATGGGACAAAAAGTTTCAAACAAGTATAAAAAATTCAAATGCAATATATTTAAAAAAAAATTATGTTTTCATGGTTTGAAAATATAAAAGTATTTTAAGAATATATATTAAATTATTAATATATTACTTAATTGACTCAGAAAAAGTCTGTCCCACTATACACCCTAGTCCCACTATACAACAACCCTATGTTGCATAATGGGACAAAGGCCTGTGCATACTGGAACAATGATAATAAATTGACATTCTTTTCTAGAAAAATAGTTTTATTTTAACTAATACAGTATATTTAAGAATTTAAGACACAAACTCATTATTCACTTATAAAAAGTTATTATTTAAACATCAGGTGATATAATTTCACTCGAAATAGTACAAAAAACGGAAAGTAAATTATTATTTAAACAAAAAAATAAACAAAATAAAAACTTAACCATTGAACTATAAAAATTAGTAAAATAACAGTGGTCCTATATATATTATTCAATCGGCAACGAAGAAAAATCATAATTAAAATGCCATTGTTTTGAAATCCTTTCCGTTCCACCAGTTGTAAAGGGTATAGGCAGTTTTAGAACAATGTCATTTTTTTAAATTAAATCTTCATCTCTCTTCTCTGGAAACAAAAATGTGTCATTTCCGGCCTTTCTTAAAAAATTAACTAGATATTCATCATTATTGATTTTGTTCACTTGACCGACATAATATTTTACTCGCTTTTTTAAAAGGTACTGAACAATAATGAAGTCATTTGGACTTATTTCTTTCATTTCATCTTCTGCAAATTCATCGGAAAACTCTGAACTATCGTCACATATTTCATGCATTGATACATCGTTGTCACTGGACTCTTGCAATATTTTTCTCTTCACATTCCGGGATTTTTGCTTTTTCTTTAACAATTTTTCTTCTTCCTTTCGTTTTTTTTCTTCAATTATCGGCGTGTCAGTTAAAATAGTGGACGTGACTTTTTTTCTGTTCTGCTTCTTCTTTCTAGTTTCAGCCTTTAAATGGGGTCTAATTGCTTCTGGAGTGACAATATTCTTTTTAGGAGTTGATAAGCCTATAATATTATGTGTTTCTCGTGTGTCTGGTTCAGTATTACCTTTCGAACAACCTGGTTGAGGTTCGTCTAAATTAACTGTCGACACAATTTTTTCAGAAATATCATGTTCGCGATCGGTAACATATAAAGTCAAGAAGTCAGAATCCTGGAATTTTTCAGAATTAAATGGACAAATTCCAGTTGCTTCGAAACATTTAATTATGTTGGTTGGTGTAAAAGCAATGGGAAAAGATTTTCCAACTATTTCTGCTACATTATATAAAGTAGCTGGAATTCCAGGATGATTTAACATCCATTCGTCCATTAGTTTATTGTAAGAATTTTTAAATGGTCCAAAACAAGCTACATCTAATGGCTGTAGTTTGTGGCTACAGTGTGGGGGTAATGAAACCAATACAATACCATGCAACTTGCAATATTCAAGAACTTTCACATCAGTGTGACTTTCGTGATTATCTAGAATTACTAATATTTTATTATCAATCCCACAATATAATGTGTCTGTAAGATGTTTTAAATATTCTATAAAATGTATCCCAGTCATCCAGCCACTGTTATGAGCTGCTCCTTTTGAGCCAGGTGGAGCTCCAGTAAGCATATTCTCTTTAAAATATTTTCTCGGGAAAACAAAAAATGGTGGAATAAATGTACCATTGGCACAAATGGTGGCACACATTGTTACCAACACGCCTCTTTCGGCACTCGTGACTTTACCGACTTGTTTTAGACCGCGGGGAGCTATAATTTTTGGCGGCTTATGGACTGTTGTCACTGCAGTTTCATCGCAGTTAAATATTTTGTTAGCAGTGAAACCATGTTTCTTCACAACTTCACGTAAGTTATTAAAAAACAATAAAACGTTATGTTTATTAAAACTGGTGGCTCGGCTGAGGCTTGTTGCTTCAAGCGAGCGTAGACTTAGCTTGTGTCTGGACCGAAAAAGTCTAAGCCATTCATCTCCCGCACACTTATTTTTGTGCCACGACAGTGGCACTAATTTGTCATTGGCCACTGCATATCTGTATGCAAATATTTTACAGTCTTTAGCTGATAAACCATAACACATGGCCGAGGCACTAACCAAGTACTCAGTAAGTAAAGTTTCTTCTTCATCTGAAAAGACTTGTACAAAACCATGATGCCTCTCGAAACTAAAATATTCTTTTTGTTCCTCATCAGTATTTTTATACTTCGCCATATGTCTTTGAAGAGAAGATTTGCTTACATTAAATTCACTGGCGGCTCTTCTAATTGTTGTTTTGTTTTCTATAACGGCTAGAACTGCTTTCTTCATTTTTTCCGAGTTAATAGAGTGAGTTTCTTTACTTTTTTCGAAAATGTAATTAGTTTTCCGTGGCCTCTTCTTTTTGTTATTCATTTTCTGTAACAATAAAATATTTGTTATTTTGTTTATCAGCAGAAATATAAACAGTTGGAAATTCACGTAATATGTTTTCTGACTTATAAGCTTTCAAATTGAAAGTAACTAGATATATTAAGAAAATCAATCAAATCCAACATTGGCAAACGTAAATAAATTTGATGACTAAAATATGTGTTGCATAGTGGGACAGTCCCAGAATACAACACGTGTTTTTGTCTCACTATACACCAGCATACATATTTAAGGTTAT
The DNA here is from genome assembly GCA_964006375.1 of Tillus elongatus. Taxonomy (NCBI): domain Eukaryota; kingdom Metazoa; phylum Arthropoda; class Insecta; order Coleoptera; family Cleridae; genus Tillus; species Tillus elongatus. The sequence goes on from OZ023262.1 coordinate 268,724,898, forward strand.
AATTCCATATCTCGAGAAGAAAAGAAAGTAATCATATTAACTAATTAGACTTACCTTAGTAATACTACAAATAATACACACACCAAATTTGAAAAGTTTATCTTAATAAATAAATCGGACATAGACTTTAATTTGTGCGTACAAATTAAAACTTCGTGGTTTGCAACAGAGTCAAATAACGCTAGCCGATTACTGAGTCATTTCCCGCGTATTATTTCTACTTGTCAATAGGGTGTATATTATTCTGTAATTTATTTATAATTTTAACAGTTTAGTTTCCGCGGGTTTTAAAATATCCCAGTATACAACATGTCCCACTATACAACACTCTCCCCTAATCATTTTTCTATAAGATGGATCAACAAAATGCAGGGTGTTCCATTTAACATAATGAATCTAATCTGCTTTGAATGTGCCAGGAATTGAACATGAATGTTTCAACACCCTGTAGACTATTACAAAGTATTGACTATAGTGGTTGATGAAGTAACAAGTCCGTCGTCGCAAGCTAATGAGTTTTCCTTTCGATGTTGTTTTCTACATGGAGGATGAGATTTTTTTCAAAAACTTCATATTCATCGAAAAATGAAGATATCTGACAAACGGTAATAGATAGGTATAAGGATCCTTAAAGAAAGTGAGGCTTATTTTTTCCATACAATTCGAAATCGTTATCAAATACACAAGAGGAAACATAACTTTGAGGTGTCACACTTTATTAGATCACCCTATAAATTTCAAAATAATTCTAAATTGTAGCCCTGTTTAACCTGCATAATACCCCGTCATTAGAAAATCGATATAAAAAAATATATACATGTGAAACCCCGTGCCGTTAGTCATGGTACACTCTTTATATATATATATATATATATATATATATATATATATATATATATATATATATATATATATATATATATATATATATATATATATATATATATATATATATATATATATATATATATATATTTGTGTGTATGTCACACCGATAACTCAAAAAATAATAGGCAGATTTTGATAACATCTAGTATGTACCTTCCTTCTGTAAGTGGCTTGTTCGTTATCCAGGAAAATTGAACCACGTTTTCCGGCAATATTTTGGGGTCTCTTTCGGAAAAAATTTTATCTCCAAAAAGAAAAAATCTAGGGTAACCAAATTCGGTACGTAAGTTTATGATATTAAAAGGAAACTATATACCAAATTTTTTATATTTCTATAAGACGGTTATAAAAAATAGTTGATGCCAGATTATTTCTATGAAAATTCACTACCATAATGCACTTGCTGCGCACAGACTTTTCGGTATCTGAACAGTAAATGAATGTTATCATTATTATAGCTGTTATGAATTATTCAAATTTATTGACCATTGCATTTCTTAGAGTTGCAATTTAAGCAGGAAATTTTGGTTTTTTATTACAAATTTAGTCTTTGAATAACGGTAATAAATAATTATTTTATTTAATCGCTGATTGATAATAATTAATTACGGATTGTTGTTCGGGTTTAATAGGTATTTTATGGTTACTTTTTATTTATTGATTTGAATTTGTCGAAAACCGCAATTATCAAAATTTATGGTTTTTTAAATTTAATTTAAATTTTCTACCTCTAGGAGCACCTTATTCTGTGCCAACCAACACCATGAGTGGACGCATACTTCCATTGTTGTTATTGTTGACTTTCGTCGCTTTCTCTCAGGTAATGTTGACTTTTTTTACAAATTAGTAGCATCCAATATTCTAAATTGTTTATTTATTTTAATATATGTTATCATTAAATTATTTTATATATAAAATTTAAATTGCTTTGCTTTGTCAGCTTGATAAATATATTAGTATTTCCTTGTTGTGTAAATAAAAAGTTAACTGAAAAAGTCAAATTGCAGCCAAGAACGTGCTAAATGATTATAATATAAGTGTCAATTTTTTTTTCCGTCTGCCAATTTTGCTGCAAAAGTTTTGCTTGTATATACTATTAATATACAAACTAGCTATTTGAAGGAAGATCATCCTACCCAAATAAAAATTCTTGTAGATAAGGGCGCTAATATATATATATATATATATATATATATATATATATATATATATATATATATATATATATATATATATGAAGGCAAGGCCGCAAGGAGACAACCGTATATACGTGTTTCAAGCTTATTAGCTATCATCAGTACGGTATAGCCAGGTGATGATGGGAACACTCTGGATGAAGAAGCAAAAATACACCGAGTCACAACAGGCAACCAGTGCACATTTGCAGCAACATTTATATATATATATATATATATATATATATATATATATATATATATATATATATATATATATATATATATATATATATATATATATATATATATATATATATATATACATCTACACTGATTTGAAATCTGAAAATTTGTAAAAATATATTTTCAATAATTTTATGTTCAATGAAAATAATTATAGCATTAGATCGTTTCCGGTTATACCGGAAGTAAAGATCAACTTCTTTATTTCAGATAGAACAACCTATATTTTATTACATTTTTAGGTTCCACGTCAAATTCTAATATGACTTTGTGTACCATAGGTGGTACTTATCTCTAAAGGTTTCCAAAATATGGCGACCTAAAGACAAAAATTGACATATGAGGAGGTTAATAAACCTGTTTTTTTACTTGAGTTTTATGTCTTAAGCTATAATTATGTTACATCTTAATGCTGGATAACGCTTGATCTCATGCAGTCAACAGCTCCTGGGAAATTTATACCTGCTCCTAAAACATTATTACTTTTTAAAACTGCAAACAACCGTCACTTGGCTTTTTCAAATGATACACCCTCTATACTACTGCATACTTCAATTCTGCGTTTAATTTTTGACGGAAATATATAAGGTTGTTTTATCTCATTTTTGCGTCCTAAACAAAATATATTTTGAAATTTAATAACTTTTTCAAATCTGACTCCGTTTTTCTATTTTATAAAATACATCGACGGGGAATAATGCATCTACTCTGAAATAAATACATTTACTTCCATATTTTTTACCAATGGTAATTTAAAAACTGTCCCGAAAAGTATATAATGGGAAAATAAAAGACCTTTTTCTTGTTGTATGTGTTCAAAGCTGCCAAACAATTGTCCTTAATAGGTTTTCCATGGAACACCTACGCGTACGACAGCACCCTCCACTCAAACATACAATATTCTAAGCCTGTCTCTTTAGCCCAATTAGATGAGGATCGCAGACTCATGGAGGGTTCTGTCTCCGTAGACCTCCAAAAAATATTAGACTGGGGAAGTAGAAATCTTGTACAATTCAACCCCACCAAAACTAAGTCTTGCTTTCTTTCTCACAAGAGATACACCAGCCCTAGACCCATCACAATATACAACCAAGTTATTCAAAGTAATGAGTCCTTTTCTCTTGTTGGCATTACTGTGGATCGAAATCTTAATTGGCACCAATATGTTACATCAATTGCAGAAGCGGCTGCTAAGAAATTGGGTTTCCTCTTCCGGGCTCGCAAATTCTTTTCACCAACTAATCTCTATACCTTATACAGTTCACAAATAAGGCCAAACCTCGAATACTGCTCCCACATCTGGGGTGCAGCTGCCGCTTCTACACTCGCTATCCTGGACTCCATTCAAAAGAGAGCTATACGTCTCATCGGTGACCCTACCCTCACCCAAAGGCTTCCATCCCTTGCCCACCGACGTGCCGTTGGTGACCTCTCTCTCTTTTATAGATATCTGCACGGGCACTGCTCAGAGAAGCTTTCCTCCATAATTCCCCCACCTGCTGTCCCCAGCAGATCTACCAGGGGAACAGACCGAATGCACCCTTTTAACGTCCAGGTCACCAGACATAGAACATCTTGTTATGCCCGCTCATTTGTCCCGAGGACTTCCAAGTTGTGGAATTCCTTGCCGGCACATGTTTTTCCTTCTCCTCCGAACCCCCAAACCTTCAAGTCCAGAATTAACAAGCTGCCTCTTTCCTCCTTGTCAACACCCACGGTACGATAGTATTTAGGCTGTAAACCCTCGTGGTGTGTTGTTGACATTAAAAAAAAAAAAAAAAATCAACTAGTCGGTTTTGGCAGATTCTAACTCGAAGAACAGAATAACTTATTTCGTACCTGTTGGCACTAAAAAACAAAGCCTCACATTTTTGGAAAACCGATTTGTATTAGTCAAATGTGAATTGAGAACGTTGATGCAATACACTGAATTTACAATATTATTTATCTAATTTGAATTTACCCCCCAAAAAATAGTAGATTGTTTTAAAGTGAAATTCAAATAATCGATAGTTTGCTATTTTAAACTCATTATTTTTGGTTTTCGTAACGACATTGTTTTATATCATTTCCAAATACGTGACAGTTATGACAAAGCTAAATCTTGGTTGTCCAATTGATTAAGTGTTTTTGAATTTTGCCAGGGAGGGTTCCTAATTCCTCTAGATGTACTTGTTTCACTATTTTCGTGGTAGGTCTAGGTGAACTTCGAAAGCGTTATGCAAATATGCGACACGCCCTGTCAGCTTTTTTGTGATATTCACCATAATTAGTAATTAAATTTAGCAGGTCGTTATTACTATATCTTCCAAATAATAAGGCATAACCATTTTCATTTAACTGGGAGGAGCAAAGAACAGTACCGTCACGTAGAGATTTCGAATCTGTCAGATCTGACCACTCGTGTTTGTTTCATAGCAACATTGCTGAAGGCAAAACGGTAGTTCGGGACACATAATATTAAAAATAGTTGATTTAGTTTCAATTATACAGTTTTCCGCATATCTTGTGGAATTTTTGGCAAAATAACTAAACGAAATTCATTTTCTACAAGGTTTAGGCATTTTCTCACGCAGAATTTTTTTCTAGTATCAAATCTACGAGAAAATCTGAGAAAGTGACTTAAGTTCAGTAAATAATTAAATATTTTGGTTGAGACGCAAAAATAGTATAAAACAATGTAATATATTTCCGTCACCACTTAAACGCAGAATTTAAATATGTAATAATATACAGGTGTTTCATTTGAAAAATTCAAGTTACAGTTGTTTGAAGTTTCTAAAAAGTAATAATGTTTTAGGAGCACCCTGTATAAATTCTTCTGGAACTGCCAACTGCATCAGATCAAGCAATACTTCAGTATTAAGATATAAGAAAATTATAACTGAGGATGTAAAACTTTGTAAGGCTAGCTGCATTCTCAAAACAATTAGAACCGTATTCCGGTTTCGCTCTCATTATAGCTCATCAGTACGGCATACTAATTGCTGAGAAAACACACCTATAAAGTAATACGGGTATAGTAGCCAGCCTTCCAACACTAAGTGAGTGGTGAACGCGTCACCACCTAGTTGCGGAACCAAGTAGTATGTTGTCACGCCACACGTTCACCACTAACTTAGTGATAGAAGGCTGGCTACCATAGCCGTATTATTTTATGGGTGTATTTTCGCAGCAATTAGTATGCCGTACTGATGAGCTCTAATTAGAGCTAAACCGGTCTACGGTTCTAATTGTTGTGCGAATGCATCTAGTTTTACATACTTTGTCCCTATATTAGAGTAGAAATGGGCCAGTGCTGACAATTTACTAAAATCGTTAGTTGGTTGTATACAGCCTCTATTTTTTTAACACTTTGTGTTATTTGGAGCTGGCGTGACAACATACTACTTGGTTCCGCAACTAGGTGACGATACGCTCACCACTCACTTAGTGTTGGAAGGCTGGCTACCATAGCCGTATTACTTTATAGGTGTATTTTCGCAGCAATTAGTATGCCGTACTGACGAGCTCTAATTAGAGCGAAACCGGTCTACGGTTCTAATTGTTGTGAGAATGCATCTAGCTTTACAAAGTTTTACATCTTCAATTATAATTTTCTTACATTTTAATACCTTTGGGTGTGAAATTATAATTTTGTTATTGTTGATATTGAATAAACTGGTTTGAGTAGGTTGATTAAAACGAAATCATACTGGCGATTAATAAGAAAAAATAACTGTTACGTTTATAATTTGGCAGATACTTTACTATTGTAAATATGAAAGATCTCATTTTTGTTTAAAACGCCTAAATAAGTTTGTCAAAATTATAATTTTGTTATTGGTGAAATTGAAAAAACCAGTTTAATTAGGTTGACTAAAACTAAATCATATGGCGATTAATAAGGAAAAATAACTGCTTTACTTTTCTAAATAGGAATTGAGTTTCCTTCTGGAAATCTTCTATATACCCTCAATGAAACTTGGAATACAAGTTTCTACACTATCTACAGATATAGCAAAATTTAGTTATTTGGCTTCATAGAAAATTGAGTTTTGGGCATTTTTCTCAAAAGGTGTTAGAACCCAAGATTTTTTTGATAATAGAGATAATATCGATGGTAACACTTTCGCAAGAATTTTTCAAATGTGCGCGTACTAGGACCTCTAAAATCGATCTTCAAGGTCTGTGTAAGTTTAAAGTATTAACTTTCCTAATATGCCGTGTAATAATTCTGTACAATTCTTATCAAAAATTTGCTACTATAACGCATTTGCTGCGTCCAGAAATTTTCACATATTTGCCTAGTACGAGTATGTTGTGGTAAGAGTTGAAAAAATTTTAATCCGCAGTATCGACAATACCTTTTTTCTATCTTTTTTTACGTTACCCAACTCATATCCTTCCCATCTTATATGATAATATACGCCAATACGTATCTCTATTATCATATATGCACACTAAACTCTCATTAACATAAATCTGCCGCAAATCCAAGAGTCGCATCTCTGCGAAAAGCTAATCACTATGGCAAACTTGAATTTATTGTGCATTACTTTCAAGATCGATTTCTGAAATACTACAACTTTAACAAAAACATTGTCACAAGTACCCAACTTTATATGCCATATGTCAAGAGACTCTGGAGAAGTGAAAAGTAAACGTGTCCTAATTGTCCGTCACTCAAATATTATTTTAAACGCTTAAGCTTACTAATGAAAGGACGAACTTTTTTACCAGTGAATTTATATGTTGGTCCCAACGTAAATGCCGATCTATAACTGCACCAAGGTATGGTTCCGAAGCAGAATCCTATATCATAAGATAATCAACAATGAGGTAATCAAAAGTGGGTAAGTACCTACCGTATGATGTAAATGGTACATACGTGGTCTAGCATATTCTGATAAACCAATCTTTAATCACTACAAAATCACATTCAATATTTTGCTTTAGAGTCGCCCAGGACTCAGCTTCGTAAAACGCCACAGTATCTTCAACATAATTTTGCATATACATACTGGACTCAATCTTCTTTCGTTCATATAGGATATAAATAGTATTGGCCCATGAGCATAACCTTGAGGAAGAACGCCACATACCACGACAAACTCCTCTATCAAAACCTCATTTACTTTGATATTCTGCTTTCTGTTACATGCTACATCCCTCACACCACCTTCACTTTTGACAATAACTTCCGTGTGAAACCATGCCAAAAGCTTTCTATAGATCGACAAAGACACAAAGCCAGAAACTCCCAGATTGCCTTATAAATACGTCATACTGGTGCAGCTACGGCATCCTGAGCCGATCTGTTCCTGCAAAATCCGTACTGCTTCTCCGATAATACATAATTTTTTTCAAGGAACTGAAGCAATCTTATTTTAATTAGCCTTTCCGGTATTTTTGGAAGACTAGACAAAGGGACATGGACCTATAATTAACAACATATTTGTTGTCGCGTTTTTTGAATACTAGAATAATAATTCCTTTTTTAATGAGTCTGGAAAAATACCCTCACTTAACACGTGACAAGTGACTTAGTGGGGTTGAAATCTGCTGAGAAATTATTATAAGTCTCAAACCAGATCTCATCATAGCTTGCAGCCTTGTTATCTGTTACTTTTTTTTTATTTCAACAACTACCTCGGACGGAGTAACTGGCTGTCAAAACAAACCTACATTTTTTTTTATTTTCAAGCTCTTAGAACCAAAACTTTGTTTTTTATTCTGCATCATATTTGCAGCTAATTTTTCCCCATCCCTGTATAAACAGTGTTAAAATAATTCGCGATATCCACAGAATTTTCAATGACCCTGCCACCCTCACAGTGTAGCATATTTATCTACCACAAGCATTGCAAATATTATTGCCCGATAAAATCTTTGGTTGTAACATATTAGCATGAAATTTAGACTCAGCCAATTTAATTAGATAATTCGATCTATTTCTACATTTCTTATAACTTTTCCCTCATTATGTCAATCTTTTTCAAGTTCCCCATACATTTCATTTTTTTCTTGCCTAATAGGTGTAATTAAGCCTACAGTAATCCAAGGTTTTCTTTTGTTTACAGGATATATATATATATATATATATATATATATATATATATATATATATATATATATATATATATATATATATATATATATATATATATATATATATATATATATATATATATATATATATACGTATCCAACGCGATAACTCTAAAAATATTCAACCGATTTCCATGAAACTCAGCAAGTGCCTTTTTTCTATTAATCGCTTGGACGACTTCGTTAGCCAGGAAAATGAGACAGGGTTTTCAGGGAAAATTTTGACTTTTCTTTAGAAAAAAAATTTTATCCGAAAATAACAAAGCTATTTTAATGAAATTTGACGGATATGTTGCCTTAGAAAAGACCTTACTAAGGTTTAGGAAAGGAAGTTTTTACATAACTATTGTTTTTATAAAGAAAACATGACGCTTTAGTCAAACCATGACTTGGCAACTTTCATATCATAAAATATGAGAAAGGAAACCAAAAACCAAATATTGGAAACAAAATAGGCTCAAGTCCTAATCAAAATGATTTTAAAACTGTTTCTGAATTCTGTAATTAGCTGTTTACTTAATTTACGCTTGGGATATAATAAGACAGCCGTGTTCTCTTCTCGGGAGATGCATGCCACATTTTGTTTTGTGTCACTTTAATGCTTGGTATAAACATTAGTGTCCAGCTACCATACGCTTGGACCATTTTTCTCTAAAACGCCTCGATAACTTTGTCACCTTTGAGTATCAAATTATAATTTTTCGCATACATTATTTTATTGTCGATAAAAAATAATTTGTTTTCTTAAAATTTTTTGTTGAAAAATTCGACAAGGAGGAAAGAGGCAACTTGTTAATTCTGGACTTGAAGGTTTGGAAGTCCTCGGGAAAAAAGAGCGGGCATCACATGATGTCCTATGTCTGGTGAGCTAGACAGTAAAAGGATGCATTCACTCTGTTCCCCTGGTAGATCGGTTGGGGGCAGCAGGTGGAGGAACTATGGAAGAAAGCTCCTCTGAGCAGTGCCCGTGCAGATATCTATAAAAGCGAGAGAGAGAGAGAGAGGTCACCAACGGCACGTCGGCGGGCAAGGGATAGCAGCCTTTGGGTGAGGGTAGGGTCACCGATGAGGCGTATAGTTTCCTTTTTGAGTCTAATTTCTTAGCAGGCGCTGCTCCAATTTATGTGACATGTTGGTGCCAATTGAGATTTCGATCCATAGAAATGCCAACAAGTTAAAAGAACTTATTACTTTGAATAACTTGGTTGTTCATTGTGATGGGTCTAGGGCTGGTGTATCTCTTATGAGATAGAAAGCAAGACTGAGACTTGGTGGAGTTGAATTGTATAAGATTTCCACTTCCCCAGTCTAATATTTTTTGGAGATCCACAGAGACAGAACCCTCGATGAGTCTGCGATACTCATTTAATTGGGTTAAAGAGACAGGCTTAGAATATTGTATATTTGACTGGAAGGCACTGTCGCCTGCGTAACGGTGAACGGGGTTGGATGTGCTAGAGAGGAGGTCATTGATGCGGAGAAGAAACAAAGTAGGGGCTAAACCTGAACCCTGAGGGAATCCTACATTAATTGGATAGAGTATAGAGGAATGGCCATCCACGACAGTAGAAATGCTCCGGTTGGAGAGGAGATTTGCTGTCCTGGTACAGAGTTTTGGTGGTAAGCCATAGGCCGGAAGTTCATTAAGCAGCGCTGCATGCCAGACCTGGTCGAATGCTTTGGATATGTCTAGAGCGACAACCTGGAATTCACCGTGTAGTTTCATAGACTTGTTCCAAGAATGGGTGACAAAGGAAAGGAGGTCGGCAGTTGATCTGCGCTGACGGAATCCATACTGTCTGTTATGGATTAGACTGTGATTTTCAACATGTTTTAGTAATTCGGTGTTTATATATTTTTAACCGCTTTGGAGACGACTGAAAGGAGAGAAAGAGGTCTGAAGTGGCTATGGAGCGCTTTGAATCCTTCCTTGGGGATTTGTACTAAAGCAGTTTTCCAGTTACCAGAGAATATGCCTCTATTGTAAGATGTCTGAAACAGACGATTCATAACAGGAGCAAGTTCTGGTGCGCATTTTTTGAGAAGAATTGCTGGGATCTCGTCAAGGCCATGGGCTTTCCTGGTATTAAGAGAAGAGCGCATCTTTGGGATCTTTTTAGATTTGAAAATGATATCCGTCATTTTATGCGCGACATTGGGGACTGTTGGTAGTTGAACATTCGGAGATTGGTTGAGCGTAGAATTGCTGGCGAACAACGAGGCAAAAAGTTCAGCCTTGCCCAGGTCGGTAGAAACAATTTCATCCCCTGAAACAAGAGGTGGGAACGTGCTCTTGCAGAAATTATTCCCAATAGATTTAGCAAGAGTCCAGAAGAGTTTGCTGTCATTGGAGCTTGAGAGGACATTGTTATTAAACGAGTTTTTTTGCCTGAGAAAGAATGCGGAGATAGCGGTTTCTTGCGTCGTTAAATGCTTGACTTTTTTTTTGACTGAGATTGTATAGAAGCGTTTTGCGAGCTTTGACCTTTTCAAGTCTGGACTTGTCACAAGATTTAGAGAACCAGGGTTTTTGAGTGGCTGAAGATGTTTTCTGTATACGTAGGATAAATAATTCCATGCCAGCTTGGATAATCTAGGTGACGTATTGTGAGATATCAGAGGAGTCAGGATGAGAGAAGCAGACAGACGCCCATGAAAATGAGGAAAAGTAATCCCGAATTTCTTCCCAGTGCGCGGAGTTGTAGTGCCAAACGATACGTGAGTGTGATGACTGTGCGACCACGGGTTGCGTTGCGCAGGAAGCAGTGACCATGCCGTGGTCTGAGTAGTGACCAAGGGGGGAGGTGACTGATGTCTTATAGCATTCAGGTTTTGTAGTAAGAAGGAGGTCCATGGGTTTTGAGCTGTGTATTGGAATGTGAGGAAAGTAAGTAGATTGCTGAACCATATTGGCGTAAGAATTACTCACTGCAAAGGCCTTCGCTGCTCTCCCTTGTGGATCGCTTTTTGAAGATCCTAGCCATTCCTTATTATGAACATTAAAGTCGCCAAAAATAGTGACCTCGGCGGAAAAATATTCAGAAATCAGATGGTAGGTTTTTTCAGAAAGGTAGTCGAAGACATGGACAAAGTTGTTGTCAGAATGTGACCAGTCAATGCAACAGATGAATTTAGTTGCAGCCCTGAGAGAGAGTTTCATCCAAATTATGTCTCTTCTTCCAGCTTCGAAATTGGGGAGTCTGGTGCAGGGTAGATTGCTACTGACGTAAGCGCACACGCCTCCATGCAATCGAAATGGAGTAAGGAGCTAAGACCCCGGGAAATTAAGGTGATTAGTGGCTGTTTTGGCACTGATTTTGGTTTCGGTGCGGAAGAGGAGTTGGAGCCTATTAGCCTGTTAGCCTGAAGAAATTGGTAGACGGAGTTTAGGTTAGAATTTAGGGCACATATATTTGCGAAGGGTATGTCCAATCTTGATGCCGGCGCCCCCTGCACACCCCTCTCTCGGAGATCCGAATGGAGGGGTATTTTATCTTCGGAATCTTTTGTACAAGAAGGAGCCATCATCATTTTTGTTTATAAGAGAAACCGACTCATACACCATAACCGGAAACGTCCCTTGGGACTTCACCGGCCCCTTGATGTAAGAGGTGGTACCTCCTTGGGCGTGAAAAAAATCCTTTACTAACACGTAAATGGAAAGTACACTACCACCTACCGAATTAGGTTGATTAGGTTGACTAAAATTAATCATCCAGGCAAAAGAACCTGAAACAAATACGGGTTGTGTAGAGAAAATATCGCAAGAAGTGTAATTTACAAAAGCTTTAGTTTGAGCTACAACCGTTATTGTTCCTCAATTTACTAAGATATTTGCTTAAAATTCATTTCAAATAGACCCCTATAATTTCTAGCGAATTTTCGTAGAAGAAATTCGTTAATGAGGGTACCGTGGCTTTTGAATTTTGGAAATGTTTCTTCAAATGAGAGCAAATCAATCTTTCTAGAACCCATATCCGGGGTTAGTTTCAGTTTTTACATTTCTTCGGTAAAGCTCAATATATATGTTATTATACAAGATATGAGAAAAAGTTATATACGTTCCTTATAAGGTGTCTTCGGCTGCATCTTATGAAAATATTTTGTAAATCATCGGTGGCCCTTAAGTCGTTAGTGATACAAATTTAAATTTTTCCCAATCGAACACGCCTCACATTATTGAATTTTTACATTTGGCATATAATTATAATGCCTGCTTGGAAGCAAAGAAAAAATGACAACGTCATTGCTTTCGAATTATTTCAACTGTTTGCAACTTTTCAGATTTCTGTCGCATACAAAAAAATTATGATGCCTTGTTTTTACCAATAGATAGCGGAGTCCTATGAAATATTTTATACTTTTTCAAAAAATAAAGTTATTTTGATAAGGTATGGTACATTGTTCCTACTATATAGGTTATAGTGGTAGCAAAGTCTGATGCCTGCTTTTATTAAACAAAGACATATTTGGTTTTAAAAATATCTTTATGAAATTTCGCTATAATAATGCACTTGTTGCATCCAACCTTTTTTTTTCAGATTATAATCAAATCAAAGGTATATTAATGTGACAGTCTAAGTATAAATTAAATGATTTTAAAGGACAACGCAAGCTGATAAGGTTATTTAATGAAACATAAAAACATTTTTGCCTTTAATGTTTACGACACAATTATTTTGTTTCTGTTAAATAGCCGATTTGATTTATCTCATATTGCATCATACTAAGTGATCGCAGGTACCTGATTATTTCTTATCGTAAACATTTCAAAACTTTTAGTTGACATTTTATTATACCATTTGGTGAAGTTTATTAAAAATCATAAAATATTAAAGTAGTTTTACTATTGAAAAATTTACATAATTTATAGCACAAGCATAAATGGTATTTTTAAAAATTCGGGTGAAAAACATTAAAGAACTTTTGCAACTGATTGCGAAATGTGATAAATGGAAAGAACTACCTAGGAAGTATATGAGGAGTAAGAGTATAAAAGTTCGGGATGCAGCAAATGCGTTATGGTAGCGAATTTTCGTAAATATGCTTTTAATTGAAAATGTCGTTTTTACAAGAAGGACATTTGGTTGGCAGTATAACCTATATAGCACCAACAATGTACCGTATTTCATTAAAATAGTTTTGTTGTTTCAAAAAGTACAAACATTTCCTGAAAATAAACTTTAAAAGTTTCAGAAAAACCGGTCCGATTTTCCTGGCCAACGAACCTCTTTAAGCTATTTACACACCTGACAAGATATAACTATTCACAAACAGCTTTAGGACCAAAATTGAAAAAAATATGGTAATTTCTTTTACATAAATTTCCTTCAGTAATGTTACACTAAATTATATTTTTCACAAAAAGTCGACCACTTTACGGTAACTTAAGATTAATTATTCATTACCAACATATCACAAAAATCTTACAAAAAATGATTTCTACGGAAACACTAAAAACATTTCAGCGAAAACTTTTCAAATTCATCCACTATTTAAGAGTACCTGTATACAGCAGTCCGATTTTTTCGTCGAGGAATACAAAGAAAAAGCTCTCTGAATGCGTAATTTCAATGGAGCTCCGCTATCTATTGATAAAAAGTCCATATCACAATTTGTAATATGCGTTTAAAATATGTGCCAAAATATGAAAAGTTGCAAAACAATTTTCTATAAACTTGTACAGTTGAATTTTCGGGTGTAGTAAGGCCTTTCTTAGGGAAACATATACACCAAATAGCATTAAAATAGCTTTGTAATTTTCGGAGAAATAATTTTTTTTCAAAAGAATATTCAAAGTTTGAAAAACTCAATTTTCAATAAGAAAAGTAGAAAGTTGAATTTTGGCATGTAGTAAAGCTTTCCCAAAGGCAACAGATCCACTAAATTTAATTAAAATAACTTTGTAATTTTTTAAGAAAATATATTTTTTAAAGGAAACGCAAAATTTTTCCAGAAAACCTTGTCTGATTATCCTGGATAACGAACACATCCAAGTCATTAATAAAAGAAAGGTACTCGCCGAGTTTAATCAAAATCGGTTAATTATTTTTTGAGTTATCGGTATATATATATATATATATATATATATATATATATATATATATATATATATATATATATATATATATATATATATATATATATATATATATATATATATGTGTGTGTGTGTGTGTGTGTGTGTGTGTGTGTGTGTGTGTGTGTGTGTGTGTGTGTGTGTGTGTGTGTGTGTGTGTGTGTTTAGAAAGATTTCCACGGTGTTTAATGTGAGACATACTTGGTTCTCGGGTTGAACCGCGACCAGAATTTATGAAAAATCGACGTTTCGGCTGCTTCGGGGCCATTTTCAAGAAGTAAAGGAAATGTATAAGGACACTCTAAGGCCTCAATCTGCTTACTCCTTACAGCTACGGACAAAGGTTGGTTGGGTTGGGTTGGTTTCAAGAGGTAGAGGAAATATGTAAGGACACTCTAAGGCCGCAATCTGCCTACTTCTTAGAGCGGTGGACAAAAGTGGGTTGGGTTGGTTTCAAGAGGTAAAGGAAATGTATAAGGACACTCTAAGGCCTCAATCTGCCTACTCCTTAGAGCGGTGGACAAATGTGGGTTGGGTTGTGGTAGCTCGATTACAGGGCCTCAATCTGCCTACTCCCCAAATCTCGCCGGAGATCGTCTGTGAGGTCTGAGATTTGGGGAGTAGGCAGATTGAGGCCCCGTAATCGAACTACCAGAACCCAACCCATATTTGTCCACCGCTCTAAGGAGTAGGCAGATTGAGGCTTTAGAGTGTCCTTATATATTTCC
This sequence comes from Tillus elongatus, assembly GCA_964006375.1. Classification (NCBI taxonomy): domain Eukaryota; kingdom Metazoa; phylum Arthropoda; class Insecta; order Coleoptera; family Cleridae; genus Tillus; species Tillus elongatus. The sequence goes on from OZ023262.1 coordinate 268,740,104, forward strand.
TTTACCTCTTGAAAATGGCTCCAAAGCAGGAGTCGAAACGTCGAGTTTTCATAAATTCTGGACGCGGTTCAACCCGAGAACGAAGTATGTCTCATATATATATATATATATATATATATATATATATATATATATATATATATATATATATATATATATATATATATATATATATATATATATATATGTATATATATATAAACATATAAAAATTGAAACTGACCCCGGATATGGGTTCTAGGGGTCCTAGTTCGCGCTTATTTGAAAATTTTTTGCAAAGTCTTACCATCGATACCTCTCTATTAGTGAATTTTTTAAAATAAAAATTAACTAAATATTTCTTGGAAAAGTTCTAGGGTTTTGTTACGAGCACTATTTGTTGTGCTTTGAATTATACAACGTGGTCCAGAAAAGCGCAGGTGTTTGAAGTGTTTTTGTAATGAAACATACTGTATTCGACCCGATTTTTTTGATGATTTTAATCTAATTTTGTGTAAAGCACCCTATGTGCAAACTCTGCTGTTCGCACATCGAATCTCGAATATCTCCATCCACCCTCTGCTTGCAATCTGTTAACATCTGGCGCTCGGCCGACACACCGCAACAGCACATTACTTCACGCAGTAATTGTTTTTGATTGCTCTACGCACTACACTACACCTGTATTACAGTTACTTCACAGCTACATAAATTAATACATCTACTATGGATCGATGGACTTCTTTGGGTAGAAAATATCGTAAGATGCCACGTTTTTGCATACACACGGGTGCATTTGCACTGTGAACTGTTCGGAACTGCTTGTAAAATCAGGTTGTGTTCCGTGTTGATATACCAAAAATTTGTAAATTATGGGGACATCTCGGGCTTGCAGTGACAAAACATCGGCAGAGTAAAACTTGGGTGAAAAAAGATTGGTTATTTTTTAGTACTCTAGAAAGACTATTAAAACAACCGTTTCTAATTGAGAAAGTGAACCTGAAATACTAAAATACTAAGATACGCTCAACTAAGCGCAAGCAAACATAATACAATAGGGTCCGTGTTTCCCGAGTTTATGAGTTTATTATTTATTTATTTATTTATTTATTTATTTATTTATTTATTTATTTATTTATTTATTTATTTATTTATTTATTTATTTATTTATTTATTTATTTATTTATTTATTTATTTATTTATTTATTTATTTATTTATTTATTTATTTATTTATTTATTGAATACATGCCCAACAGGATAATCCCATTAATGGGACACCAAACAAAAATATCAATATGTAATAAAAAAATAAAAAAATACTTATAAAAACAAAACTAAAATACTGTGCAAAATATCACAAGGCAAAAATTTCACAAAACACTACATATAATGGACCTAATAACCGACAATGTAGGATATAGCCACCCTGCGAATTACCGCAGCTTTATCCGAATAGAAGTCGCACAAGTTTGCAATGTCATTAAAGTTCGAGCTCATTGTATACACAGTTTATTTCATATACAAGTTAGTTCTGGTAGTGGAGGCTTAAACACATTCACCACTCTAGATGCAGCCCGTGGAAGTGAGAAATTTAATTGCATCAAGAAGTCTGGACCATCAACTTTACCATGAAACAAGTTATGCAGGAACATTACAGATGCAACTTTTCTACGCGAGTACAAACTGGGTACGCCAGCTTGCATCAGCAATTGGGCATGATCGCATCCTCTCTTTGGGTAGGTACCAGATGCCCTACATGCGAGGTGTCTTAAAAACTTACGCTGGACATCTTCTAGAGCACCAATCTGAACACTATAAAAGGGATCAAAAACCAAGCTACAATATTCAAGCCTCAATATAATGTAAGTAAATAGAGCATTTTCGAGCTATCCAAATTGGAAAATGATCTGGCATTCCTTATAATGAAACCCATCAACTTCAAAGAGGATGCCGCAATTGTTTGAATATTTCCAGTAAAACTTAAATGATCATCATACACAATGCCACGATCCTTGTGCGTTTCAGTCCTAGCCAATGGTACACCACCCACTTTGTAGCGACAAGCTATACGGTTGGTTTTTCTAGTGTATGTCATCACTTTGCACTGCGAGACATTTAATTCAAGTCTGTTCTTAACACACCACAGCTGTAGGTTGTCAAGGTCTACCTGGAGTCTTGAACAGTCACCAGTATCGTGATCCCTAGAGTATAATTTGAGATCATCAACAAATAATAGATCATTACCAGAAATTGCAGAGCTTATGTCGTTGAGAAATAACAAAAAGAGGAGTAGGCCAAGATGGGAACCCCGTAGAACGCCGGAACTAGTAGTAAAGGGTTCAGACCTAAATCCAGCATAAAAAACATACTGCACACAATTAGTCAAGTAGGATCCAAAGAATGCTATCGGCCATCCATCAAGGCCCGCCATATGTAGCTTGTACAGAAGTGTTGAGTGGTCAACATGATCGAGCACATTGGATAAGTCTGTATAAATGGCATCCATCTGACCCCGTCCAACCAAAACTTCACGTACATACTGTGTGAACAGGGATAAATTCGTGAGTGTTGAGCGCCCCTCCATAAACCCAGGCTGGTATTGAGACAAGCGATACTTCACAGCAGGATAAATACGAGCATACACAACTGCCTCAAAAATCTTAGCAAAATTACATAGGATAGCTATATGCCTATAGTTGCTGACCCTGAAACGCTCCCCAGACTTGAAAACAGGACAGATCCGCGCAACCTTCGAATCCTCAGGGAAGTAATGTGTGCGCAGCGATAAGTTAAATAAGGTACTAAGGGGTTTAAGATAAGCACGCGCACAGTCCTTAATCAAAAAGGATGGCAACAAAACTGGTCCAGCAGTAAACTTGTTCTTGAGCTTCTTGATGGCTTTAAGAATTTCCTTATCACCAATCACTGTCACACTGACTGCCATATGCGATGATCCGTTGGTATCCACTGGTTCGGTGATGTATTGAGGACGGTAAACACTTTTAAAATAGTTTCCAAAACAGTTAACAAGTGTTTGGGGCTTATTATAAACCATGCCATTTTCGACAGACACAGAACTTGAATGCTACTTGCTCGCCTCTTTTCCTGTATGTGAGACCAAAATCTAGAGGGATCAACCTCAAGAGACTCTTCAGTTCCACGGACATACTCAGCACATGCTTCTCGCAGTTTGTTTTTCACTATAGATCTAAGAAGACTATACTCTGCATGATCACTGTCACGTTTATGCCTCCCATATCTTGCATAGCACCTCTTCTTATTTTTTATACCATTTATTACTTCATTAGTAAATCAGGGAGGAAATTTTCTAGGTGACCTCTTTTTTTCCCTCAAGGCTCGTCTGTTCTTTGCCGCACTGATAGCACTGCAGTCTTTGGATTATTGCGCATGCCCTTAGTCTTTTCTACTCTACCCATTCCAAAATCACTGTGCCTTGAACTAGCCTGCACAAAGATTGGTAGGATGAAGTTTTATACTGCTCTGTCTCCGGTCTAGACTGACATTCTTTTGCGGTCCAGAGCTTTCCACTCGCACACGATGTGCTGAGCTGATTCATCCCTTTCGCCGCAGAGTCTGCATGCGAGGTCTCCCTCAAACCGCTCTATTTTATGCATGTGTTTATTGACGGCCATGTGTCCCGTCAAGAGACATGTTATGTTTCTTAGCTGTCCTCTGCTAAGATTTAGCAGCCACAGCTCTCTTTGAACTGGGCTCGTCAATCACTGACTTCCCATGTCTGAGTCCTGGACAGACTGCCCAGTACACCTTGTATTCGTTTCTCACCCAGGACTTAATGGCTCCCCTGCCAGCGCTCTTTGTCACGCACAGAACCGGTTCTGGTCCCATAAATGGTTCTGCTGACCCTCTCTTCCCGAGACTGTCAGCTTCTTCATTGCCTTTGATCCCCGAGTCACCCGGCACCCAGATGAGGGTGACCTCATTCTCCTCGGCCTCCCAGCCAGGTCGCTTGTCTCGTCTCGCCATTTACTTACCAGCCTGGAATTTACTCGTGTGCTACTTAGGGCCTTAAGGGCTGCCTGGATGGCTGTGGCTATAACGATCCACTTATTGGTGTAGCCCCGCCTCTTGTTCTTTTGCACACGGTAGAAGATGGCGTACATTTCGGCCTGAAAGACCGTTGGCATGGGCCCCTAGGGAAATACTATGACTTACCCTAGGTCCTTCCGAATAAACACCTAGCCCCGTCCCATGATCTTCGCCGGATCCGTCCGTGAACCGGACGAGCGCGTCCCGTGGTAAGCCCGGCGTCTTCCCCCGCAATGCCTCACTGTCGGGGATTTCCACTGTAAAATTGTTTTCTCTGCAGAATCGCGGGCTCGCGAAGTTTGACCTTATTTAAAGCATGGGCTTCTTCACGATCTCCTGAATTTTGCAGTGGTCCCTGCAGCCTGAGTTGATCTTCAGTCTACCATTGCAGGCTAGTTTTTATAGTCCTAGCCTGGCCTCTTCCATAATAACTAAGTGCGGGGGGGGGGGGGGGGAGATCAAGCAACACAACCATGGCGGCTGTTGGGGTTGAAGTTATGGCCCCTGTTTGATGACCTCTTGCACTGAGGAACATGCTGTTCAAAGATACTGTAAAGCCTGCAATAAAAGCAACGTTGCAGATTTAACGAACCAATTTTGGTGATTTGAATGGACTAGAGTACAAGACAATACTAAAATGTTTCTGTTTTAACGAGACCGCTTTTAAAGCGATTTTAGTTTTAGCAAAGAACCTCGGTGGTTCAGAGGTAAGAACGTGTGCCTTTGAACCGAAGGGTACTGGGTTCGATCCCGGCGTACTTCTTTCACTTTTTCAGTACAAACTGTAAAATTAACATCAACCGAGGTTCTGGCATTGTATTTGAGCAAGTTGAATGTCTGCACGTTCCGCCCTTCGGAGGGGGCGTAAAGCCGTCGGTCCCGTGTCCATGCGATGTTGGGCACGTTAAAGATCCCTACCCTCCTTACAGAAAGACAGGGGTTCGGCAAAATTTCCAGGATAGTGAGGTGAAACTGCTCCCTGGCGTCGGTGATTGGCCATAGTCGCGGAAATAGGCCGACGTTAAAGAAACAAAACACACACACACACAGTTTTAGCAAGGTAATTATTGAGCTGACCAGTTCACATTTTGTCAGCTGACATTTATTGGAATACAGAGATGTGGCATAGCAAATAGAAGGGCCTCGCCTTCCTGGGAATTTCGTTGCCTCTCTACCTAAAAAGATGACCACTCAGACACATTAGGACTAGATGCACATGTTTCTTGATTGATATATGACACTATTGGGCAATAAATTTAGTCCAAGAAAAAATATTTATGTGTTCTTCCACTCACACAATGATAAGGTTCCTCTTACCACCTGAAATGTTTGAATATTGAAACTTTGCCTTATTCCGATCAGTCTTTGAACGTCGCGCGTTTGAGGCAGGTTTTTACTTACAATAGAGTCTTGTTTACACAATGACCGCGCCCGTATTTTAAAGAAAATGCTTTACGATTGAATAGAAACTGTTGGTGTTAAAACAAGTGAGAACAGGAACGAGAAAAAGTGATGTTTGTAGGCAGTTTGGTATTACATTGTCTACATTATCAAAATCTTATAGTGTGAGAATTATATTGTCTAGGTTAGTGGTTCCAACACTATTTACAAGAAGAGGAATAGGCTGAATACAACCGGCATGGAGAATTTGGACAAAGCATTGTTTGATTGGTTTAAATATCACAGGCTTGCAAACATTCCTATAAGTGGGCTATTTCTTCAGGAGAAAGCTGTTTCTCTTGGTAGGAAAATGGGATATGGAGAAAATTTCCAGTGTTTGCCAAATTGGATTTTTAGTTTTAAACAAAGCCATTCAATTAAGCTAGGAAGAGTTTCTGGGGAAGCCAAATCTAAAAATGAAGAAGTTATATCTTCGTGGTTTCCAAATAACGTTCCAGAAATATCAGAGGAATATCAGGCATGTAAGGTCTTTAATTCACATGAGATTAAACTTGTTTACAAGTTGTTGCCGGACAGAATTCTAAAATTCAAAAACGAAGAATGTGTTCTGTACTAGTTCCTGTAAATTCGGGTAGTTCTGAGTTTCGAAAACTACTATTTATTAGCAAAGCACAAAAATCTAGATTTTAAGAATGTAAATAGTTTGCCGGTGAAGTATCTTGCTAATAAAAAAGCATGGGCGACTGGCGATATTATTAAAACTGAAGTAGAAAGGGATAGAGGACTCAAAAGAAAGAACCGAAAAATTTTGCTTATAGGGGATAACTGACCAGTTTAAAGAACATCAAACTAGTTTTTCTACCGCCTAATACCACATCTATACCGCAGCCTTTAGATCAGAGAATTATCAATATTCTGAGATTTAATTACAGAAGACAACTCGTCACAAAAATAACAGCATGGACAAGAGTGTCAATTTTCGGTAAATGTCTTCGAAACTATCCTTCTGCTTGATCGTGCCAGAAATAATGTCTCACAAAAAAACGGTGCAAAAGTATTGCTTTAGGCACCCTGGTTTTTATTTTGAGCATATAAGTGAAGAAGTGAGTATAAGCGTTTTGGAAGATGTTATCCCTGAAAAAGATATCGCCGACGAAGACGATGACGAGGGGTGTGAAATTTACACAAGTGACAGATGCGATCGATTACCCGAACACAGCACTATGTGAAAACTGTAACCTGTGATGAGCACTAATAAGTACACTTGGAGAACCCAAATCACCACAACACATATTTCAGAGACCTTACGATCGTTTCGTTGACCATGTCAACAAAATTAAAGTCAAAAGCTACAGTGTATTTATATCGCGTCTAGGTAAACGAACTAGTCCGAAGTAAAATTGCCGTCGACGACCGAACGTTTGTCTATTGTGTAGTGAACGAACGAGGTAGAAGACCTGCTTTAATCTTCTGGTTGACAAATTTATGAGCTTTTAACTAATGTAAGCATGATGGGCTTAAAAAGAAAGGTACCGAGTTATTTAAGGAAGCTGCACGTTTCTTTTGATCTAGAAATTTACTATGTGACTATTGGAGCAAGCCGACAAGCACATTATAAAAAAGATGAGCGGATGTTTTGGTGTCTGTTTGGCCAGATGCGCTTGTCGGCTTGCTTCAATAGTCACATAGTAAATTTCTAGATCAAAAGGAACGTGCATCTTCCTTAAATAGCTCGGTACCTTTCTTTTTAAGCCCATTATCCTTACATTAGATAAAAGCTCATAAATTTGTCGACCAGAAGATTAAACAGGTCTTCGATCTCGTAGGTACGCTGCACAATAGACAAACGATGGGTCGTCGACGACAATTTTACTTCGGACTAGTTCGTTTACCTAGACGCGATATAAATACACTGTAGCTTTTGCGTTTAATTTTAGAATTTTTCTTCCTCTGAAGACGTTGACATGGTCAACGAAACGATCGTAAGGTCTCTGAAATATGTGTTGTGTGATTTGGGTTCTCCAAGTGTACTTATTACCTGAACATAGATAATGCTGCTGAATATTCAGGTATTCCAACAGATTCCGAGATAACTGAAGCTGTAAACTTAAACACTGACCAAGAAGTGATAGGAGATTCCGATTCGGACAACGAATTTGAAAGCCACGAATGCTCGAATATTTCACTGAAATAAGCAATAGATTCCGCCGAGAAGTTTAGAATATTTTTAAAGAGGGGTTCAAACTCAGATAATGAGCTAACTTTATTAACTTAGAAAACATTTTGGAAATGTAGAAAGAATAAAAACCGACAATACAAATATAAATCACAGACTACTTTTTATGGTGTATAAAGTTAGAACAATTAATAATGTACAGTATATACAGCGGTGTGATTTTTTTGATTAAATTTTTCATTTAAACTAGGCAGTTACAGTTGAATTTCAATATTGATGGAAAGATTCATAGTAGTAACCTCTTGGTTCGGATATAACAAGATCCGATTTTTACGAGATATTATTGCTGGTCCCTGGACCCCTTGCTAAATTCCGGATTCTACTGTAAATAAGTGAAAAAATATAAAACATACTTATAAGTGGCCTCGTAGAATGAATTTTATCTGCAAAAGTATTAAAAAAATGTATCAAACGATTATGAAAATAATCTGCTAGAACTGATGGCCATTTTCGAACATAACTATGTACGCTGTTATTACTACTAAGTATTCATGACACCAAAGTAGATAGGCACAACACCTTAAAGTCATTAAATAATGCAAGAGAGGTAACACTAACACACAGCATAGGACAATACACATATCTCATCTAAACCCGACATTTCCACATTCAAGTCATCTGAAACAACACCTACAAACAAGAGGACTTACAATTTGGGTGCGCATTTTCGTTTCAAATTTTGAGACTGTTTCCTAATTTCAGGAAGCAGAACCTAATGAACCACAGCAACAAACGGTAGATGCTAATAATGAAGCGGCAGACGGTGATGCAGCTGAAAGGGGATTATGGACTGATGGAATTGCGGAGAAGCTAATGACTACAAGAAAAGAAGAAGCCGATAAACTAAAACAAGCAATAGAATCTGCAGAAAAGGCAGCAAAAAATTATACTGAAGAAATACAGAAACAGGCTAATGAATGGCTCGAAAATGCTCTCCAGGGTCAAACTGAAGACGCTGCGAAACCAGTGTCTAAAAGTTTTGAAGACGCCTCAAATAACTGCGTCAGCAGCTACATGGATAACTTTGACAAGAAAGTGGAAAAGGTGCAATCGACAGGTAACGAAAATTTTGAAAAGATTGATAAAATCTTAAAGAGGTTTGAAAATTGTGGATCAGATTTTGAATCTGTCAAATGTAAAATGAACATATCGAAAGAAATGCAAACAAGTTTAGAGGGTTTGGTTGACAAAATGAAAACACTTAAGTCAGACCTCGATGCTGAAATAAGCAAAGAAAATGAACAATTGCTGGACTGTATATCTGCAGCAACTGATGCCGCACAGGTAAATATATAAGATACTAATACTAATACTAATAAAAATAATAATAACAGTAATGATAATAATAGTAATAGGAATAATCATAATCATAACCTTATATTTGCGACATCAGTGTATAAACTATTTTTTCAACATTTTTCAGACGCTACAAAAAAGTCACACACAAATTAAGTAATCTCACCACTTGTGCTTGTTTTGAGTTTAATAGTATGTTAACATATGTACATATGTGTCAGAAACTGCTCAACATCTGCAATGTTGGCAGAAGCTCAAGAAGCCTAAACTTAGAAGGCACTTTCTGGCGTGCAAGGCGTTGTTAAAATTCAGACTCTTCAGTTTTGTGGACGCATTAGGCAATATATGCTTTCTGTGTATCGAAAGCTTAACAAATAAATACTGAGCAAAGAAAATAGTCCACCTCTAGCTGTAGAATTCGCAGATACTGGCCAATAAGACACACTGACATATCTAATTAGAAATCACCGTTTTGAACAGAAATATAATGAAATTTATTTTAGGACTGAAATCGTCTTTCCTGCGTTCACTGAATTACCTTCTTTTAATAAGATCATACTGCCAACCATACTAAATGAACATGTAAACGGCACAATAATTTTTACTGACGATTCAGAAAGTAACAACGCCACTGGCAGTGCTTTTTATGCTCAATCCACTGGTTATTCCTGGAAAGCAAAATAGACGCATTATTGTTCCATTTTCACGGCAGATGCGTTTGCCATAGAAAATGCCTTACTTTCGGCGAAGCATAATGCGCCAGGGAGAGAAATCATACGACTCAAAATCTTTCCTGACCTCTCTTACTTTCTCAAAATTTAAAACCTTTTTTAATAACAAAACATTTGGCCACATCAAAACGCTTGTGTATGGCCTGCATATGGACAATAAACCAGTTACTTTTGTTTGGGTGAAAGGTCATTCTGGGATAAATGGAAACGAGTTTGCCGAGCAGGCCGCAAAATATGCCACAAATTTATCACAATTTGATGAAGTAATTGTGTATAACGATTTAGTTAACATATATAAACGTAACGTGCACATTGAATGGGAGAATATTTGGAAAAACTCTGTAAATAACTCTACCTGGCCTATCGAAAAATCCGCCACATATTTTCGACCTTAAAGTTTCTAAATTATATACACGTACCGCGAAGCTAAAAATGTACAACGGCTGCTCTCCTGCACATCTATATAGAAAAGCTCGGTACGCAGGCAGTGCCTTATGGTAGTGAATTTTCGTTAAATGCTTCAAATTTCAATAACTCAATACTCATAAACTTAGCAAGTTGAATATTGCTATGTGACAAGGTCTTTCCCAGCGCAGCATATCCACCAAATATCATTAAAATTGCTTTGTAATTTCCGGAGATAAATTTTTTTTTCGAAAGAAATTTCAAAACTTTCTCGGAAAACTATTTCAGATTTTTCTGGCTAACGAACGCATCCAAGCTATTAATAAAAGAAACGTTTGCCGAGTTTTATCCAAATCGGTTGGATACATAATTATATATATATATATATATATATATATATATATATATATATATATATATATATATATATATATATATATATATATATATATATTGTGTAAAGAATTTTTGAAATGCTTTTAAATTAAATATTTTCTGTAGAAAGAGAGAGGTATAAGTATGGCAGGGAAACAACAACCAGGTAAATATTCATTGTCAGTAAATTGAAATTACCATATGTTACATTGTAGGATATTGACTATTCATTCATTGACTTAGTGTATCGAAATAGTGATAGTTTTGCACATTTACTAAAGGTTTTAAGTTTTACTATAATAACCTCGGTGGCTCAGTGTTAGGAACGTGTGCCTCTGAACCGAAGGGTACTGAATTCCATCCCAGGGTACTCCTTTCACTTTTTCAGTACATACTGCACAATTAACATCAACCGAGGTTGTGGCATTGTATTTGAACAAGTTGAATGTCTGCACGTTCCGCCCTTAAGAGGGGCCGTAAAGCCGTCGGTGCCGTGTCCATGCGATGTTGGGCACGTTACAGATCCCTACCCTCCTTACAGAAAGGCAGGGCTTCGGCAAAATTTCCAGGATAGTGAGGTGAAACTGCTCCCTGGCGTCCGTGATTGGCCACAGTTGCGTAAATAGGCAGACGTTAAAGAAATAAAAACACACACACACAAGTTTTAAAATAGCTGCATTATAACAAGTGTTACAAAAATAAATGACACTATTGATATAAATTTAAATATATGTAACTTGATAAGTCATATTAAATAAGGAAATAATTAGACAACGATTATAAACAAGACAAAAGGCGCCCAACATTCAAAATTAAACAAAAATAATACATATATACACTTAAAAAACTAGATATATAAATATTTAAACCTAAAGTTAAACAATATAATTACTTTCACACAAAAACAATAAAAACACGCAAAACTGTATAAAAACAAACTCTATTCTTACATACATTTATACATTTATATATATATATATATATATATATATATATATATATATATATATATATATATATATATCATAACAATTGTCGCCCGAACGTGAGGTTTGAAAATTCTTATACGAATTTTAACTAAAACATAAAATAACAACGATAACAATGCCAAGACCAATGAAAATAACAACGTCAAAGGACAGACAAGACAGTGGAGATAAAAGGGAAGATGGAGAGCAAGAATGTACGGAAATGGATGAGGTAAGAAGCCTTGAACAAGGAATGGCACACGTTCCTCAGAAAGAAATGGTGGAAAAATTAGAACAAGAGAAAGGGGAAGGTAGTGAAACTAAAATTATTTCGCAAGAAAGTATGAATGTAGGTGAAACAGAAAAAGAAAAGAAAAGAAGACGAAAAGAAAAAGAAAGATAAAAGCAAATAGGTCCAAATATCGACATGGTAGTACAATATTTAATGAGAATGGAGAGGAACACGGATGAGAATAGGAAAGAAGATATAATAAAGAATGAACAATATATGATAATGATGGAGGTGTGCATTAGAGATGAAGTGAAAGAGAAGTTCGAAATACTCAACAACAAAATAATAGAACAAAAAATAAAATGGGACAGAATGAAAGAAGAGTTATATTTGAAAGAGGGGGTAGAAGTCTAGAATAAAATGCAAGAAACAAAAGAGGATTTAAAAGAAAGTTTAAGAAGAGGGATGATTTAATTCTTAGCGTAAAGAAAGTGGAAGACAAACATTATGTGGAAGTAAAAATAATAAATGATGTAACGGAAGGAAAACTAGAAACGTTCCAACAAGAAATAAATAATGCGTTTAATAAATGACTGTGACCGGGCGGATTAATTAAAGGGGGAAGTAAGAATGAACCCGAGATAAATAACCATTTTAGAGGGAACGATAAACGATAACAAGCGGGAAATAGAAAAAAATACGCAACATAATAAAACAGTAAGCAACAATACAGACTGTACCCACAATCATATACAGCAAATATGAGAGTGACACAAAAGTTAATGGGGATATAAAATATACCCACTTGACGGTTTTTATACAAACAATAATGAACCAAACCAAAAATATACCTGACATGGAGAACAAATGGGAAACAGTCAAGAGAAACTTAGTAGGAAACCCTTTAACTTGATTCGTAAGTAAAGAAGAACAGTTCGAGAGCCAAGAAGACTTCAAAGAAAAGTTCTTACAACATTTATGGGGAGAAGCACAGCAAGCCGTTATGCGAGAGCAGCTATATTGTGCCAAACATGATAAATTAAAAGAATTGGTAAATTATGCTCTGAGGATGTATAATATGGCTCAACACCTTCAAACAAAAACGACGGAAGAAGAAATAGTGTTATACATATCCAGACACTATAAAAATCAGATAGCCGAAACCATCTGCATACAAATATAAAAACTTCAGATCAGTTGACAAATTACCTGGGTAGAGTTGAAAGAACTGCGAAAAATGAGGAAACTGAAAGAAAACGAAATGTAAGAAAGGAAGCACGTTATAGCACAAGGTGGCGTGGACCACAAAACGATTACCAGAGCAACTATAACAATAATAGCAGCAAGTCGAACAAAATCTGAACCGACCGAACTACCACAACAATTATAACAACGATAATAGAAGACCACGAAAAGAGCAATACTAAAACAGGCAAAATTACCAGAACAATTGGAGAAGGGGAATATTTTCTAGAAATTACCAGAATAACAACAATTATAATGACAAAAGAAGACGACAAGACGAAAGATACCAAGAAAGAAGAAACAATGAGTACACAAGAAACACAGGAAATAACTATCGTCAACAAGATCAACAAAAAAACTATACATATCAGGGAAATAATGGCTCAACAAGAGATCAAGGATAAAATGACATGCTGTTGAAAAAATATATATTAAAAGAAAGAGCGTTTGAATTTGTATAAATAATTTTTTGAACCATTTTAAATTAAATATTCCTTGTAGAAAGAGAGAGTGTGTATCTATGGCAGAGAAAGAACAACAAGGTAAATATTTATTTTCAGTAAATATAATTGACCATGTTTTCCATTGTAGAATATTGACTATGCATTCAATGACTTAGTATTTTGAAATAGTGATAGCTTGGCACATTTACTAACGGTTTTAAGTTTAAAAATAGGTGCATTATAACAAGGGTTCCGAAAATAAATGACACTATTGATATAAATTAAAATACTGGTAACTCGATAAGTCATATTACAAAGGGAATAATTAGATAACGATTATAAACAAGACAGAAGGCGCCCAACATTCAAAATTAAATAAAAATAAAACATATATACACAAAAAAACTAAATATACAAATATTTTAACCTTAAATTAAACAATATAATTTACTTACACAAAAATACAATAAAAACGAACACCAATCTGATATATATATATATATATATATATATATATATATATATATATATATATATATATATATATATATATATATATATATATATGGAACGGAATGGAATGTAACTTAGAGTGGTAGTTTCCTTTCTGTGATCATTGAATTTAAGGGAGTCATTATTTTTAATAACCAGTACATCTATAAAAAGGAAGTTTACTGTTAACTTTTAATTCGTGGGTGATTTATATTGAATCTAATTGACAGTTCAGTTCTTTTATTAAAGTCATCTACTTTGGATATATTTGTAACATTGCAAAAATATCGTCCACATAACGAAGCATACTCTAGGAAAATACTCGCTTAAATTTTCTCGATCGGTCTCAAATCTACTCACAAAAAGGTCTGCAATGATGAAGACACTGGGTTATCCATTGCCGTGTCTTCAGTTTGTTTAAAGCAAACAAATGTTAAGTTGAAAAATATTTTGTTTTATATAAAGGTTTGTTAAAGTTAATTATTCTTTGCAAACCTATTCACTTTTGTTGCTCAATTTCAACAACTCTCGTAAATACGTTAGCGTCTATTTCTTGGCCACTCTAGGAAATAAAAACGCTACATTAAATGATATAAAAACCTCGCCTTCAACCAAATTAAGATCTTTAACTTTATTCATATATTCAAGTGAATTTGACACTAATGGATTTTTGGTTTAACAGGTAAGCTTTTAAACTCATTTGACAGCCACTTTGCTAGATTATGTGTATGTGGGGCTAAATGCATTCTCGCAACAATTAGAACCGTAGACCGGTTTCGCTCTCATTAGAGCTTTTCAGTACGGCATACTAATTGTGGCAAAAATGCACCAAAAGTAATACGGCTTTGTCCCTATATTGGGGTAGAAATGGACCAAGGCTGACAAGTTTCTAAATTGTTAGTTAGTTGTATACAGTCTCTATTTTTTTACACTTTGTGTTATTTGGAGCTGGCGTGACAACATACTACTTGGTTCCGCAGCTAGGTGGCGGCACGTCCACCACTCACTTAGTATGTGTATGTGTTTGTCAATTTAGCACAATATAGCTTTTAGACCTGATGATCGTTTCGCTGACAAATTTAACGTCACCAAAGGGTGAACGAACTAAATGAATAAAGGCTAGATAATAAATATTAGTTTTGGCTTTTACTCACTTAGTTTATTCATCCCTCTGATGACGCCTACTCGCCTACTTTGTTAGCAAATCGATCGTGGGTTCTGAAAACTGGATTGTGTAGAATTGGGTTCCTCATTATGTCATGTTTCGAACTATTTTTCTATTTTATTGTATTCTATTTTCAGCAACAACTTCACGAATCTTCAACAGAGGAACCAGAAGTTACAAAACCGGACAACAAATTTACAGTAGCACCGGTGCCTACAACTTCAGGTCCTGACGTAAGTTATGCAACTTAGTGAAGATTGGAACCTGTGATGAGCACTGATAAGTAGACTTGGAGAATCTAAACGACCACAATACATCTTCAGAAAGACCTTTCACTATCTTTTCACTATCAAAGCGAGCGTCATGAGAAGATAAAAATTTTTGAAGAATTTTTCATCCTCTGTTGAATAACTTTGTTAGTTAAATGATCACCAGGTCTTTAAAAATGTGTTGTGGTGATTTCGGTTCTCCAAGTGTATTTATAAATGATGCAGCACCATCTTTAGCTGTTTGGTGCGTATTGTGAAATATTTTTAAAATAAGATCATATCCTTATTGTTCATCCGTGAAGTAAACAGGATGTTTCAGCTTGTACTTGAGATGCTCCCACTAGTGATTGGCGCCATTGCGCTTATTCTGCAAGCGCAGATAAAAATGTCCTGTACCCCCCCCCCCCCACGTTCAATGTTTTATTTATTTATTCCACGCACCATATTATAATCCCAAAAAATATAATAAATCTATATTTGCAAAGACACATAAGCCTATCGACTTCTGTATGCCTTATACATCTATAACAACTTACACAAATTCAATCGTTCATAGTCATATTTCTCCATCCCTAACAACAATACAATCACAGTCAGACACCAATATTTAATTAAACAATTAAAAATATAAAAACAAACTACCTTTATCTCAAAAAACTCAACAATTATTACAGAATTCTACGATACAAGCATCGAGTTAAGATAAACCATACTGACCAAGCAAAAAATATCACAGTATTATAATAGTGCTATAAAGTAAAGTACATAGCATTTCAATCATGTGGCTGTGTAATTGAAAATGGAATAAACATGATACTCCCATTCCTTCCCAAGAAAATCCATAAATTAACGCACAGTGTTTCTTATAGCAAAGGTTGGTTTTTGGATATTTTTATTTCAACAGCACACCACAAGAGCCTAAATACTATCGTCGGTGACACCAAAGAGGAAAGAGGCAGCTTGTTAATTCTGGACTTGAAGGTTTGGAGGTTCGGAGGAGAAGGAAAAACCTGTGGCGGCAAGGAATTCCACAACATAGAAGTTCTCGGGACAAAAGAGCGGCCATAACAAGATGTTCTATGTCTGGTGATCTAGACAGTAAAAGGGTGCATTCGCTCTGTTCCCCCGGTAGATCTGTTGGGGGCAGAAGGTGGAGGAACTATGGAAGAAAGCTTTTATGAGCAGTGCCCGTGCAGATATTTATAAAAGAGAGAGAGAGAGAGAGGTCACCAACGGCATGTCGGTGGGCAAGGGATGGCAGCCTTTGGGTAAGGGCAGGGCCACCAATGAGACGTATAGCTTCCTCTGAATGGAGTCCAGGATAGCGAGTGTAGAAGCGGCAGCGGCACCACAGATGTGGATGCAGTATTCGAGTTCTGGCCTTATCTGTGAAGTACATAAGGTGTAGAGATTAGCTGGTGAAAAGTATTTGCGAGCCCAGAAGAGGAAACCCAATTTCTTAGCAGCCGTTTCTGCAATGGATGTTGGTGCCAATTGAGATTTTGATCAAGAGAAATGCCAACAAGTGAAAAGGACTCATTACTTTGAATAACTTGGTTGTTCATTGTGATGTGTCTAGGGCTGGTGTATCTCTTATGGGATAGAAAGCAAGATTGAGATTTGGTGGACTTGAATTGTATAAGATTTTCACTTCCCCAGTAGTTCCAATATTTTTTAAAGATCCACAGAGACAGAACCCTCCTATCCGCATCTAATTGTATGTAGTTCCATAGACTTGTTTCAAGAATGGGTGCCAGAGGAAAGGAGGTTGGCAGTTGATCTGCGCTGACGGAATCCATACTGCATGTCGTGGATCAGATTGTGTTTTTCAAGAAATTTTAGTAATTTGGTGTTTGTATACTTTTCCATCACTTTAGAAACGACTGAAAGGAGATCATTTGGCCTGTAGTTGCTAGGATACTTTCTTGGAGACGGGTTGTACTCGAGCAGTTTTCCAGTTACTAGGGAATATGCCTCTATTGTAAGAGGTCTGAAATAGACGAGTCAGGACAGGAGCAAGTTCTGGTGCGCATTTTTTGAGAACAATTGCTGGGATTTCGTCAAACCCAGAGGATTTCCTGGTATTAAGAGAAGAGAGCACCTTTCGTAACTTTTTAGTTTAAAAAATGATATCCGTCATTTATGCGCGACATTGGGGCTCTTGGAAGTTGAACATCAGGAGGTGGGTTGAGAGTATAATTGCCGGCGAACAACGAAGCACAAATTCATCCCCTGAAACAAGAGGTGGGAACGTGCTCTTGCATAAATTATTCCCAATAGGTTTTGCAAGAATCCAGAAGGGGTTTCTGCCGTTGAAGCTTGAGAGGACTTTGTTTTTGATGTGGTTATTAAACGAGTTTTTGGGCTCAGAAAGAACGCGGACCTAGCGGTTTCTTGTCTCGCTAAATGCTTGACGGTTTTCTTGAATATGATTGCATAGAAACGTTTTGTGAGCTTTAACCTTTTCAAGTCTGGCCTTGTCACAGGATTTAGAGAACCAGGACTTTTGAGTGGCTGCAGAGGTTTTCAGTATACATGGAATAAATAATGCCATGCCGGCTTGGATAATTTTGGTGTCGTTTTGTGAGATATCAGAGGGGTCAGGAAGAGAGAAGCAGACAGACGCCCATGGAAATCAGGAAATATAATCCCGCATTTCGTCCCAGTTCGCGGAGTTGTAGTAGTAGTGCCAAACGATACGTGGGTGTGATGACTGTGTGACCTCGGGTTGCATTGCGCAGGAAGCAGTGACCATGCCGTAGTCTGAACAACCAAGGGGGGCGGTGACTGATATATTATTGCATTCAGGTTTTGTAGTAAGATGGAGATCCAAGGGATTTGAACTGTGTGTTGGGATGCGAAGAGAGTAAGTAGGTTGCTGAACCGTATTGGCTAAAGAACTTTTGTCTGCAAAGGCCTCCGCTGCTCTTCCTTGTGGATCGGTTTTTGAAGATCCTAGCCATTCTTTATTATGGACATTGAAGTCACCAAGAATAGGGACCTCGGAGGAAGGATATTCAGAAATCAGATGGTCGTTTTTTTTCAGAAAGGTAGTCGGAGAGCTGGACACAGTTGTTGTCAGAAGGTGACCGGTAAATGCAACAGATGAATTTAATTGCAGACCCGAGAGATAGTTTCACCCAAGTATGTTTTTTTTACAGCTTCTAAATTGAGGTGCCTGGTACGTATGCAAACACATCCCTATGCACTGTAAAGGAAGCAAGGAGCACATGCCTCGGGAACTTAAGGTGATTAGTGGCTGTTTTGGCAGTGATTTGGGTTTCGGTGAGGAAGAGGAGTTGGGGCCTATTAGTCTGGAGGAAATAGTGGACGGAGTTCAGGTTAGAATTTAGGCCACATATATTCGAGAAGGATATGTTAAAACGTGATGACGGCGCCCCCCGCACACCCCTCTCCCGGAGACCCAAATGGAGGGGTATTTTATCTCCGGAATATTTTGTACAAAAAGGAGCCATCATCATTTTTGTTTATAAGGAAAACCGACTCATACACCAGAACCAGAAACCTCCATAGGCACTTCAAGAGCCCCTCGGTGTAGGGAGTGGTACCTCCTTGGGGTGAAAAAAATCCTTTACTATCAACTAAAGAAAAAGTCCAGTACCACCTATTTCCGTGTCACAACTCACCCGCAAACCAGTCACATTCTACCCGTCATTAACAAGTCATCATTTATTTATTGGCACCCGTATACAACTTTATATGGCCACATCCATGTTCTGCAATGTACAGGGTGATTCATTGGGGGTGGCGACAGGCTGTATCTCGGAAACGGTATATCTTATAATTTTGGGAAAATTTTTTTGTAACGATAGTGGTTACGAAAAAATCCTGAAAATTATTTACAGGGATGTAGGTCGATCCCCAGAGGGCGTAATTGAAAACAAAAAACCGATATTGTGCATAAAATTCTCAATTAAGGTATATTTAAACGGCAAATTAAGAAGCTTCGAAAAAATCTAAATATTTTTTGTGCGAAGAATTTTATTCTATCTTGGCAACTAAGAGGTGGGCGGCGTGAGAGTCTTGTTTTTTAAAAGCGCTACTCAATCTGGTTCTGCTTAACTGATTTTTTTCAAACTTGGCCTTGTTTGAAGTCATCTTCTAAGCCAATAGGGTATTTATAAACGCGATCCATTATAATAAATATTGGGAAATTTAGAAAGCGCTGCGTAATTCTTTTACAAGTCGGGTTTTTTTTCTCAAAAATGTTAAATAGAATCATGCAAGTTTGACCACGTTTTTAAAAAATAGACTAAATGAGCAACAAACTAACAATATATTTTCTCTCTCTAAAGCTATCTTAAAAATATGTAAATAGTGTGCTTTTTTACTTATGAAGTAGGCCCGTTCCTCCAACGGAATTTAACAAGCTTTCACTCGTCAACAGTATGTATTAACATGAGTCATGATAATATTACTCATAACAGAGATTACAAAAAGAGATTACAAAAATAAACTGTTACCTAGTTATTTTATATACTCAAAATGTTTCCCATTGTTTGCGATGCACAAATTCCTCCAACGGTGTTTAACAAGGTTTCACTCGTCAACAATATGTATTAACATGAGTCATGATAATATTACTCATAACAGAGATTAGAAAAAGTTAAATTGATAAACTTTTACCTAGTTATTTTATATACTCAAAATGTTTCACATTGTTTGCTATGTACAAATTCCTCCAACGGAATTTAACAAGCTTTCACTCATCAACAATATGTATTAACATGAGTCATGATAATATTACTCATAATAGAGATTACAAAAAGTTAAATTGATAAACTGTTACCTAGTTATTTTATATACTCAAAATGTTTCACATTGTTTGCTATGTTCAAATTCCTCCAACGGTGTTTAACCAGCTTTCACTCGTCAACAATATGTATTAACATGAGTCATGATAATATTACTCATAATAGAGATTACAAAAAGTAAAATTGATAAACTTTTACCTAGTTATTTTATATACTCAAAATGTTTTACATTGTTTGCTATGCACAAATTCCTCCAACGGAATTTAACCAGCTTTCACTCGTCAACAATATGTATTAACATGAGTCATGATAATATTACTCATAACAGAGATTACAAAAAGTAAAATTGATAAACTTTTACCTAGTTATTTTATATACTCAAAATGTTTCCCATCGTTTGCTATGCACAAATTCAATCTTTCTATTGAATTCCCAATAGCCTCAATTGCATAAACAAAAATACTTCTTACTGCTTCCTGAATCCCTTCTTTCATATCCTCACATGTAATGCTACGACTACTCGCTACTAAGTACCAGAAGGGTGGAAATCACCACAATTCCCTCAATCAGTAGCTGAGGCCTAAGCAAAGCTTTAGCATAGAGACATCTCAGAGGGGTTCGAATGTTAGATTAACACTCTGAGTATTATATAACTCTTAGAAACTCAATTTAATAGGCGCCAGCCACTATTCCGCAATCCGTGGCAAGGTTCGGGATGTGATTAGTACTTAAGAGGGGAACTATGATGACTCGGTGACTTAGGATCACTATTAAAACGCACAAAGTCAATTAATAATCAATCCATAAAACACGGTACTGCATAACCAGAGTGGTTATGAGCAATATACTGCTTATTATAGTCAACAAACGTGAGCCCAAGCAACACTTCACTTGTCTAGTAGTTGTATAGCCTAAGAATCAATGGCGTGTCAGCAAATAATAATATTTACCCATATATTCACAAATCCATTAGCAGCGGTGGCATAAGTATTATGCTGCGACAAAAATGATATGCTGTATAATAGTAGGGACAGTTAGGTCCATCTAATATATGGGAAATCAATGGCGGCTAATAACACCAGCTACTAATTAACATCAGGTGTTAAATTACTAGTTCGTGAGCTCACTAGCCGTGTACATACGGTATAACAACTTAATCAGGTTCAAAAAATGATTCGCCTGAGAGGCCTGAACAAATTAACTAATATTTCAAGCTATTGTTACCTACGTAACAAGTAAACCAAACCTCCAGAATTAAATTGCAAGAAACGTGAAGCGCCCCTCGCAAGGTAAACAACAATTAACTTCACTGGCTGGTTGAGGTTTACTTAATTATAGACTTGGAGGTGAAGCCCCCTCGTGGGTTTTATCTCCTTGTGATCAAAGAATAACACCTAGACGACCCTATAGGTCGATGATCGTGACCAACAAGTAACTAATGATGGGGTTATATTTCTAGCAACAAGTAGTCCTCAATATATTCACTTTAATTGATTAGACTATGGTGGCGTTCACCAGGTGCACCGACTTCATCGGTAGGTCATCGCTGATGACGACGTTAGCAGTCGCTATATGTCACACAAATTTATCTGACAGATAAAATATATCGCACACAAAAAATGATATATTTGTCGTGCGCAATGGTACAAGACTACACTCGCAATCCTGGACTCCATTCAGAAGAGAGCTATACGTCTCATTGGTGACCCTATCCTCACCTAAAGGCTGCCATCGTTTGCCCACCGACGTGCCGTTGGGGTCCTCTTTCTCTCTTTTATAGATATCTGCACGGGAACTGCTCAGAGGAGCTTTCTCCCATAGTTGCTCCACTTGTTGTCCCCAACAAATCTACCAGGGGAACAGAGCGAATGCACCCTTTTACTGTCCAGGTCACCAGACATAAAACATCTTGTTATGCCCGCTCTTTTGTCCCGAGGACTTCCAAGTTGTGGAATTCCTTGCCGGCACATATTCTTCCTTTTCCTCCGAACCTCCAAATCTTCATGTCCAGAATTAACACGTTGCCGCTTTCCTCCTTGTCGACACCCACGGTACGATAGTATTTAGGCTGTAAGCCCTCGTGGTGTGTTGTTGAAATATAAAAAATTAAAGTAAATTAAGGATATCATGGCCTATGAAAATACCTTAAACTCAACGGTATCATATGTCAAACTTAAGGTTATGAAGTTAGAGAGAAACTGCGTTATTGTAATTTTTTTATATAAGAATTTATTACCATAACACATTCTTCGTTAAATATCATTGCCTATTAATTTATATAACCTAGTTGTATAAACTAGTAATGTATCAATAACTTGCTTTATTTATATATAACTTTTTGTACACAGCCTACTCCAGATACTAGTGAGAATGAAGTCAAGCCAAAAAGACCAAGAGGCAGAAAAGTAGAAAAGGAGGTCCTAGTGAAAATAAGTACGGCGATATGGTCTACACAGAAACGCCTAAAGGAGCTAAGAAGATTCGTCTCAAAGAAATATCTTGAAACGGGAGAATCGATCGGCAGCATCTACAACAGGCTTATGGCAGATATGAAGCAAATCAAGATAGACGCCATGGAAAACGGCCAAGATACAATTGATTGTACAAACAAAGAACAACTTAAACTTGAAGTATTACCAGATATAACCAAACACAATGCATCTGTCTGCGCTAACAAGACTCGCGAAGCAACATCACATGTCAATAAGGACGTTCAAGAAATGAGGAAGATGTTTAAGAAGCTGAACGATCTTTACAGAGCACAAAAAGAATGTAAAGACTCACAATGTATTGATAATTTGAGCACTCAAATTCAACCAATGGAGGCAGATCACATTAGGAAGCTGGCGCTGATTGAATCCAATTCTAAAGAGTACTTCGAAATGTTGAAGATTTCCATACAGAACTGCCTGGAAGAGAACCTGACGCAAATGTCCATCAACGGAGGAGAGATCCTGCTGGATGCAGAGGTTTGCTTGGATGTGTCGTTGTTATTTTGAGGGTGAACCTATCTTCCGCATCATACTAGACGGTCTTAAAAGAATGAATGTAGCTAATTAAATAAATAAAGTTATAAATTAAAAACTCATATTTTTGTTTACCTACCATTTGCTGATAAAGTATAATCATACTACATTAATCTAGTTGTAATTTTAAAAACAACAGGACGAAGAACCTAAAATGAAAAGTATATTTAACACGTAGCTCAATTGGCGAACAGTTGCAAGTTGGCTTGATATCCTTGACAAGTCTGTTCGATCTGATCTGGATTTGCATCTCAGGCTTGCTAAAATGAGTTTTTTAATGAACGTTCGATCTTATAATGTTACATCATTAAATCTGATAATATATATATATATATATATATATATATATATATATATATATATATATATATATATATATATATATATATATATATATATATAATATTTTGACAGTTCTGCCACTACTGGTTAAACCGTAAGTTGACACAAACTTCGTTATTTTAATCAAGATACCCACATTTATATCATTCCAATTTATACCTCATGAAATTTCAATGTGCCTTTATGGAACGATTACGGTTTTCTAGACATCCATAATTTTATATAAAAAGTGACAGTTGCAAAGCTCTAAAACGATTAACCACCAAACAAAGCATTAGAAAAATGCATTATTTTATATTCTGGCGCTCATGAGCAAAGACGCAGGTATTCAGTAGCAATAATTAAAAAATCTTCAAAATTATATATGGCGACTACAAAAATCGTCAATGTTTTAATCCAGAATTATTGAATATCTTTATGTTTTTATATAGAAACAGTCATTTTTTTATTTCGTTGGGCCATCCAGGATAGAATGATACCAACAAGGTACCCCGAACGTTTTGTAATGGCAAAACAACACGACATATACAGGGTGTGCAATCAGAGCGGTGAAACGATAGAATATGCCACATCCGAATATGCTTCTTTGACCCAGACTAAGTACTTGACCAGACACAATCAAGTGGCAAAATTTATCCATAAAAGGCTTGTCATGGAATATAACCTGCTACAGAACCATCCGCCTTTTTATAAATACGCTCCTCAGCAGGTCTAGGAATTGAGCGATTTCCTCCTAGATTAGGATACACCAATAATCATAGACCGGACGGTAAACTTCAACAAGCCTCATATTTTGCTGGTAAAAAAAATGCAGAGTTGCCAATATTATTTGTATCGGTTACTCGTTGAGTGCCAATGTCGAGAAGACAGAAGTAGAAGAGATCAGAAAATACCAAAATCTGGCTATGGATATGACTCATACCTGTCAGCTACGGGAGGTACGTGTAGTTCCATACCTATAACCCTAATATTTTAAATACCTGTACAAATACCAAGATAGCTTTTACGCTTTAGCTTTTAACCTTTAGCTTTTAACCTTTAGCTTTAACTTTAACTGTTAGCCTGACTAAAAAGAGGGCAATTTGTCTTTATATCCCTATAACTAGATGTGTCAGTTTTAATATTATTGATAATTTGTTTGAAAATCGCTGTCTCAAATTATCGCAGAGGTGTGAAACTAGCCAAGTATACAGTACTGAGAGCTTCCTGTCTCTACTTGAGTATTTTCAATTTGATATGGCACGTTTAACCAATTGATACTACTTAATTTTAGTAATTATTTATAAAGATTGCAATAAAGTTGCAACGAGAACATGTGATGCTTTTGCGTCAAGATATCCTGATAAACGCAAACCGACCGGAGACATATGGAGGAGGTGTATCGAAAGTTGCAAGAGCTTCAGATCTTTTATATCAAAACCACTAATAAACAAGCCATTTGTAAACCACGAAGAAAATGAATTAGCCATATTAGCTTTCTTTAGAGCCAGTCCACAAGCATCGCTAAGAGACGCCAGAATAGAAACTGGTTTTCCAAAATCTCCAATACACACAGCCTTAAAAAAACTATTACAAACCGTATTCTATACATTTGATTCAACATTTAGAACAGACTGACGCAGAAAAAAGGATAAGTTACTGTGATGTTAATTAAGAACCAAGATAACGAAAATTTTTTCAATAATGTAATTTAGACAAACGAATCTAAGTTCACACAAAATGGATTATTTAACTGACACAATACAAATTTTTGGTCAGATACAGACCCCATATTATCAGAGAGAGATCCTTCCAAACAAGATGAAAATTTAATGCTTTTTGCGAAATTCGGAACACTTCGACAGTGATGTTAAGAATTTACAAGGACAATTTAACTTGTACATTCATGTAACTAACTCACCGGCTATTTATAGTTACATACTTTTTCACCTACGAGGGTGGGTCTCCCGCACATTGTTCCCGTAATACGAGTGAAAGATGAAATAATCAAGTGCGAGGCTAACGTAAAGTATCTGGGGATCATCATAGACCAGCATCTAAAATGGAATTGTCATCTTGAAACCCTCAACAAAAGGCTCAGAAAATTTGTACATATTTTTTATATTCTACGAGGCATCTTAAGTCAAAGGATTTTGCTTCTGACGTATGATAGCTTGGTCAAGTCCATTTTGAGGTATGGAATATCGTGTTGAGGATCGGCATATGACACTTACATGAATCCTCTACGCATCACACAGAACTCTATAATTAAAACTATATTGAACAAGGACATTAAATATCCCACTAACATGTTGTATAACCAGGCAACCAATGTACTTAATATCACTGGATTGTACATAATAGCACTCATACAATACACGCACACAAATATAAGCCTACAGAAATTGTTAACGCATGGTTACAGTACAAGGGGCAAAATGGGTGAATTTATGACGGCTGCGGCGTGTAGGAAGAACATTTCACAGCGTTATGTATCGTACCTTGGTCTAATGCTACTTAATCTTGTGCCACTGGAGATAAAAAAATTGAAAGATAATTATAAGTTTAGGAAAAAACTTTTGAAACATTTAATTGAGAACTTTGAAACATTTGAGCAAGTGATACGGGAAAAGAGGGAATGATGTTTTCATACTGCGTGTATATATCTGGATCATTAATGTGCATGAAAGAGTGTGGATGTGTGGGAATGTGTGTGCGCGTACGTGCGAGACTGGGTGGGTAATTAACTTGGTAAGTGAGTGTTATTTTTAATTGTGATTGGGCAGGTATATATTGAAACGGGAAACAAGTTGATTAGTGATCTATTGTAAATATCGGATCTTACTATGTTTTTGTTGTGATGAGAGGGGAGTAGACTTTAATCACGGCCGATTGTAGAGATCATTTAATGGTAAAAAATAGAGATAAGATTGGAAAACCGGATCATACGGGCATGATACGTCCTGTTGCACTGTTGCTGGAAAGGTGCATGCAACTGCTCTGTACAATATGTTGGAGGAGTTTTTCAGCACATACAAGTTCTTCTGAACTTACGTGCTACTGTTCTTAATATTAGTCAGTAAGTATTATTCTATGTATGGGAAATAAATAAATAAATAAATAAAATAAATAAAAATATTAAATGGTTTCTATGTGCAACCGATTTTTAGATATTGAATTAGTACAGGCAATTGAGAATTTCTTTCTGCATTAAACTACAGGGGTTATTTTTTTTTGATAGATAGGTTCAGAATTACGTACTGAATATAAAAACACAAAATCCTTACAAATTAGGAGGGCGGAAGTGCCGCCATTTTGAGAAAAACCGTTTCGACCTATATCTCTATAACCGTGCACTTTAGGCCAAAAATGGTAATGACCTTTATTGTAGATAATTGCATTTTTCATCTTTTTTGTTATTTTTTTTTATATCACTCACCGTTTACAACTTATACGACTATTGGCATTCATTTATTGACTTTTTTACATATATCTTTGTTAATAATTGTTTAAAAAATAAAATGCTTATAACTTAACTTTTCAATCGACAAATTTGCCACAACTTTTACTTAAAACAACGAAATAAAAAAATGACTGCTTCTATATAAAAACATGAAGATATTCAATAATTTTGGATTCAAACATTTGATGATTTTTGTAGTCACCAACCATGATTTTGAAGATTTTTCAATTATTGCTACTGAATGCGCCCCAGAATATAAAATAATGCATTTTCCTGATGGTTTATTTGACGGCTAATCGATTTAAAGGTTTGCAACGGTCACACCGATAACTCAAAAAATAGTGAACTGATTTTTAAAAAATTTGGCACTTACCTTCCTTTTGTAAATTGATTGAACAAGTTCGTTAGTCAGGAAAATTGGACGAGGTTTTCCGGGAAAATTTTGAGTTTTCATCCGAAAAAAATGTTTATCTCAAAAAATAAAAAACCTATGATAACAAAATTTGGTAGGTAGATTTACGATATAAAATTTAAGCTATACACTAAAATTTAGATTTCAATGTTAGAAAAAAAGTTGTAATAAAATATTTGGTGCCAGATCATTTCTATGAAAATTCACTACCAAAGCGCACTTGCTGCGTCCAGGCTTTTTTTTTAAATAAAATTATAAACATCTATAAAAGCGTAATATTTAGGCATATAGTATGTTCCATAAAGTCACATTGAAATTTCATGAGCTATAAAAGAAAGTGGGTATCTTGCTTAAAATAACACAGTTTTTGTCAACTTACGGTTTAACGGGAAGTGGCAGAACTGTCGAAATATTTTTGAGTAGACCGCATCCTGTTTGCTGCAAAGTTTTAGAAAGAGTGTTGTGTGGTTCCTGAAATATGTATCCTGTAAGTTACGGGCTGGACACGCTGTAGGGTATTGTGTCTGAAAAACCCCTATGAAAGCTTGCAGTTGACGACAGCCGGCATCAGATTTTGAGTACCCTGCGTGAAGTTATATTTGTAGTAAGCTCAAGAACTCAGCTGGTTCTTCTGCACAAATCATCCCTTTCATTTTAATATTATTGAGTATAATGCCATGGCCGGTCCCAAGCCTGGCTGAATAAGGAGGACGGCTCCATCCCTCAGTCATGAGGGATGTAATACCGTAACTCTATGTAGTCATTTCTCAGGAGGGCCGGGAATGCTTTCCTTAATCGGCCGGCATTGCGAGGAGAGGTCTCTATAAAAAACACATTCCAAGGTTTTTGGCGGTTTGGTGCTGAAACGATGATGCTTTTGGCCGATATTCCATTGGCAGTTTGGTAACTCTACCCCTAACCTAATCCTCCGCAGCGAAACCGGGCAACCTTCCTGCGTATAAATGCCTCTCCATGGGATGCGGGGCTCTTCCGTGGACGTTAACAAAAATTTTCCCCAGCTGCTCGTGGGAATAGAACATGGACACGGCAAAAAATACAGACCCAAACGAGATGGGTAATAATACTTTCGATCTCCAGGTAACTGGAGAACCCATAGAGGTATAAATGGGGGTTCTCTCCTCTCTTGCCCCCAAACCGATGGTGAGGGGACGGCGGTCATCCTCTCCCTCTCCCGTCCGCTACACGGAGGAGCGGAGGAAAAAACAACGACTGTCTGGATCCGCAAGGGCCAGCTAAGTCGTATGCTCA
Organism: Tillus elongatus; assembly: GCA_964006375.1. Classification (NCBI taxonomy): domain Eukaryota; kingdom Metazoa; phylum Arthropoda; class Insecta; order Coleoptera; family Cleridae; genus Tillus; species Tillus elongatus. Next base: position 268,768,676 of record OZ023262.1, read on the forward strand.
AGGTGGATGTGCCTTATTTAACCGAATTGAGTCAGGTACCGGCGGAAGTCGGATCTCGCCGGGCTCGAGTGGGGGCTGAGGGCTCTGAGGCTACGATAAAACGACTCAAAGGTCTGATGCCTCTACTGTGGGGTCCGTCAGCGGAAGACTCCGTTTAGAGGGCAGCACACCACAACAGAGGGCAAAAAAGCCCCGAGCGGGTACTGCCAGAAAGACATTCAGTGAGGTGGCTCGATGGGTGAGAATGGGCATTATCCACTCTGAATATCCCTTCTCCTCACTGAATAATGAACAATTGCTGCTTCTGCATATATCTATCCTGAAGGCTGTGCAGAGCAGCTCAGAGGAAGACCTAAAGATAAGAGTCCAGGGCTGTGCAAATCGGCCTGGCTGGCTCCTTATCACTTGTACCGACGAAGACAGCTCGTTTGGGTTGGAGCGAGTAGTTAGGAGGCTTCAGCCGTGGGAAGGGGCTCGTCTCAAGCTGGTGAGAGGACAGGACCTCCCCAAGCCCCACGTCTGTGTGGCTTACATTCCGGACGGGGTGGATTCTTCATTGGCGCCCGAGGATGTGCTCACCAGACTGAGAATAATGAATGATGTCCTGAACACTCTGGAGTGGACCGTACTACAACGAGAAGCGGCGAGCCCATTAAGACAGACATGGACATTTTCGATTGACGAAATGTCCATGGTTACGCTAGATTGAATTGGCTTCAGACCATACTTTGGATTTGGGCAGGTGTTGATCCGGCCAAGCGTAAGGTGGTTTGCGGCTGAGCTTAAACCCACAGTCTCCTAAACTACCACCATCGCCAGTCAGCCAACGGCGACTGGAGCAGGCCCTTCCGAGAGTGCAGGGGGATGAATCTCCCCGGCTTTACCCACAAGAAGTGGCACCGCAGGGGGAATTTAATCCACCAGCACAATGGGTCCCAATAGATGATGTGGCAGGAAATAACAAAGTAAGGGAAACCAAATTTGGTACGCTTGCTCGTATTATAAATAGTCAGCCACGTACCAAAATTTAGGTCTGTTCGTTAAAAGACAAAAAGTTATAGGAATTTAAAGAAAAAAATTTGGGGTTTTCCTCAAAACGTCACGGTCGCGATTAGAAACGTTAAAATTCGCAACATTTAGGCAAAGAACCTGAAACAAATATGGATTACGTAAAGAAAATATCGCAAGAAGAGTGTTCTGCAAACCAAAAAGTTTTCGTTTCCACCGTCATTGTTCTTCATTTTACTAAAGTGTTTACAAAAAATTAATTTCAAATAGAACCTTTTCAACGATTTCTTCAAAAGAGTGCAAACTAGCCTCCCTAGAATCCATATCCTGGTTAAATATCTGTTTGCATATATACAGGGTGGCGCATTTCTGCGGTAAAGCTAAATATAATTTTTATTATACAAGATATGAGAAAAAATTGTATACGGTAATTACAAGGTGTCTTAGGCTGCATCTTATAAAAATATTTTGACACTCACAGGCTGATCCATAAGTCGTTGGTGATCCCTGCAATTGTTTTTTTTTTCGAACACTCTTATATTACTGCATTTTTGCATATTTTATCTAAATATGATGCATGTTTGTAAGAGAAAAATCGAGACGTAGCAAGTGCTTTTTGGTAGCGAATTTTCTTTAAATGCTTCAAATTTCAATATATCAATTTGCTATTAACCTTACGTTTGTTGGGTATGAAACCAGTTTTCTCAGAAATATTTTTTAATTTTCGAAACATTTTTGTAAATTTTCGAACAAGTGGTTTTTATAAAATATGTTATATTGTTTCTACTATATAGGCTATACCGGTAACTAGATTGATTCCTGCATGCATTAGAAAGACATAATATTTGGTATTAAAAACACTTTTATGGAAATTCACTTCCATAACGCACTTGTTGCGTCCAGACTTCTTATATTATTTAATTCTGTATGTATTTGACGTTCTCTGTGGTCTCCTGGGGAGATTTGAATAAAAGTTGTCTATAATCTCTCTTATAATAGCTAAATAATTTTCTTTATTAAACGCAATTTTCAACTCATTTGGTGCTCTGAGGTCATATTTTTAACTCCACTATAAATTTTCTGAGACTTTTTAGGCAACGCAATATTGTAACAATAGGAAAAATGCTAAAAATCCATCGAACAAGTCATCAATATTTTGGCAGTCGGTATCCTCAAAAGATGTGTATTGAGATGCAAAAATAGTTTTAAATTCTGTAAAAGCATCATAACTGAACCGACGGCATAATCTTGTTAGAAAGCCTGACTCCCTGGGCTTTTTTATTTGTTCAGACCATTGCATGACCTGTGACGTATGGTCTGACAAACCCGGATCAAAAACTTTTCACTTTACATCTTTTTTATGTTAGTTATTACATAATCAATCATGCTACAGCTAACACCCGACTTGCTCTTAAATATTCGTGTAGGTTCAACCAGCAAGTTTGCTAACTGGTTTGAGAAATTTCATTTTTACTGCAGTCTAAATTAAATCGCCGCATATTACTATATTTGTAAACTTACTGCTAGCAAACCTCAGTAGCGTATCTAGTTTGTTATTAAATAACAGATAGTCACTATTAGCTGATCTATAGATTACAAATATAACCGCGCAATTCTTACAACTGATACCGCAACACTCAAATACAAAATCTGCAGAAAGTACATGAAACTAACTAAGACGCTTACAGTATTGTATAATCTCGAGTTTAACGAAAATACTGAAACAACCATAGATATTTCTCTGAGGGCAATAACTGAAGCCACACGGGTGTAGCCGTTGACTTTGCCCGTCAAGTTTTGAAAATTATGGTGCAAAGGTTTTACTGTTTTGCAGTCACTCATTTCATACAAATTGTAACGATTGCGTTTCGTTACTACTTTAAATATTCAAAATGAACCCGTTAAAGACTTGATTAATAGCCGACAATCCAATATCTATAAGGCAATTCCTGTTTTGATTTCAAAATTCGCTAAGAAATTTCATATCGTAACACCCGTACTGAATTCCTTATAATATACGTCGAAATCCAAATATTGAAAGATTTTTTGAGGAAAAAGAATATCTTAATTGTTCGGGAACTCTCGGAATAGCAGAGGCTGATGTCATGCAATAGTAACCATAAAATAACGAACGGACGAGTCCATTATTGTTGAGGTGTGTATGAATTCGCCACCGATTGGAGGTATCGTTTAATCTCATTCGAAGAGAGGAAGCTAGAAAGAGCTCGCACACAGCTACTAACGGTCACGGTACGAATTTTTCGTGCAGCAGCCGACAAAGTTCTTGACTCGACACGCTTGAATCTGGAAGTCGGGTGTGAACTGCAGAGCAATCAACATGTTTTAATTATCGGGACATTTTTAGTTACACTAAAAATGTCTAATATCTTATTTCTGGCTTCAAATATCGTTTGATTATGATCTTAGTGGTTGTTAAAAGTGTTTTGAGTCCTACCTAATCTAAATTAGGAGGAGGAATACATCAAGGGGACGGTGAACTCCCAACGGACGTTTCCGGTTCTGGTGTATGAGTCGGTTTCCCTTATAAGCAAAAATGATGATGGCTTCTCCTTGTATAAAATATTCCGGAGGCAAAATACCCCTCCATTCGGATCTCCGGGAGAGGGGTGTCCTTTTCGAATATATGTGGCCTAAATTCTAACCTGAACTCCGTCCACCATTTCCTCCAGGCTAACAGGCCCCAACTCCTCTTCCCCACCGAAACCCAAATCAGTGCCAAAACAGCCACTAATCACCTCAATTTCCCGGGGTATGAGCTCCTTACTTCCTTTAGATTGCATGGAGGCGTGTGCGCATACGTCCGTAGTGTAACAGGGTCGCTTTCGCCCTATTTAAATATATTAGGTTTTAATCAGCCTTAACTGACCTAAAAGGATTATTGGAATGAATACTGTGGAGCATGAGGATGCTTTATAGAAAACCCCAATTTTACTATACACCCACAGTATCATATACCCTGCGACCACTTTTTTGTCGCCCTCGTCCGAGGTTGCAATCACTTGAAATGTAGGGTGGTTGGGTTTACTATGTCTAGAAAATAAAATGAAATCGTTTGTTTATAAAACTACTTTAATTTAAACTAAATGAATTTAACACAACAGATGTATTATATTAAAAGAACGGAGACCTAAAAAATACAACATTTAATACTATAATTTTACTCTATTGTGCCCCCTTAATTATTGTGTTTAAATTCCCTAGACCTCCATCTACTATTCTTATATAATTCAGCTACTACTACTATGGCCCTTTGGCCCTGAATATTAACCTAACCAATAATTTCTGACCTAGTTTAGTTTTTTTTATCGTGCTTATTCTAATGTCCTCCGAAATTCAACCACCATGTATTATATATCTAAATAAGAACTGATAAAATATTAGCCAAAGATTAGACTCTACTGGGCTTATGTTAATAACCTCCGAATACAACCACCAATGTAAGTTCTTCTATTAGTATTGACAGAAAATAAAATTATTACTAGCACTCACCCTTTGGCCCTCTTTTTCTCTCTCTAGGTTGAGATACTTATCGGACACTAACGATTACGTATTTTACTTCGGAATAACCCTTAGATATAACTGCACACCGCGTATAACCTAGCCCTATTGGCCTTGTTCCGTTAAGTCCCGCGCCTCGAGATCCACTGTATTTGCTCTGTCTTTTCTCTCCCCAAGAAAACTCTTTTTACTTCGTCAACATTTGAACTGTGTCCCCCTTGTCAGCATTCTCTCGGTTATTGCATTCTTTTTTAAAATATTCTTGTATTCAACTTGGACGGGTCTTATTTGATGACTCCGCAGTATTGGGCTTCGCAATCCAGTTCACTGCCTAATTTAAAGTTTTACGGTCTTTGTCCGTTCTAGTTATTCTGCTGACATGTCAGTAATGTCGCGTTGAAACAATCACATTATATTTCCTACCTGCAATATGGTTTCGTTCTTACATGCATTTAAATTAATTAAATTAGGATTTTTTTATGTATGCTATTTTTTTTAATCTATAATTCCCACTGGAAAGAAAACACATTTAGCGGTATCTAGGCGCTCTATAGGCTGACCTATAATTATATTTATCTTCCTTGGACACTGGTCCAAACTCAAGCAGGTACCCCTCTAGCCCTGCTTACAGTAACAATATACCCTGCACCAGACTCCCCAATTTAGAAGCTGGAAGAAAAGACATACTATGGATAAAACATTTCTCTCAGGGCTGCAACTAAATTCATCTGTTGCATTTACCGGTCACATTCTGACAACAACTTTGTCCAGATTTTTGACTACTTTTCTGAAAAAACCGACTATCTGATTTCTGAATATCCTTCCTCCGAGGTCACTATTCTTGGTGACTTCAATGTCCATAATAAGGAATGGCTAGGATTTTCAAAAACCGATCCACAAGGGAGAGCAGCGGAGGCCTTTGCAGTTAGCAATTCTTTAGCCAATATGGTTCAGCAACCAACTTACTTTCCTCGTATCCCAACACACAGCTCAAATCTTTTGGATCTCCTTCTTACTACACAACCTGAATGCTATAAGATATCAGTCACCGCCCCCCTTGGTCGCTCAGACCACGGCATGGTCACTGCTTCCTGCGCAATGCAACCCGAGGCCACACAGTCATCACACCCACTTATCGTTTGGCACTACAACTCCGCAAACTGGGACGAAATGCGGGATTACTTTTCCTCATTTCAATGGGCGTCTGTCTGCTTCTCTCATCCTGACCCCTCTGATATCTCACAAAACGTCACCGAAATTATCCAAGCTGGCATGGAATTATTTATCCCACGTACACAGAAAACCTCCTTAGCCACTCAAAAGCCCTGGTTCTCTAAATCCTGTGACAAGGCCAGACTTGAAAAGGTCAAAGCTCACAAAACGCTTCTACACAATCCCAGTCAAGAAAATCGTCAAGCATTCAACGACGCAAGAAACCGCTATGTCCGCATTCTTTCTGAGGCAAAAAACTCGTTTAATAACCACATCAAAAACAATGTCCTCTCAAGCTCCAAAGGCAGCAAACCCTTCTGGACTCTTGCTAAATCTATTGGGAATAATTTCTGCAAAAGCACGTTCCCACCTCTTGTCTCAGGGGATGAAATTGTTTCTACCGCCCTGGGCAAGGCTGAACTTTTTGCTTCGTTGTTCGCCGGCAATTTTACTCTCAACCCACCTCCAAATGTTCAACCACCAACAGTCCCCAATGTCGCGCATAAAATGACGGATATCATTTTCAAAACTAAAAAGGTACGAAAGATGCCCTCTTCTCTTAATACCAGGAAAGCCTCTGGCCTTGACGAGATCCCAGCAATTGTTCTCAAAAAATGCGCACCAGAACTTGCTCCTGTCCTGACTCGTCTGTTTCAGATATCTTATAATAAAGGCATATTTCCTAGTAACTGGAAAACTGCTCGAGTACAACCCATCCTCAAGAAAGGATCCAGCGCGCTTCCTAGCAACTACAGGCCTATTTCTCTCCTTTCAGTCGTCTCTAAAGTGATGGAAAAGCATATAAATACCGAATTACTAAAATTTCTTGAAAAACACAGTCTAATCCACGACAGGCAGTATGGATTCCGTCAGCGTAGATCGACTGCCGACCTCCTTTCCTTTGTCGCCCATTCTTGGAACAAGTCCATGGAACAACACGGTGAATCCCAGATTGTTGCTCTAGACATATCCAAAGCATTAGACCAGGTCTGGCACGCAGCGCTGCTTAATAAACTTCCGGCCTATGGCCACCAAAACTCTGTAGGTGGACAGCAAATTTCCTCTCCAACAGGAGCATATCTGTTGTTGTGGATGGCCATTCCTCTAAACTGTATCCAATTAATGCAGGAGTTCCTCAAGGTTCAGCTTTAGCCCCTACTTTGTTTCTTCTCCACATCAATGACCTCCTCTCTAGCACATACAACCCAGTTCACAGCTACGCGGACGACAGCACCCTCCATTCAAATATACAATATTCTAAGCCTGTCTCTTTAGCCCAATTAGATGAGGATCGCAGAGTCATGGAGGGTTCTGTCTCCGTGGATCTCCAAAAAATATTAGACTGGGGAAGTAGAAATCTTGTACAATTCAACCCCACCAAAACTAAGTCTTGCTTTCTTTCTCACAAGAGATACACCAGCCCTAGACCCATCAAAATGAACAACCAAGTTATTTAAAGTAAAGAGTCCTTTTCTCTTGTTGGCATTTCTGTGGATCAAAATCTTAATTGGCACCAACATGTCACATCAATTGAAAAAACGGCTGCTAAGAAATTAGGCTTCCTCTTCCGGGCTCGCAAATACTTTTCGCCAGCTAATCTCTATACCTTATATACTTCACAAATAAGGCCAAACCTCGAATACTGCTCCCACATCTGGGGTGCCGCTGCCGCTTCTACACTCGCTATCCTGGACTCCATTCAAAAGAGAGCTATACATCTCATCGGTGACCCTACTCTTACCCAAAGGCTGCCAACCCTTGCCCACCGACGTGCCGTTGGTGACCTTTCTCTCTTTTATAGATATCTGCACGGGCACTGCTCAGAGGAGCTTTCCTCCATAGTTCCCCCACCTGCTGCCCCCAACAGATCTACCAGGGGAACAGAGCGAATGCACCCTTTTAGTGTCCAGGTCACCAGACATAGAACACCTTGTTATGCCCGCTCTTTTGTCCCGAGGACTTCCAAGTTGTGGAATTCCTTGCCGGCACATGTTTTTCCTTCTCCTCCGAACCTCCAAACCTTCAAGTCTAGAATTAACAAGCTGCCTCTTTCCCCCTTGTCAACACCCATGGTACGATAGTATTTAGGCTGTAAGCCCTCGTGGTGTGTTGTTGAAATTAAAAAAAAATGCATTTTAATAAAAACCGCGAAATAACAGTGACGCTTTTGTTTCTGAAATTGTAACGTCTCTTAAGGTTATCACAAATGCTGATTTCCAGCTTCCGGGTCCTGAACCACAGGCTTTGTATTCGATACCGTCATTTGCATTTTAAAACTGCAAATAAAATCTCGATTAATTTGCCTGAGGAGTGACATCCTCCCCAGAGCTGTCTGTCTACAATACGATTTTGCCGTTCATCTAGCGAGGCATTGGTATATGCAATTGGTCTGACTTTAATCTATGGAAGTGCATTGCAGTCTTCCCGATTTTCTGTCTCCTGTAAGAGATTGAAACTGTGGCGAGCACTGATGGTATCTGCCTTGAAATGTCATTATGGTAACAGGTAACAGGTAACTCTGAAGTCTTGGTGAGTGCCTTTCTTCTTAAATTTCGTCTGTGTGCTGAACATCAAATTTTGGTTTGGCATTTAACTTTCGAATATTTGTTGTATGAACTTTCAAGTGAACCAAACTAAATTAGAATTTTCAACATATCAATGGGATGTGTGTTTAAATTAATTGTAATTTAATATCTATGTCTTAACATTCTGTCAGTAATGCAAATTCAGATGTGTTACTTTGCAAATTCACATTAATTAATGTAGTTTATCAGTGATCTATTCAGTATTTTTTTTTTGGATATTTGTAACTTGTAATTTAGAAATTTAATTTTACATTCCTTTTTTTGAGCTTAACTCAAATTTGTTTGTTTTAATTAAGTAATTAAATAAACTAGCCAATCAAGTATCTGGGTATTTCATTTAATGTAAATGTATCATGTAAAATTTGGAAAATACCAAGGGTAATGAATGAAAAACAAAACTTACACCATTGAATGTATATTTTTATATTTATAAAACTTTATGTTTTATTTTAGTTTCATTCAGTATGAAATATTTATGTATATGTAAATTAATCTTAACCTTTTAATCTTGACATTTGCAGTAGCCAATTTTTTCCTGATACATGTAATAATTGCTTTATTTCATTTTCTTTACTGTAATAATTATTTCAACTTAATGACGTATGACAAAATTTATTTTAATTGCAATGCTTATCAATAAATTTAAATATTTATTTTTCTAAACATATGTGTGATTGAAGAAAATTTTCTCCTTGAACCCTCTTGACTTTTGTGACAGCACAACTTAAAATTAGAAATTCCGCATTTAGAGATAACGTACTAAATTTGTAGAATAATCATCGTAACCAGGCACTAATTTGGAGCTCTGACAAATATGAGACTTCAGGCAGTGCAACAATACAACAAAAGCATAAGTAGTAAACAGTATTAAGATCTTCCAGCCTTATAAAGTATTCCTAATCCTGCTAATTGTAAATCTGAGAGATATAAACTTTTTAGGGTAGGATTTATAGGAAACAGTGACCTCACTACCGACCAGATTTGAGTTCACTTGAGGTCCGTCACATATTATTACTGTTTTTCTCACACATAAAATTTTTCGGGAGGTTACAAAATCAATCTTTACTTTGGAACTAGATTGCGCGACGAGACCTCCTGGTAAAAATTTAAACTAGTTTTGAAATAATGCCTTCTGATGGCAGCGCCTTCTGTCCAGATCTCGGGTTCGTATACTTACTTACTTATACACTGGTTACCTATATAGGATAAGTAACTCCAAATGAGACGGAGTGATTATTTCTTGTGACTTCTTCGCAACTAACTAAAATTCCTGGTGCAGTTTGTGCAAGGTACGCCAATATATTCTCCGACTGTGTTTCGTTGCTCAAGCGAGACACATGAATGTGACCCATTTGAGGTAATGTATTAATGGTTTTAGAGGTTTTGTTAGTTCCAATAACTCGTTTCCTTTTATACCGATTATACGCAGAAGAATATAGTCTACACCCCTGTCCATTGTTTATGTCTGATCTCTTATTTGCTATCTCCGATGACTGTGTCCTTGTTATAACTGAATCGCTGCTTTTTGGCAGTCTCATATCATTTTCTTTATCTAAAGATGAATGTACTCTGGGTATTGAAATATACCCACAGTTTATCGGCTCTTGATAGGTTTCTTTGGATGAATCATTGATCCTGGGATCAATACTTCGGACTGAAGTTGAAATATCATATTTTGTCTTGCCCCTTCTGGCAGCTGATTGTTCTTTACGAGAGATGTCGTTAATGCTTTTTTCATTTTACAGTATTGATATTTTTTAACGCAATAATTTCTCTTGTATAATTATTTTGATAAGTTTAATCTCTGTCAATATGTTGTTATACATTTCATGAAAGTAACTTACGGACTGTGAGTCACGATCGTCATTGCCAATTATTGTTTCAAACGATTGCTGAGAGTCATCCATATTGTTTACATTATTACTTGAGCAGTCTGAGCACATAAATATCGCACTTTCCTCACTTTCTCCGACACGTTTGCACCCTTAAAATGTATCAAACTCTCACATGACTCACATATCACACTTTTGACAATTTTCTTTTTGCACTTCCGACATTTATTTGCAAATTTAAGAGCAGCGTCAGACAAAGCTACCACACCCGGCGCCATAATATATATATATATATATATATATATATATATATATATATATATATATATATATATATATATATATATATATATATATATATATATATATATATATATATATATATATATATATATATATATATATATATATATATATATATATATATATATATATATATATATATATATATATATATATATATATATACTATATATAAATATAAAATAGTTATTATAGGCTAGTTATATTTTTATGTTAAATATTGACATACATCACATAGACATTTTGAAAGCCTCATCTGTCATCTGTGTTTGATTTTATTTTCAATTTGATAAAATTTTTTGATCAGAACATCATATCATAACATAGCAACAGATATTTATTTGTAGTTGTCATGATTTCATACTAATTCAATTTTTATCTGTCTGAAAATGCTGTCAAGCAGCGAAACTATAGTCATATAAACGTTGAAGAACATTTTAGAACTTACAGAATTCGTAAGGGCCACTTTGCTCCAGTTAGCTTACGCGCTGGCTACGTCCTTAACCTACAAAAACGAAAACCAACAATGAAGCCAGAGAAGTAGTCTCCAAGTCTGTATGTAACATTTACACATACATAAACAGCAGCCTCCAATCGGCATATTCACATGGTCATTTTGTTAAAAACAGAGTTAGATTATTAAAAAAAATAATTGAATTCCCTCTGTAGATGCCCGGTTTAAAAACACAACGATTTGCTGATGTCTTCTGATGCTACTCTGGTTAATTTTAGTTCAGCTATAGGGTTCTTTTGAAGTGCCAATTTGACACGAAATATTTAATGCATGATATAAACAAGAACTTTCGTAATTGCTTTATCTGCCATGTAAGGTCGAATGTCCTGAAATGAGATTATATATAAACATATATATATATATATATATATATATATATATATATATATATATATATATATATATATATATATATATATATATATATATATATATATATATATATATAGCGTGGTTCGCGCTTATTTGAAGAAATTTATTTAAAATTCAAAAGTCTTGATCTCCTCATTGGTATTTTTTTTTAAAGAAAATTCACTAATAAATGAAATTAAAAGCTAAGTTTCGATATCATTGAACAAAGGTGACCTTGTTTATGTTATTAAGAGAAAAATATTTTTTTGCAATGATATATGTAATGTTTTGTTTTATTTTAGCCTGACAATGATAGTTAAATGTATTGTTACAAGCGACAAGGGGAATACCTCTTTAACAGCGCTGCTTCGAGTGTACACTGTGTTCGATGCAACATGTAAGTACTTATTTTAGATAAGTAAATAAAAAAGTCTGGACGCAGCTAGTGCGTTATGGAAGTGAATTTTCATAAAAGTGTTTTAAGAGCAAATGCAAGCAGGCATCAATCTGATTACCGGTATATCCTATGTAGTAGAAACAATGTACCACATTTTATCAAAATTATGTATTGTTTAAAAATGTACAAACATTTTCCGAAAATAAACTTAAAATGTTGGTTTCCTAGCCAACAAACCGTGGGTTACTAGCAAATTGAGTTATTGAAATTGAAAATTCGCTACCAAAACGCACTTACTACGTTTCGATTGTTTTCTCACAAACATGCACCATATTTAGATAAAAAAATGCAAAAATGCATTAACGAATTTGTTCTACGAAAGCTAGCTAAAAATTATTGACCGTTAAACCATAAATTTAACTAAACCTACAGCAAAAGCATCAGAGAAAGGGTCTATTTCAAATGAATTTTCTGTAAATATTTTAGCAAAATGAAGGCCAATGATGGTTGATGCTGAAACTTAAGGGTTCGTAGAACACTCTTCCTGCAGCATTTTCTTTTCATAATCCGTACTTGTTCCACGTTCTTCGCCTAAACATTGCCAATTTTGATGTTTCAAATCGCAACTTTGACGTTTTGAGGAAAACTTAATTTTTTTCTCTTTATTTGCCCATAACTTTTTGTCTTTAAACTTAGAGACTTACATTTTGGTATATGGTTCATTCTTTATAATGCAAACACGCGTACCAAATTTGGTTGCCGCCAGTTTGTTATTTTTAGATATATGCTTTTTTTCAGAAAGGAAACACATTTTCTGGGAAAACCTGGGCCGATTTTCTTGGCTAACAGACCATTTGCAAAAGGAAGGTACTCGCCAAATTTGGGCCCATTATTTTTTGAGTTATCGGTGTGATACCTATATATATATATATATATATATATATATATATATATATATATATATATATATATATATATATATATATATATATAGATATATATATATATATATATATATATATATATATATATATATATATATATATATATATATATACTGATTGCAAATAGACCCTTAATGTGATGATGTGGCAGTACTTTTAGTTATAGAGTTGGTTGTTTAATAGTCTATAATTTTTAGCGAATTTTCGTAGAGACAATTCGGTCAGAGAAAACCTAAATTTTTGAATTTTGAAAAGATCTCTTTAAATGAGCACAAGCTAGGCTTCCTAGAATCCATTATCTGGGGTTATTTTCAGTTTTTATCTGATTACCTACATATACACAGGGTGGGGCATTTCTACGGTAAAGCTCAATATATTATTATACAAGATAGAAAAAAATAATAATTGAATGTGTGTCTTGAACTTCATCTTATAAAATTAATTGGACAATTACAGGGTGGCTCATACGTCGTTGGTGATACGATTTTTTTTTAAATAAAACATCACTTATTATATTATTGCGCTTTGATTTTTTCATGCAATTATAATGCATGTTTGTAAGAAACAAAATTTCGTAGCGCTCTTCGTTTTTGAGTTATTTCTATGGCTTTACACTTCGGCGCCTTTTTGGTACATACCAATAATTATGATACAGCATTTCTACCAATAGATAGCATAAAAATATTGCAACTTTCCAAATAATAAAGTTATGTTGATGAAATATGGGACATTGCTTCCACTATATAGGTTATACTGTTAACCAAATCTGCTAGTCGCGTTCATTAAAAAACAAATATATGCACTGGTTCAAACCAGAAAAGTTAAAAAAAAATACTTTCCTTAAATTTTCTTTGTTTCTTTAAATTTTAATTACAGATTAGGTATGTAATTTGAATTCTATGTAATTTTTCAGCAAATTTTCTTGTAAAAATACTTAGTAATTTTTGTTTAGTGTTTTCGTAGAAATATTGTTTGTGATATGTTTGTAAAATGTTGGTAATTAATAATAGAGGCTAAATAAGTTATTGTTAAAAAACGTTTTTGAATTTTCGTAAAAAAATTGGTTAGCAAATTTTCGTAAAAAATATAAATTTTGTTTAACATTATTAAAGCCAATGTTTGTTAAAAACTTGCGTGAATACAATTGATTGCAAATTTTCCTGCAGTCAGAGATCCCGACTTTTAAATTTTGAAAAAAATTCTTCAAATGAGCGCATACTAGGCCCCCTAGAAAACAATCCAAGGTCAGTTTCAATTTATATATATATATATATATATATATATATATATATATATATATATATATATATATATATATATATATATATAGATATATATATATATATATATATATATATATATATATATATATATATATATATATATATATATCTCGTACACAATTAAGATACGGTACTATAGATAGATCTTACGTAGTTTGGGATTATAATCACCACGTTAATTAGGACAATCTAAAATTAATAAAAACAATTTAGACACCTAGGACAGCTAAACGCCTTCAAGAGTATATATATATATATATATATATATATATATATATATATATATATATATATATATATATATATATATATATATATATGCTGTATGTAGTAGTAATAATAAATGTATGAACCTCGCTCCGCCTCAGTCACCTGATAGATTGCTTAATAAAATAAGTACCGGTAGAAACACGTCCCAGACATAATAAAAGGAAACAAATATATCCGCCAAACGGAAATATGTTAACATAGGTGTCATTGAACCTCCTGAATACGCTAGTGATCGACTACATGCAGAACTGCAGGAGAATATAAATAGAGTTGCGGGTATAATATATTTAGAAGTATCCATCCTCTGATGACGCTAATTTGGTTAGTGAAACGATCGTCAGATCTTTTAAAATGCCTTGTGGTGATTTGGTTTCTTCACGTGTGCTTATCAGTGATCACTACAGGTTCCAATTTTCACTTAGTGAATATTAATTAATATCAATCAATATCAACCAACGCGGTATAAACCAAGAGTTACGTATTTAATGTCAAGTAAGCAAGGTCAATATTTGGGCGGACTGTCCAGGGCTCAGACATGGAAAGTCAATAACTGACGGACCCAGTTCAAAGAGAGCTGTGGAGCTGCTAAATCTTAGCAGATGACAGCTCAGAAACACAACAGGTCTCTTGATGGGACACATGGCCGTCAAGAAACTCCTGCATAAAATGGGGCGGTTCGAAGGGCACCTCGCATGCAGACTCTGCGGCGAGCGGGAGAAATCAGCCCAGCACATCTTGTGCGAGTGTAAAGCTCTGGACCGCAAAAGACAACTGATCTACGGTCAGTCTAGACCGGAGACAGAGCAATATAAAACTTCACCCTACCAATCGCTGTGCACACTAGTTCAAGGCACAGTGATTTTGGAATGGGTGGAGTAAGACTAAGGGTATGCACAATCAACCAAAGGTTGCAGTGCTATCGGGGCGGCAGGGCGGCGGACGAGCCCTGAGGGAAAAAAAGGTCAATATTGCAAGGTATTAGCGAATCGCACTTTTCTCACCATTCACAGTTACTTTCAGGTTGATGTTAAGACACATCTGTTTATTAAGTGAATATTGGAACCTGTGATAAGCACTGATAACCACAACTGGAGAACCCAAATTACCACAACACATTTTAAAAATACCTGACGATCGTTTCACTAACCAAGTTAGCGTCATCGGAGGATGAAAAATTCTCATTTTCGAATTTTCATCCTCTGATGACGCTAACTTGGTTAGTAAAACGATTGTCGGGGCTTTATAAAATATGCTGTGGTGATTTTGTTCTCCAAGTGTGCTTATTTCTGCTTATGTTGTTAGGTTAATAGGTAGAATTTACCTTTGCTAACTCTGTATATCTATTAAAGGTAATTTGTTAATTTTAGCATTATTTCGTTAGTGTGTTAAAAAAAAATTCATTAATATGATGGTTGTTCATTCCCAAGTGGTTTTATATACAGTGTGTACAATAATTTTCCAGTTACCCACAAACCAATTTCCGTTCCTTAATCATTCCCAACAGGTAATTTCAAAGTTAGGATCATTTCAGATAAGATATAAGTGCCTATTATATCCTAAAAAGTCTGGACGCAGCAAGTGCGTTATGATAGTGAATTTTCATAGAAATGATTTTAATAGTAAATATGTGTGTTCTCCTTTAAGAAAGCAGGCACAAAATTGGTTACCAGTATAACCTAGTATATATATATATATAGATGTATATGTATATATATATATATATATATATATATATATATATATATATATATATATATATATATATATATATATATATATATATATATATATATATATATATATATATATCGTACTGATAACTCAAAAAATAATGGACCGATTTTGGTAGGTGCCTTTTTTTTGCAACTGGCTTGGATAAGTTCATTGGCCGAGATAATCGGCAGAGGTTTTCCCGGAAAATTTTGTGTTTTCTTTGGCAAAAATGTATATCTCCGGAAATAACAAAGTAAGGATAGCCAAATTTGGTGAGCGGATTTATATCATTATAGGTAAATTATCTGCCAAAGATTAGCTGTTTAAGTTAAAATACAAAAAGGTTATAGGCATTTAAAGAAAAATAAATTTGGGTTTTCCTTAAAACGTTAAGTCGCGATTTAGAACGTCAAAATTAGCAACATTTAGGCCAAGAACCTGAATCTAAAACGGGCTATGGAAAGAAAATGTTCCAAAGAGAATGTTTTAAAAACCCTGAAGTCTTAGTTTCAATCGTCATTGGCCTTTATTTTACTAAAGAATTTACAGAAAATTGATTTCATATAGACCCTTTATCTGATGCTTTGGCAGTAGTCTTAGCTATAGAGCTTATCGTTTACTGGTATATAATTGTCGAATTTTTGTAAAAAACCAATAAAGCTCAACATATCCGTTATTATATAAGATATGAAAAAAATTTAATTATAGGATGTCTTGAGCTACATCTTAAAACATTATATATACAATCACAGGCTGGCCCATAAGTCGTGGTGATACAAATTTTTTTTTAGTCAAACACGCCTTATGCTATTGCATTTTTGCATTTTCCATCGAAATATAATGCATGCTTGTAAGAAAATAAATTCGAGACGCAGCAAGTGCGTTATGGTAGCAAATTTTGATTAAACGCTTCATATTTGAATAGCTCAATTTTCTATTAACCTATAAGGTTACCCAAGAATCGAGTTTTTTCGGGAACATTTTAAGTTTACTTTCAGAAATTTTTGTACAGTTTCGAACAATAAAGTTATTTTGATAAAATATGGCACATTGTTTTCACTATATAGGTCATACTGGTAACCAAATTTGATGCCTGCTTTCTTAAGACAAAACACACATGATGCTATTAAACACATTTTTATGAAAATTTATTACCATGACGAATTTGCTGCGTCCAGACTTTTTTCTTTTGAAATCAGCTATTGCATATGTGATTTTCGTAGAAAAAATTCACAAATAGGGAGAACTCGACTTTTCAATTTTGAAAAAATTTTGCAAGTGAGCGCGAACTAGGACCCCTAGAACCCCTATCCGAGGTCAGTTAAAATTTTTATATGTTTATATATATATATATATATATATATATATATATATATATATATATATATATATATATATACATATATATATATATATATATATATATATATATATATATATATATATATATATATGTATATGTATATATATATATATATATATATATATATATATATATATATATATATATATATATATATGTATCACACCGATAACTCAAAAAATAATGAGCTGATTTTGATTAAATTTGGCATGCTCCAAGTTTTTCGGGAAATTTGTGAGTTTTCTTTAGAAAAAACATTTTATCTCGAAAATAAAAAAGATTTAGTAACCGAATATGGTATGTAGGTTTACGATATAAAAAGAAATCTATTTTCTATGTTACAAGAAAAAAAGTTATAAAAAATATTTGGTCTCACATGATTTCTATGAAAATTCACTACCATAACGCATTTGCTGTGTCCAAATGTTCATTTAGAAAGCTTTTCAGTACAAAAATACAAATATTACTAAACATTTTACAGTTTGTACTGGAATATAAATCTGGTTTGATTAAGCGGGGTTATATACTAATTTTCGTGATAATCAAGTCATCGACCCCAAATTTATATTAAAAAAATATTTCTGATGAGAGTATTTTTGCACCACTATTAAGCTTATGCTAAGTTTAAAATCAATTACCTATTCGATATTATGCAATAGAGCATTCTCGCAACTGCGACTCCACTAAACTCATTAGCGTTAGATTAATTTTAAAATGTTTAGTACTTGCCATATCAGAATATCATAATCAAACTTTAATTTAAGTTTAAGGTTCGTGTCAGATATAGTTTCTTCTCTAGAAACAACAACATGCTTGTTTCATTGGCAGTTTTTGGAAGCAGTGCCTTGGCGTCAGATCACTATGGATGGACGAGCGGCTGCTGTTTTCTTGATACTTTGTTGTGGGGTGCTGGCTCAGGTAATTAAATATAAGTCTGGACATACCAAGTTTATGATGGTTTCAAATTTTCATAAAAATATTTCGCCTCACGAAATGTCTTTTTCATTAAATGCTTATAACTTTTTTTTAAATTTTTTACTATTTTTAAGTTAGTTATTTGAGTTTTGTACGCATGGTATACGTTTAACAATAAAAACCTGTCTACTAATTCAATAAAATCGGCACAGTATCTTTTGAGCTGCGGTGTCACACAGATAACACAAAAGAGACTGTGCCAGATGTATATGAAGAAACAAATGAATTAGATGAAGAAGTAATTATTGAAAACTGAAAAAAATACCGCTGTTTTTAGGGGTAGTCCATACTTTTTCCACACGTATTAGAAGTTCTTGTGTGTGAGATATATATAATATATATATATATATATATATATATATATATATATATATATATATATATATATATATATATATATATATATATATATATATATATATAATTGTATTTAATTTAGGTGTCTGTGTAATATAGCTATCTATTATTGTGTTTTTCAGAGAATCGGTTCAAACCCCTACAACGATTTATTAAACGATTTAATAACAACGTTCAATAATAATATTTCCGAATTAAATATATGCCCTTTTGATATTTAGTGATATTCTTTTAATTTTTCCACCTTAAGTATTCAACTAAGTTATTGATATGTCATTTTTTTACTCTATTATTTACATAATTTATTGAACAATCATTTATATATTAAGTTACGTAAAACTTCTCCCCACAGAATATTAAAAAAAATTACCTTATATTACCTATTTGATCCGTCTATACTTATTCGACTAATTAGTCTTTTTATGAACAACCTAAATTTAATTTTAATTTAATTTTCTTGTTTAACTTCAAGAACTATTATCTTGTCTTAGGAAAATCAAACAAACCAAACAATATCACGATTCAAATTTAAAATGTCAATTTCACTTTACCTTGATAGCTATGTACATCCAGTCTACTCTTGTGTGTTATGCTTGTTCTCACTTACCATAGGTGTACTTCACTGGATATGTATATAATATATTTGTATTTAGATCTGCATCTGGATTCTATGTAACCATATCTTGAGTGATGGCGTTTGATTCTTTTAGGTACTTTCGCTGGTCTTACAAACCGCCAAGGACCCCGCTCTTTAAACTTTACTTCTGAACAAAACTTTTTTCTGTTCTTATAAACAGCTAATGACCTCCGCTCTCTAACTTTACTTCAGAACAATACTTTTTTCTCTTCTTATAAACAGCTAATGACCTCCGCTCTCTAAACTTAAAAAAAAAACCCTCAGTCTATTTTATTCTGTCAAACCTCTCCTCGCATTTCTTCACAGCAATCTTTTTCAGTCCAAAAAACTTCCGTTTTTCTGTGTTGTCATCACTTTATTGTCACCTTCGTGGAACTGTCATTTTTCACAAAAATTTCAAATTCTTGTGGAACTGTCACTTTGTGCACACCTCCTTAATGCTAATTACAACAGTCATTCTAAATATTCCAATTTTGTTCTAGTTCGATTGTCTACATACACTATCGATACTTAATCTAACTTTGACAATCACTACATTTTTGTGTTAATGTAAATGTAGGCTTAGCTAGTTTAGTCTTTTAAGTCCTCTTAACTTAATCTAATTATCTTATACCTCATATCAATGACTGATTTGAATTATATATTCTCCATTCATTTATTTACTACTTTCCCACTAAATTCTTTGCATTCCTGTTTGAACTTTATATATATATATATATATATATATATATATATATATATATATTCAATAATTACTTCTTCATCTAATTCATTTGTTTTTTCATTGACGGCCGTCAAAAGTATGACGTCATCGAAAAATTTTTTAATTGCACTATGCGGGTTGTGATACATCATTTGAAAGCTCTTCTCTCCTGAATTCTGTGGCAGTTTTATCATACATTTCCAAAATGGCGACCTTCTTTATACCAAAAAAATAATTCAACTGAGCATAAATTACAAAATTCTGTAAGTTTATTGTGAAGGCAACTGGTAGTTTTGGCACAGAGTATACAAAAAACGACAAATATGAAAAGCCAAAATTGACAGTAGTCATTAGATATATTCCAGAATCTCTTTCTTGGCATTGTGTTGTCTTACCTTTAAAAATGTTTCTTTTCAAAATCGATAAGTGTCTGTTAGATCGTATTGAAATTTTAATGATGGTTAGTTATGGAGATCGTCGTAGATCGACTAATGAGGCAGGGTAACTCTTTAATCAAGTCCATCCATACCGAACGCCGATTTAACAGTCCACAGTGTCCAAGTTTTTAAGAAAATATGGCTGTGAACACATGGCTGATGTGTGGAAAAATTGTCTAAAAGTGACCTACGGTAGATTAAGAGATTGAGATTGATATCCTACTAACTATTCAAGAAAATCCGCATAGTTTTAGTCGCCAAATCGCTAACAGCATGGAAATAACAAGCAAGCCTGTGCAAAAAATTTTACACAAAGGAGAATACTACCTACATAGAGTCTGCTTGGTACACGAATTAAAGACGATTTCGACCAAAGACAGCCATTTTGTGAAATTATGCAACCAGTTTCTTATCGAAATCCAAATTTTCCATCAAATACTTTGTTCTCAAATGAGGCCACATTTTACCTTAACGGAACGGTGAATAAGCAAAATTGTCAAGACTGGTCCAAAGAGAATCTACAATGGATTCAAGAAGTTCATAGCCTATCACCCGAGAAGCTTAATGTATGGGCATGCATATTAAAAGACAATGTGCTAGGGCCATTTTTCTTTAACGGAAATCTTACAGGTAAAGCCTACATTTTTTGGAATTCGACCTTCTATCAACTTTAGTTACAGTCTATCCTGGTTTAAATAATCCCGATTTATTTAGTCCATAAATGTGGATACAACAAGATGGTGCCCCAGCACATTATGCAAAAAGGTTGAGACTACCCTAATCTGACATTTCTGGAAAAATAATTTTTTACGACGTTTAAGCGAAAAAAAAAACTTTTTGAATTTTTTCCACACGTATTGACGATGTGGAGGTAATACAAATTTCGGGACGCAGCAAGTGCGTTATAGTAGTGAATTTTAATAAGAATTGTACACTATTAATATACGGAATATTACTAAAATTAATACTGTAAATTTACACATACACTTGCGATCGATTTTAGAGGTATGCGCACATTTGAAGAATTCTTTCGAAAGTGTTACCATCGATATCTCTCTATTATCAAAAAAAAATGTTTTGTAACGCCTTTTTATAGAAATACCCAGAGCTCAATTCTCTGTGAGGCTAAAAAATTAAATGTTGAATATCTACAGATAGTGTAATTCTTTCAAAGCAACTTGTATTACAAATTTTATTAGGTTACAACAATTTTCCAGAAAGAAACTTAATTAATATTTAGAGAAGTAAAATATCTCTCAAGTGATAAACATAGCAGTTATTTTTCCTTATTAATCGCCACAATGATTTCGGTTTAGTCAACCAGTTTTTTTCAATGTCCACAATAACAAAATATCTGCTGAAAATTATAATTTCAGACTCAAAGGTAACAAAGTTATTGAGGTGTTTTAAACAAAATGAGATCTTGCTCAAAACGTATGAAATCTGTGCACTATTGTTTCTACAAAGGTCAAAATAATTGGTCGAGCTGAACAGATTAGGCAACCTTTTGCGCAGAAGACTAGCAGGCTACGACTCAGCTATCTATATACATTCACTAGGATTTTGTTTGCATGATACTTGACACCGGCTTCATGCCCGGGTATATTATATGCATTATATTAAAAGTATACGTAACAACTAGTTACAGAATTAGTAGAATTGTCACTGTAACATATTCAACGACTGTTTCGGTCTTATATGGCCTCTCATCAAGTTTAAAGATAAAATAAACTATTTCAAGATCATTTTTATAGAGACTTGACTTGATTTTGTTTATACTCCTACTATATTATGCTACATTTTTAGTCTGAAGCAACAGCATATGATATCTATGCTTTGCTAAAACTATATTTAGGGCCGTTCATCCAGCTACAAATATAGTGTATTTGAAAAATTGGTTGAATCCCCCAGTTAAATAACAATCACATGGCAATTTTTTAATTTCTTGTCGTCTAGCATTTGCGATATTTGTGGCTGAGATTTCACGATTGTTGGTTCGGGTAGTATGTTTTATGCCAGTTATTTATTTTGTTTTATTTGGTTACCGTTCATGTATAGTTTATACCTGTCTGCCAGGCATTGGATTTTAACCACTTAGTCGTTTCAACGCATGTCTTTCAGATTTTATTCTTAGTTTGGCAAAAACTCTAAATAGTGTGCACCAAATTAATTAAAATTCACAAAAGCGGTTTATTGACACCATTTCTGGCAACATGTAATGTCTCATTCTAGTTACTCTAACACTTACAAAAACATAGCGTTTTCAAAAATATTTGTATATTTTTGGGGAAAAATGACCATTATAGCTGATATACGAACTCATCCGCGGTCTTAAAATAATGGAGATATGTGCCTTCCAGGTTCATCATCAGCACGCTACTGACAGTGGTGTGCTGATAATGGACCAGGAAGGTTCGAGAAACTGCAGTCCGCTTAAAGAAATAGAAAATTGCAAAAAGTACAGCAAACAAATAAAGTGTATATTTGAAAGAGATTTCAGTGGAGTGCAGCATTCCAATATATATAAATATAAACGGACCTTGGTTTTGGGTTCTAGTGACCCAAATTCCCGCTCTTCTGAGGAAATTTCTATAAAAGCCTTTCATCGTGACCTCTCTGTTAGCGAATTTTTCTTAATGAAAATTCGTTAATAACGCACTTATTTTTTTCCACACTATATATATATATATATATATATATATATATATATATATATATATATATATATATATATATATATATATATATATATATATATATATATATATATACTTTATTTGTTTGCTGTACGTTTGTGATTTCTTATTGGTTTGCGTGGACTGCAGTTTCGAACCGTCCCGGTTCATCATCAGCACGCTACTGGCTGCTGTCGCTCCTGTCTGGTCTACGTCGGAGATTGTAGGTGGCGCATGCGCCGTGAGCTTCTATTGGTCGGTTTCCTGTTCTCTGATTGGTTGTGCCTTCGGACTGTGTCGTGTGTATCGGTCTCCTGTCTTGATCACTGTGATTTAATAATTTGTCTATTTCATTGGCCTTTATTCAGTTTTGTTTAAATGTTTGTACTTGGATTTGTTCTGGCATTAATTGTTTTCTATTGTTTGTTTGTGAATGTAGTATTGTTCCCAGATTTCCATTTTTTTGTGGTCTTTAACATGTTTCATTAGTTTTAATTGGTTTTTGGTGTTTTGTGTACTGAATGTGTGTAGCTACGTTTGATTTGTAGCTAGGTATGTGGATTTTATCCAATGCTGTTATATGTTCTTTGAATCTTGTTTCTATTGATTTCTTTGTCATTCCTATATATTTTTATTGCATGTGTTACATTCTATTTGATATATTCCGTTTAATTCATGTGGGTTGTGTTCTTGTTTTTTATTTATTTTGTTTATTATTTTGTTATTGGTTTTGTAGCTCATTTTTAAGTCATATTGTTTGAGTGTTTGTGTTTTTTTTTTTTTGATGTGGTGGTTATAAGTGAATGTTGTGTATTTTGTGTTTGTTTCTGGTGTTTTGTTTTCGGTTTTGTTGATTTGTTTGTTTTTGATTTGTTTTACTAGTTTTTCTATTGTTTTTCTGTTGTATCCACTTCTTTCTGCTATTTGTATTATGATGTTGTACTCCTTTTCTCGTTCGTCGTTATAAAGTGGTATATTTAGCATTCTGTTTATTAAGTATCTGTATGCGGCCATTTTGTGTGTATGTGGGTGTAGTGAGTGTTTAGGTATAGTGATGTCTGTTTGTGTGGGTTTTCTGTATATTTTGTATTCAATCTGGTTTTCTTTTCTGGTTAGTGTTAAGTCTAGGAAGTTTATGGTGTTGTTTGATTCTTTTTCTATTGTAAATTTTATGTTTCTGTTAATTTGGTTTATTTTTTCGAGGATATTGTCTATGTTGGTTTTCTGAATGAGACGTGAGATGTACAAGCTACTAACATCTAGGACGAAACAAGGAACTTTGTCTGTAAGACGATTCCGGTACAAATTCTGTACGTTAGGTGCCGCCATACAACCACAAACGATCTTTTTAAATCGTAACTATATTCCTATAAGAAAATAAACGACTGATATAAAAATAGATATATCAAGATTATTACTGGAAACACATACTA
This sequence comes from Tillus elongatus, assembly GCA_964006375.1. NCBI lineage: Eukaryota > Metazoa > Arthropoda > Insecta > Coleoptera > Cleridae > Tillus > Tillus elongatus. The sequence goes on from OZ023262.1 coordinate 268,793,187, forward strand.
GTTTCGCTCTTATTTGAGCTCATCACTGTGTTATACCAGCAATAATCAAAACATATATAAATTATTATTACCGAAGTCGTCTTAGAGACAAAGTTCCTTGTTTCCTCCTAGATGTTAGTAGCTTGTACATCTCACGTCTCGTTCAGAATTTGGCTATATATATATATATATATATATATATATATATATATATATATATATATATATATATATATATATATATATATATATAAGAAACACCGCCTTTGATCAAACTTAGGACGTACATTTTTTTGCAAATGGCTTCATAATTCCATTGGTCCATTGGTTAATCCCCTGTGGGTCTGGGGACTAACTAAAGAATAGGCGCATGGTAACTCCTGCCTGTCGTAGGAGGCGACTAATCGGAATCATGCAGGTGGTAGTGGAATTTTTCACGCCCGAGGAGGTACCACTCCATACATCAAGGGGCCGGTGAGGTCCCAATGAACGTTTCCGGTTCTGGTGTATGAGTCGGTTTCCCTAATAAGCAAAAATGAAGATGGCTCCTCCTTATACAAAAGATTCCAGAGGTAAAATACCCGCCATTCGGATCTCCGGGAGAGGGGTGTACAGGAGGCGCCAACATCAAGATTTAACATATCCTTCTCGAATATATGTGGCCTAAATTCTAACCTTAACCCATTTCCGGCCGCTGATGCGTTTACGCATCAGTCATATAATATTTTTTTTCTGTGCAACCACCTTAAGCAAAATCGAATACAGCTAATGTGCGATGTTATATAAAGATGCTATTATCTAATGAAAAATAAAAGACACGTATATCATAGAATATCTATATTGGAGAAATTATTGAAATAGGAAGAAATTAGGATTCTTGTCGGCATATACTTGTATTTGTTCTTACAAATGGTAAACAGAAGAATGAGCTAAAAATTCTTGAAAGTTCTATTGGAAACCTAAAGGAGAAACAATTAAATGAGAGTCCTTCAGAAAATTTTCGAATGGAAAGAAAAAACCAGCAGCTAAACATGTGTGATGCGTATGCGCATCAATGGCCGAAACCGTCAACTTCTGCACTTCTGCATGTCGAGACGTGTTAGAGCACTGTGATGTATTCTGATTCCAGATTACGGATATAATAGCATTAGTTTGTTTCCTGACTGTGCTACGTTAGGTTAGTGTTGTGAATTGTGAAGTGATATTTTTTGACGTGTGAGAAAATGCCGCAATTTCTTACCCAAAGAGAATTAGAACTTGCTTTAGAGGAGATCGTGCAAGAATTAGCAGATGATCGAGGTAAAATAAAATTATATTTATAATTATTGTGTGCTCGTGAAGTAATTCTTATGTTTGTTTTTTATACAGATAATAATGTAGATGCAGTGTATATACCGCCAGATGTAGACGAACTAACTGACGAAGAGATTTTCGAAGAAGACTGTGAGAAAGTAAACGAATTCACTGATATTGCAGGGACATTCGAAATTCATACAGCCGATGACGATTTGCTTTATGACTCGGATGATGAATGTTTGGCAGCGAAACGTAAGAAGTTGTTACAATATAAAGGTGTAGATCGAAAACCTATCTGGAAAACAGGAGAACACTTGCATAATTCAAACAGCAATCACGATGTCAAAGAAAAAGAAAATATTGCTAGGCTGAAGAATGAGTTAGACGGCAAAACACCTTTAGATTTATTTTTTATGTACTTTGATGATGAAATGCTTGAAAACATAATTCAGTATAGTCAGAAATATGCACGTGACAATAACAGACATGACTTTATAATCGACAAAGATTATTTGCTGAATTTCCTGGGTATCATGATTTTATCTGGGTACCACACTCTCCCTCAAGCTGACTTATATTGGTCTACAGAAGAGGACAAAGGCTTGAAAATTGTAAAAGATTGCATGAGTCGAAACAAGTTTAGAAATATGAAGAAAAACATTCACCTGTCTGATAATAACAATTTAGACATACATGATAGATTTGCCAAACTTCGGCCGTTTTTTCGACCTCCTGAATAAAAAGTTCATGAAGTTCGGTGTGTTTTCGACTTGTTTGTCAATAGATGAACAAATGGTGCCCTATTTCGGACGACATTCATGTAAAATGTATATGAAAGGCAAGCCTGTCAGGTTCGGATTTAAATTATGGTGTCTCTGTTCATCTGATGGCTACCTCTACCAATTTATTCCGTATGCTGGTGCATCCACAGAAAAAACTCCACTTGGTTTAGGAGGCCAAGTTGTGGTCAATTTATTATCAGTCATCAAAGAAAATGCCGCACACAAGGTTTTCTTCGACAATTTTTTCTCCTCCTATAAACTATTTTCAGTTCTAACTGATAAAGGATACTCTGCCACTGGTACGATACGCGACAATCGAACAGGAGTTTGTCCACTGGAGACAAACAAAATAATTTCGAAGAAGCAGCGTGGGTCACATAGCTGCGCTTATGATGAAGAGGCTGGTATATCACTTGTTCGATGGAATGACAATTCAGTGGTGACGGTGATAAGCAACTGTTACAATGTTCAACCTATGAATATAGCGAAGCGATATAATCGAAAAGAGAAAAAAATTGAAAATATAAATCAGCCTGCAGTGATTTCCCATTACAATAAATTCATGGGAGGGGTAGATTTACACGATAATGCAATAGCAAACTATCGTACCAGGATCTTGGGAAAGAAATGGTGGTGGCCTTTATTCTCAAATGCTGTTGATAGTACTATTGTAAATGCTTGGAAACTTTTCAATCTGGTTAATGAAAAAAAAGATGTCACAACTTGACTTCAAGTCATATATTGCATACCGTCTCTTGAAAATCCAGAATCAAGGAGGCGAACAACCTTCAAGTCGGGTATCCATATCTAATAGTATACCAACTGAAATACGGACAGATAAATTTGACCATGTGGTGGTTCAGGAAGCAACGAAAGCTAGACGACGATGTCGATTATGTCATAGTGCAACAATATATATGTGCAAAAAGTGTAATGTACATATTCACGCTAACTGCTTCGAAGAATTTCATAAGAAATAATGTTTGTACATTATATTTTTATATAGTATCAGTTAGAACTTGTATTGCATATATTTGGCCATTGATGCGTTTACGCATCAGCCTGTAATTCACTAATTAAATAAAAAATATTTTTTTGTTTGTTGGTTTTATGTTTAGAAATTTTATTGTTGCTGGAGAAAATGAGTGACATTCAATTTTGAACGTTTTTTAATACCTTGGCCATAAATGGGTTAACTCCGTCCACCACCTCCACGCTAATAGGCCCCAAGTCTTCTTCCTGACCGAAACCCAAATCAGTGCCAAAATAGCCACTAATGACCTTAATTTCTCGGGGTGTGATCTCCTTACTTCCTTTAGATTGCATGCAGGCGTGTGCGCCCCCAATTTAGAAGCGGGAAGAAAAGACCTACTATGGATAAAACTATCTCTCAATGCTGCAACTAAATTCATCTGTTGCATTTACCGGTCACCTTCTGACAACAACTTTGTCCAGCTCTTTGGCTACCTTTCTGAAAAAACCAACCATCTGATTTCTGAATATCCTTCCTCCGAGGTCCCAATCCCTGGTGACTTCAATGTCCATAAAGGAATGGCTAGGATCTTCAAAAACCGATTCACAAGGGAGAGCAGCGGAGGCCTTTTCAGTCAGCAATTATTTAGCCAATATGGTTCAGCAACCTACTTACTTTCCTCGCATCCCAACACACAGCTCAAATTCCTTGAATCTCCTTCTTACTACAAAACCTGAATGCTATAAGATATCAGTCACAGCCCCCCTTGGTCGCTCAGACCACGGCATGGTCACTGCTTCGTGCGCGATACAACCCGAGGTCACACAGTCATCACACTCACGTATAGTTTGGCACTACAACTCCGTGAACTGGAACGAAATGCGGGATTACTTTTCCTCATTTCCATGGGCGTCTGTCTGCTGCTCTCATCCTGACCCCTCTAATATCTCACAAAACGTCACCGAAATTATCCAAACTGGCATGTAATTATTTATTCCACGTACACAGAAAATCTCTTGAGCCACTCAAAGGTCCTGGTTCTCCAAATCATGTAACAAGGCCAGACTTAAACAGGTCAAAGCTCACAAAACGCTTCTAGACAATCCCAATCAAGAAAACCGTCAAGCGTTTATCGCCGCTATGTCCGCATTCTTTCTGAGGCAAAAAACTCGTTTAATAACCACATTAGAAACTAACTCCTCTTAAGCTTCAACGGCAAGAAACACCTCTGGACTCTTGCTAAATATATTAGGAATAATTTTTGCAAGAGCACGTCCCCACCTCTTGTTTCAGGGGATGAAATTGTTTCTACCGCCCTGGGCAAGGTTGAACTTTTTGCCTCTTTATTCGCTGGCAATTCTACTCTCAACCTAGCGCCAAATGTTCAACCACCAACAGTCCCCAATGTCGCGCATAAAATGACGGATATCATTTTTAAAACTAAAATGGCACGAAAGATGCTCTCTTCTCTTAATACCAGGAAAGCCTCTGGCCTTGACTGTCTCGTCTGTTTCAGAGATCTTACAATAGAGGCATATTCACTAGTAACTGAAAAACTGCTCGAGTACAACCCGTCCCCAAGAAGGAATCTAAAATGCTTCCTAGCAACTACAGGCCTATTTATCTCCTTTCAGTCGTGTCTAAAGTGATAGAAAATATATAAACACCCAATTAATAAATTTCTTGAAACACAGTCTAATCCACGGCACGCAGTATGGATTCCGCCAGCACATATCAACTGCCGACGTCCTTTCCTTTGTCACCCATTCTTGGAAGAAGCCTATGGAATTACATCCCAATAACTTATTTATTTTGTGAGATAATAAAATGAAATTTGGTATGTTAGTATATGACATAAATCCAGGTTGACTGACGTACTCATTTGTTTTCGGTCACTTCCGGTTTTACCGGAAATGTGTGCAATTGGTCACCTTTCTTTTATAGTTGCCAAACATTATATATATATATATATATATATATATATATATATATATATATATATATATATATATATATATATATATATATATATATATATATAGACTTTTTTATATTGTTCTGGTAGCATTTTAAATTTTAACAAGCCACTGTTAAGCTGTACAATGGACTATTCCTATATAAAGAAGCTCTGTGAAACGGGATATCCAGTACCGATTCGCCGTGTGTATTGTAACTATGATACTAGCCAATAATGTTAAGATTCTTAATTTGTCTCACATAAAGTAAAAGTTGGTAAATATATATATATATATATATATATATATATATATATATATATATATATATATATATATATATATATATATATATATATATATATATAGGGCAGTCATTATCCCTTGAAGCAGAAACATTTTTCTACAGCAGGTTAGAATGGGGTTTACTGTCATAAGGCGAATCGCCCTTTTTTGTAATTTAAACACCCACACAATATCAGTAGTGGAAACCCACCACAGGATTATGTAAGAGATTCTGTGGTGCACATGTGTAAAGTACAAAAAATACAACAACCCAATGTTAACAAAAGCTCTTCACGGCTTGATTGTGTAATAAGCCGTTTAAAGCTGTTTAGTCGACCAAATCAGTCCACTGTAACAGCCAATAACTTTTCTTGAGTAGCATTTATTAATTGAGAATCTTCAAAAGAAACCACAGGATTTCTAAGAGCCAAAGTGTTAATTAGCTTTAACACATTGTCCAAAGGACCACTTATTTTTAATAAAATATTGATTCAGATCCTCAGGGAAAATGTTAGCTTTTTCCGATAACCACAAAGCGCCCTGATCAGTGACTTGAACTGACGTATCATCTGCAAGCGATATACAGCCAATAAGCCGCAGGTCTCAAACATAGATTAGATAAAGTAATGGACCCAACACAAAGCCCCGCGGGACACCCGTTTTTACTCCCAATACATCTGAATTTGTACTACCGACTAAGACACAATGTTGGGTCCCGGGCAAATAACTGATCAGCCAATCAAGCGCTATTTCTCTGTTTTCGATGAATTAAGTTTACACACTAGTATATAATGATCAATTTCGTAACAACGTCTTAAGGAAAACATAGCGCAATAAAATGTAGCTCATGTGGATTAAAATACAACCCCTTCCCACACACCTAGAGAAATAACTAGAAGTTTGTTTAATTACAGGATGGCAAGCATATGGTTAAAAGATTTGCTTGGTATGACGAATATGCATATAGACTTATGCAACAACAAAAGAGTGAGGCGAAAGCAATATCAAAATTAGTGAGTAGTCAACTGGTATCAGTGCAAAGCCATACTAAGGAAGGCAAACAGGATGCAAAACTGCTTGTTAGCGAAGCTGTTTCTGGTTTATCTGCCGCACATGCCGAGGAAGTCATAAAAAAATTTGATACGTATTTAGAACTGTGCTTATATGATCATAAAACTAAAATACACTCTATTTTGGAGGAAACTTCAGGTTCTTTTAACAGAAGCCTAAAGGAAGCAGATACACTTTTGAAAAATTTTGGCAACTGTGGAACTGGTCTCGAATCTGTTTTGTGTAAAATGCATTTGGAATCACAAATGAAGGTCACATCAAAAGAGCTAACTGTAAAGTCACTTTATGTCCGCCATAACCTTCGACCACAACTGTATAGAGAAAGAGAGAAACTCATGCATTGTGTGATTAATTCCCTGGAAATGGCAAAGGTGAATAGAAATATTATTTATAGTTGACTAGACGGTTGAATTAGAAATGTATTGTAAAATTTCATGCTTGTTCGAAATATGACTTGTATTTTGCTCTGCCTCTTTTCGTTTTCGAGTTATTTTGAAAAAACCAAAATTTCTCGATTTCTTTTTCTTCACTATCTACGTAGGCGTTGATCTGACATATCTAAGACTTGCACATTCTCGGGACACATTTTAGATTAATTTTTGTGCTATTCTCAACTTTGTATTGTTATTTGTCTTTGAGCTACAGGTATTAACGTTTATTTTTATTGTGGCAGGCATATTGGATTTCTTTATCGTGTGAAAACCTGTGGAAAGAGCTTTCCAATGATGTACAACATGATTGAGAAATTTTGGAATAGCGCTGACAATTTTGAGAAAAATCGTTTTGGGGATAATAGGCTATGAAATCCAATACCAGAAAAAAAAAATGACAAAAAAATATTTGAAAAGCAGTAGGCGATGGTGTCTAACAATAGACTTCTACTTTTAACATAATTTTCTGTAACGATTCACGATCAAAAAATAGGAACTTTGTGCACACAAATAAATCGCCCCATTATTACAAATGATATTTTACATTACAGCATTATCCTAAAAAAATGTTATAATTTAATCAAATAGGTAAACCTAGTATATAACTAAATTTGCTAACAGAACTCAATAAAAGGCATATTAATGATTTAGGAAGACGCCTTTGAAAATTGTTTGATTTTTAAACGTAAGTCAATGAAAGTTACTATTGATATAACACTATCGCGACAATTAGGAATACTGTCATTCTTAATTATCTGAACAATTTGAAGTGCATTTAACACGTTGGTTAAAATTTTGTACAAGTTTGTTTCCTGTTTATTTTTAATATTACTTAACAATATGTTCAGTAATAAAAAATATTTCGACGGTAAATTCCACGCAAAGAAACTAACAATGCCTAGAAATGAAGAAAGAAATAATGCCGTCTTACAGGTTTCAAACGAAAACCCTCCGCAATCTGTTCGGTTTTATGGTGAACAAATTGACGTTTCTAAAAGTACGGTACATCGTGTATTAAAAGCAAAGTCATTATCATCTATACAACCTATAATCGTACAAGGTTTAAATGTTGACGATTACCCTAAGCGACTTCAGTTCTGCAGATGGTATCAAGGACAATGTCAGCAAGATGAAAATTTTCATTTGAAAATATAATGGACTGATAAATCAAGATTATCAAATTATGGTGTGTATAATCGCCATAATAGGCATTATTGGGCAAATGAAAATCCCCATGTAAAGGAAGAAAGACGATTGCAAGACAGATTTGGTATTAATGTTTGGCGCGGCTTATTAGGTAAAAAACTGTTAATTTTATTTGTAGATTAGACAGTTAATTTTACAAAATATCAGGTAACTTCAGTGTTGATCCGTTATTTTTGAAAATAATTTAACTGGGGAAAGGTATCTTAATATAGTAAGAAATTATATTTGACTAACAATTAGAGAGGTTCATGATAATTTAGACGAGATTTGGTACCAACAACACGGTTGTCCAGCTCACAATGCTAGGATCGTCAAAGAATTTTTGTACCAAAATTTTAATAATCGTGTCATTTGTAACAATGGTCCGGTTCATTGGTGTGCTCGAAGTCCTGGTACAACACACATAGATTTTTATTTTTGGAATACGCTAAAGAATGATGTGTATAAATTCGATCCACCACAAAATATCAATGAATTATGAAACAGAATCACGGAAACTATATATCATATTAACCAAAACACCCTCACCAGAGTCAAAAAGTCAAAAAGGTGTATAAAGTGCATTGAATAAAACGGTGGCCATATTGAACAATTTTTTATTTGGTGTATTTTCAAGTTTCTATTTTATTATTTGTTGAGTTCCGTTTCTAATTGTGTTGTTTTGTGAAGTTTAAGTTTCTTCTTGTTATTACCGGGTTTCGTTATTAAACTGTTTCACATAATATTACCTAGCATTATGAACTAATTAAATATTGTAAATGAAAATACAATATTTTTTTATCGTGAATCATTACGAAAAATTATGTTAAAAGTAGAGGTCTATTATTATAATCCATGATCTACTGCTTTTTGAATACTTTTTTGTCATTTCTTTTCTGGTATTTCATTTCATAGCGTACTATCCTCAAAACGGGTTTTCTCGAAATTGTCAGTGCAATTACAATATTTCTCAAGTATGTTGTACATCATTAGAAATCTCTTTTCACAGGCTATGACATGAGCAAAAAATTTAATATCGCTGCCAGAATAACAACAAACGTTGATACATGTAGCTCAAAAACAAATGACAATCCAAGGTTGAGAATAGCACAAAAAGATTACTCTGCAAAAAGTGTCCTGATAATGTGCAAGTCCAGACATGTCAGATCAACGCCTACTTAGTTATTGAAGAAAAAAAAATCGAAAAATGTTGGTTTTCTCTAAATAACTCGAAAACGAAAAGAGGCTGTGCAAATAAAAGTCATATTTGGAAGGAGCATGAAATTCCACAAAACATTGCTAATTTAACCGTCTCCCTATCTCTTATAATAACGGAGATAACAATACATTACCACCGAGTTTGGGACATACTGTATACTGCGGCTGTCACCATACTGCACCTAACTAATCAGAACTCATTTAAGGACACCGTAACTAAGCATAAAAAGAAAACTCCCATCATGAGGAATCCGTCTTGCCAATAGGACAGGAGGGTATAGAAAGGTGCTGGGAAAGGTAACAGAGTACGTGCGGCAAACTGATCCCAGAACTAATCTTACCCGTAATTCGGAGATCATCTGCAAGAAATACTGCGATGCCGAGCATATCAGTCTTCTTGAAGTGCTCGACCTAATAAGGCAAAACCTGTAAGTTATTACTAAACGGTTTCGCCGGTATAGGAAGGGTAACAGGCGAAAAATAAAGAATCAATTTTTTGCAGACCACAAGCAGTTTTAAAGAAAATTGAAGAGTCAACCTACAGCCAACGCACAGTAGCAAAATGACCGACCACCATGGAATGCCGACACGTTCACCTGTTGGTCCGGGACATGGTAAAGCACGCAAAAGCACAACCAATGGTCTGTGTGGATTAAGGAACAGAGAAGAAAAACGAAAAAATACCAATAATGACAGATCATCAAAGCTATGCGTAAAACATACAAGTGGAAGGCACCAGGCTGTGACAAGATCCATAATGATTCGTACAAGATACTTTCCGTCACACATCAGAAGATCGCAAATTTCTTTTGTCACCCCATTCTAGATCCAGAAGACACCCCAAATTTTTTTCAACTGTTGTTACATACCTTTTCCCCAAAACTGAACTACCACAACCTCCTTCAAGTAAATACCGCCTTATAACGTGCCTTTCTACCATCTACAAACTACTGATATTCATTATAATCGGGAAGGTCTATAAGCATACATGTAATTTTTAACTGGTGGTAGAGGACCAAAAAGGCTGCAGCAAAAGCGCTAGAGCCTGCAAGGAGCAAATAGCCTTAGACTCCGTTATAGCTCATTACGTGAATAAAACGAAGAACCATCTTCATGTTGCATATATTTACTATCAGAAGGCTTTCAATAGTGACCCGCACTCCTAGCTATCAGACGTTCCAGTCTCTATAAAAGAGACAATATACCTATACAATATACCTATACCTCATAATATCGAGCTTGAGATATCAACCTGAAACTGACCCTGTCAGATACAATGGCAGAAATTGGAAGACTAAAAACCAAGATAGGGATATTTCTATGTGACCCGCTAACCCCACTGTGGTTCTGTCTTGCTTTAAATTCACCGTGGAAGGCGCTAAAGAGATCAAGTTAAGGTTACCCCATAACATCGAACGAGAGCTTGAGACACTTGCTCTATATGGACGATCTTAAGATAGATGCGTCCACTAGGAAGAAACTTTATAAGTCGCTTAATCTTACTGCCAAATTCTCCAGACATTCAAATATAGTTTGGGCTGAATAAGTGTCTGATAAACGCAATGAAGAGGTGAAAATGGGTGGCGAAAACAACGATCCAAGTTTCAGGAAAAAATGAAACATAATAACTATGGACAAAACACTATGTGTGCACAACGACGTGTTATTTTTGTGGGATATTTATCGTAGTGTAACTGTCTAGTTTTACCGCGGAATTTTGAAGTTCTAGAAGTGCCGTCTTGTATGTCACAAGCAAGCTGACATAAGTGCAGTGTATTGTGCGCATGTCCCATCCCCCGAAAACAGGGTACCTGCATATAATGAATACCTGGACAGATCCTATTCGTTCATCAGATCAGCTGCTTCGAAGAGCTTCAGCACCGAGTGCATTTGATTCTTACACGACCACGCGTTGTGGTATTACACGTTCCGCCTATATATCATGTATATCAATAGTATATAGTTTTTATTGCTTTAAATATATAATTAAGTTAAGTGTTTCCAAGCGCTATTATTTCAAAACACGATACAGTCCATTTATACGTAACAACAGTAACTACAATCCACGAACCAGATACACAATAACATTTGGTCCTTCGAGCCGGATTATTCAACACAACAATTGCTCAATTCGAGGCGCAGTATTTAACACAATTGTAGTTATCACTAAGAGTGAAAACCCCAGGAGAAGACGAAGTCAGTTCATCAGAAAATTCTATTGGAAAGCCGATCGCAGCATTCAGAACATCCAGCACATGGGTACACACATGGTGAGTCACATTTTCCTCATCCTCAAAATCACATTTCTTATTTTGTTATCCATGCTATTTTATTGTAAGAATTTATGTGTACTGGGTGGTGTAATCGTTTTTTGAGTAACATTTTTTATCATTCATTTCCATCAAATTATTTTGATTTAAATCGTAATAAATAAAAAAAACATGTCGGAAACACAAAAGTTACGTATTCTAATTAAAAAGAAATGTTCTCTAAAGGCCTCTCTGACATATTTCATAAAATTTGTAGACAATTATACAACTCAGGATAATCAAAATTTAGAAGGACGGTTATCTAGATCCGGCTCTAAGGACCAAATGTTATTGTGTATCCGGCTCGAAGGACCAAATGTTATTGTGTCTCTGGTTTGTGAATTGTAGTTACTGCTGTTACGTATTAAAATGGACTGTATCGTGTTATGAAATAAATCTCTTGGAAACACTTAACTTAATTGTATATTTAAAGCAATAAAAACTATATACTATTGATATAAATTATATATAGGCGGAACGTGTAATACCACAACGCGTGGTAGTGTACGAATCAAATGCACTCGGTGCTGAAGCTCTTCGAAGCTGATCTGATGAACGAATAGGATCTGTCCAGGTATTCATTATATGCAGGTACCCTGTTTTCGAGGGATGGGACATGCGCACAATACACGGCAGTTATGTCAGCTTGCTTGTGACATACAAAACTTCACTGCTACAACTTAAAAATTGCGCGGTAAAACTAGACAGTAACTTAGTTATTAATCAAGGTTAATTTGTGCTTCTTCCGCGTAAGTGAAAGTTAGTGCCGGTCTGGGGTTAGGTGTACCCTTCTCTGGCTTTAACTCCCCCAGTGTTGTGTAAGCGTTCGCTTCGTTTCGCTTAACTATAAGTTAGTAAGGTTCAGGTTCATCTGCCGGACTTTCCTATCGGTTGATAATGACTATACGTTAATTGAATATTTTCCTGAGACACTTTAGTGCAAATTTGATACTCGATTCAGTCAGATTTCCTTATTGTATACGTTCATCGAATATTGCGCTGAGTCATTTCAATACAGTTTTGATCTTCAATTTAATGGCTTGAGCTTCTGATAGTATCGTTCAAATCCTGCCAAAGCACAGTATTCGATATTATTTACTAACAGCCATAATGCAACCAAAGTGTGTAGATTGCAGTGCTATTGTTTCGAATACGTCAGTCAGACATCATTAAAAGCTTGGCGAAATCTACCGGTTCGAGGTCTTTGGAGTCGGACTAAGAATTCGTAAGACCATGGAACGTATCCAGCGCTCAAAAAATGTAATTGTGTCTTCCCGAGCCGAGCGGAGATGTGAAGAATCGCAGAGGACAAGATAGTCAATGTGCCCAGGATTTGTTAGAGACTATTTAGGCTGGTGGCTGGTCGACAATAACCTTACATCTCCAAGGCTTAATGTTCCTCTCCCGAACCAGGAAGCGCGACACCAGTTATGCCGCCAAGGAACTGAGCACTGGCTGGCAAAACCCCTGCACTAGAAGTAACCTAACACTTTTGAGGCAGAACACATTGACCGTGGCGCCTCTTTCAGCTAGCTTAAATGTGTAAACCAAATGTTTGTAGTGGCAATAACCGAAATTACATGAAATATATCGTTGGGGATGCCACAGTTACTTCTGATAAATGTCGTGCCTGCTCGACGACAGCTGAATCGATAGAACACGTCATCAGCGGATGCCCGACACTAGCTCCAAATGCATGTACGGAACGACATCAAAGCGCCGCTAAAATAATCAGGTTTTATTGTGTCTAGTAGATTCTAACCATTGCTCTGTTTCCTATTGCACTTACCAACTAGCGCCTGGAATTAAAACCAATAATCACATACTATATTGGAACAGAACTATCCACACAGACAGGCACATGTCAAATAAAAGGCCGAACAGAGTTTTTACGCATAGACAAACACAAACAACTATAAAGAAACAATGGAAAAATATCTCGAAATATTTACCCCTGGTTGAAGGAAATGTGTCGGCAAAGGCAAGTTACCGGGACACCAGAATCACACTCAAGCCGGCTCTTCTCGCTCTAGATACCAAAGAGAACGCCTACATCACCATGCAAAAGGCAGTTCTGATTAATACATGCAGCCTGACCCGTGATTTTCTTAATCAAAGGCAATAAACAGAAACTCAAGTTTTCCCCAATAGGGCCCTTGGGTACTATATGTACTTGCCAGATTTGTCAATCAAGCTGCAAGTATAATAATAATAAATAAGACCAAAGTAGACAAACTCTGCACCTATATGTCTTTGACTTGTGCAGAGAGAGCTTACATACACATATAGACAGAAGACGCCACCTATAACTCATCAGAAGCAGTAATTTCTAGATTCAAGTAAACAGTGAGACTCACTGAATATGGGACTCGAACTCGCGACCTCACAGTTCAAGCTCTAGAGGTTGCTCGTCTCGCAAATGGGGCTATTTGGCCTAGCTATTTGTTTTATACTATAATTACATTATTATACAATGTGCTTCGACAAGAAAACTAACTATTTTGTATATATAACATTTTGGGTGTATAAAAAAGGGAAAAAGCTACTATAAAGAGGATTACGAACATGCTTTCTTTTGGAGATAGCTAAAAAATAATAAATGTTCGAGACGGATCAAGAGCATCATAGTAGTGAATTTTCATAAGAATTGTACACTATTAGCAAGATATATTATTATATTAAAATTAATTCTTTAAATTTAAAAAAGACCTTGGAGACCGGTTGTAGAGGTCCCAGTTAGCGATTATTGAAATAAGATTCCATTCTCTATCGAGCTAGAAAATTATAGTTTGGTAGAGATATATGTAAGTACTGCACGTCTCTTTAAAAAAATTGTGGTACAAATTTCATTAAAGTCGCAAAAGTTTTCTAGAAAAAAATTAACTATTTGCAAAGGGAATGTACCTGCCAAATCACAAATATGGCAGGTATTTTTTCTTTTAATTGCTTGGATGGTTTTGTTTTAGTCAACCAAATCGAACTAGTTTTTGCAAACAAAAGAACAAAAAACTTTTTTTAAAACCAACTTCTAGTTATCCGCGAAGCTCATTATGCTGTTTTTCTTCAATTTAGTACCCAGGCTGCGTTTTCATAGGTGTTACTATGATTCAAGATTAAAGATTCTAGCTTAATGGGAAATTGAGTTATCGGATTTTAAATATTTGCTGCACATTGACCTTTTTCAACACTTATTTTTTAGTCCACTCAATCGAACCGTTTCTGCAAACGAAATAACAAGAATGGTTTTATAAAAGAAATTTATCGTTGCCTGTGAAGCCCATTGTGCTATTTTTTAAATTTAGTACCCACGATTCTTTTATATAGGTTTTAGTTTGTATCAAAATTGAAGATTCTAGTTTAATGGGAAATGGATTTATCACGATTTGGAATATGTTTACGAAAATTCGCCAGCATAACGCACTTGCTGCACCTAAACCCTTTTAAACATTTATTTACTATTACTGTATCCATACTTTTTGAAAATGAAATAAATAAATATAAACAATAAAAAAAATGAAGTTAAAATTTTAATAATTTACACTGAACATATGTTTATAGGTATATATTAAACTACTGCATTATATTATGTAGTTTCATTATCCTTAAATTTTCCATATACGACATAAGAAGTATGTGACAATGAAAATTCACTAAAAACTAAAAGTAAACAATAAATACCCTATTTTTAGATTCTAAAGTGTTAGCTGAGTCTTATTATTTGTTGATGACGTATGCAAACAAAGATTAAGAAGAAGATAACCTCGCTTCGACTCCTCCCACTGACAGTTTGCAAAATAGCAAATGACAATGATAAGTAGCTAACTGACGTTGTCAGATTTATCTAGGAGAAGGCGAGGGGTTTTAAATGCCTTGAAGAATGGGAAGCTTAATATTTATACATAATAAAACGTAGTTCTAGATTGCCTTTAAACAAATTGAATCACTTTCATTAAAATTGTTATTTATTACTATATATTTTTCTAATATCTGCAAATTCAGATGACAGTTTTGCAAAATGACAACCCTGCAGATTGTTCTAGATTGCCTTTAAACAAATTGAATCACTTTCATTAATATTTTTATTTATTACTATATATTTTTCTAATATCTGCAAATTCAAATGACAGTTTTGGAAAATGGCAACCCCGCTGATTGTTTATTGTAACATATGTAGCCTCTTTGTTTGCAATAGCAGCGTAACCCTGATATATCTGTTTGACCTTGTCCAACACTATAGGCACCCATTCAGAGGTAATTTCAGGTTATATCGTAAATTATTTATTTTTCGTTTGGTTATAACTCAGAATTTACTGAACCGATTAAGTTAAAATTTGGTAGGGAGGACAACTGATGCGATATCTACGTGCGCGTAAAGTTTTAGTTTCATAATTTTAGTCATTTAAAAGATATTGCGTTTGTAAACAGTTTTTTGCATTTTTTTCTTAAAGTATGTGAGTGTCAAAACTGTCTAACGAACTCATCCAAGTTATAAACAAAATGAAGGGGGTTGATAAATTTCGTTTTGATTGGTGAAGTATTTTTTGAGTTATCGGTTGTATGCATATATACATATATATATATATATATATATATATATATATATATATATATATATATATATATATATATATATATATATATATATATATATATATATATATATATATATATATATATATATATATATATATATATATATATATATATATGCATATATATACGGGGTGTTCTACAAGCTCTATGACAGAGTTTTCTAGATGATAGGTATCAAAATTCAAAACATTTTTTGTTAATGAATATGGGTCCGATTCGTTTTTGTTTAAAAGTTACAAGCATTTAAAAAAGCATATTTTTCCAGTCAACCAGGAAGTGACACAAAACCATTTCAATGTGAAACAATGCACACCTATAAAATATAGGTACACCTACTTCAATCAAAAGTAGGCTGATAAATTAAAATGACAGTTGTTATGACATTATCATTTCATTATGTCATTTCAATTGTATAATATTTGATACTTCGTGCAAAAGTTCTTAATAAACAATGCATTTATTCACAACTGAGGAATGTGCAGATATTGTGTTTGTATATGGGTATTCCGATGGGAACGCCAGAGAAGCAGCTCGAGAATATCGACGCAGATATCCAGATAGACACCAACCCGCCCACACGGTGTTTAGTGCATCATTCCGTGGACTTGGAGAAGCAGGTAACCCCGCTCCAAAGAAGGCCATTCGTCCTACTGAAGTAAATGTACAAGATAAAGAAAAATAGATGCTGCCCTTGATAACCCTTCAATTAGTGTTCGGTGTATATCTAGTAACGTTCATGTATTACCGAATTTTGCATGGCGTGTATTGAACGGAGAAGCGTTACATCCGTTTCATCGCCAAAATGCACAGGCGTTGCATGCTGGAGATGCCCCACAGCGATTAGAATTGTGTCTCTGGTTACTTCAGCAACACGCACAAAATGATAAATTCATTTCGCTCGTCATGTGCTCTGATAAAGCGTGCTTTACTAGGGACGGCATCAATAATAATCATAATGAACAGGTATGGGCGTTGCAAAATCCACATGCAATTAGAACAAGACGATCTCAGCAACGATTCAGTGTCAACGTTATGGGTGGCATTTTCAACAATCATCTATTACCTGTGCATGTTCTAAATGATCGCTTAAATCCAGATCTGTATAGACACTTCTTAGAATACGACCTTTTAGAGTTCATTGATGATGTACAACTTAATATTATTTAGAATATTTGGTATCAACACGAAGGCGCACCACGACATAGAGGAAGACAAGTTGCTGCTTAGTTAAATTAGCATTTCCCAAATAAATGGATAGGTCAAGGAGGTACAATATCATGGCCACCTCGTAGCCGCGATCTCAATCCTCTGGATTTTTATTTATGGGGACACATGAAGCAGCTAGTCTACCATGTTGAAATCACCACCCATCAGCAGTCACTTGAAAGAAGTCAAGATACAGCTTACCAAATAAGAAATGATCCAAATCCCATCCTTCGAGTGACCGAATCTTTAGTTCGTCGATGTGAGGCTTGCATTCAAGCTGAGGGTGGACATTTCGAACAATTTTTATAGTCTTAAGTTTTTTGATTTTCATTTAAGTTAACTTTTTTTGTTAATTGTTAATAAATGTTCAATGCTTGTAAATTCTTAACAAAAGCGAATCGGATCCATGTTCATTATATATATATATATATATATATATATATAAACTTTTTAACTGACCTTGGATTTGGGTTTTAGGGGCCCTAATTCGCGCTCATTTAAAGAAATATTCCATAAATCTTACCATCAATACCTCTCTATTAGAAAATTTTCTTAATGAAAATTCACTAAAAACCCGTTTAAGTGAATCTTTTAGAGAACCCATATTTAAGGTCACTTCAAATAATAATTACTATTTAATTATTTATTAGCTGTTGAGGAGATTTGTGGTGTTTGTATGTATATATATATATATATATATATATATATATATATATATATATATATATATATATATATTCTGGCTAACGAATATGTCCAAGTCACTTACAAAGGGAAGAACCAAATTTTATTTATATATAAAATCGGCCCATTATTTTTTGAGTTATCAGTTCGAGAGGTATATATATATATATATATATATATATATATATATATATATATATATATATATATATATATATATATATATATATATATATATATATATATATATATATATATATACCTCTCGAACTGATAACTCAAAAAATAATGGGCCGATTTTATATATAAATAAAATTTGGTTCTTCCCTTTGTAAGTGACTTGGACATATTCGTTAGCCAGAAAAATCGGACCAGTTTTTACTGGAAAATTTTGGGTTTTCTTTCGTAAAATTTTTGTATATCCAAAAATAATAGAGCTATAACAACAAAATTTTGCATATGCTTTTCTACTATCAAACTTACCCTACATTCCGAAATTCAGATCCTTAAGTTGAAATAAAAAAAGTTATAGACATTTAAAGGAAACATTTTGGGTGCCACTGGTGATCAGAGGAAAGCACAGAAACAATTTTTTTTTTGTGAATCACAAAACCAATTAAATATTACAGACAACGCTTAAGTTTTCTTCACGCAAACAGGTCAAGAAGTAGCAGAAAAAATATTTTGAAAATTTTATAACTTTTCTTCTTATGACGTCAAAGTCGCAATTTAAGATCTCAAAATTCGCCATTTTCCCACAACGAATCTGAAACAAATACGGATTATATAGAAGAAACGTAATAATAAGTGTATTTGACAAAGCCTTAAGATTCAGCTTCAGCCTTCATTGTTCTTCATTTTACTAAAATATTTTTGGAAAATCCATTTAGCAAATAAATACTATTTCTGATGCTTCGTCAGTAGTTTCAACTATGGAGATTATGGTTTAGTAGTCTATATGTTAGCAAATTTGCCTAGAAGAAAAAATTCGTTATTGAGAAGACTGCGACTTATGAATTTTAAAAATATTTCTTCGAATAAACGCGAACTAGAACCCCTAAAACCTATATACGGGGTCAGTTTCAGTTTTTGTCCCTTTACATGTGTATGTATATTTATACAGGATGACGCATTTCTACGGTAAAGCTCAATATATCCGTTATTATACAAGATATGGGAAACATATATATACGTTAATTATATGGTATCTCGAGCTGCATGTTATTCACCTACCTTGACAATCACAGGATGGCCCATTAATCGTTGGTAAAACACACTTTCTTTTTTAATTATAATACGCCTTATGTTATTGCATTTTTGTATTTTCCATCGAACTATATCGCATGTTTGTAAGGAAAAAAATTGATATCGTTAATCGTTTTTGAATTATTTGAATTGTTTTTATAATCATAGACCGTTGAACAATCAACTTAACTAAACGTGCATCCAAAGAATCCGAGAAAGGGTCTATTTGTAATGAATTTTCTGTAAACATTTTAGTAAAATGAAGGAAAATGGCGGTTGAAGCTGAAACGTAACGGTTTGCAGAACACTTTTCTTGCGACATTTTTTTACATAATCCGTATTTCTTTCATATTCTTTGCCTAAATGATGGGAATTTTGACGTTTCATATCGCACTTTGACATTTTGAGGAAACACCTTTTTTTTTAAATGCCTATAACTTCTTTGCCTTTCAACTTATGGACCTACATTTTGGTTTGTGGGTCGCCATTTATAAGACAAACATGAGTGCCAAATTTGGTTGCCCTTCTTTGCTGTTTCCGGAGATATAATTTGTTTCCGAAAGAAAACACAACATTTTCCATTAAAACCTTGGGCGATTTTCCTGGTACTCATTACTCGTACTGAGTTATTATTGGCCAAAATTGTACATTGTGCCTTACAAAAGAGCTGTGCTTGTTCGTGTATTAACATGATTTTGTAAAAATCCTCAAATCATTGAACTGTCAAAACAATTCTATTTAATGGCACTTTCTGAATTTTGCTTGATCTTGCTTTCTCTTTCTTCTTCCACAAACATTTCTATAGCCGTTACAAAGATTTATTTTCACTCTCGGCTTAATATTTCTCTTCATTTCAACCAAACCATCTTTAAAAAACATAATTCTTTAGCACAAAAATTTGAAATATGTTTAATATATATATATATATATATATATATATATATATATATATATATATATATATATATATATATATATATATATATATAAACCTATAAGAATTAAAACTTACCCCGGATATGGGTTTTGAGGGTCCTAGTTTGTGCTGATTTGAAGAAATTTTTTCAAAATACAAAAGTCGGGATCTCCTCATTAGTGATTTTTTAAATAAAATTCACGAATATAATTTAGTGTAACATTACCGAAGGCAATCTGTAAAAAAAATGATGAATTTTTGTAAAATAATTTTTGCAAATTTTCATATTTTTTTAAAATTTTGTTCCTAAAGCTGTTTGTGAATCATTATAACTTGGCATGTGTGTAAATAGCTTGAGGAGCTTTTTTAATGAAAGATGGTATATTGTTAGTACTATATATATTATACTGCCAACCAAATGTCCTTCTTTTAAATTATTTGGTGTTAAAAACATTTTTACAAAAATTCGCTACCACGACACACTCGCGGCGTCCAGACTGTTTTATTCATTTATGTGCTCTACAAGTATATATGATATCTTATACATTAAATCACACTGCTGTAAGTGTATATGAAAATGACATGACTTCGATAAAGCTTTCACCAAACTGTTTAACTGCCAAATACAGCTTAAAATATCAGAAATTTTAATCCAAACTTACTGTAATCGTATTTTTTCAACTTTAGCTCCAATAAATATTTTCTGTGTATGTATTCTCGAATATCCTAAATAAATGCTGAAATAGCTACTACTATAATTTGACACTTATACAAGTAAATATTAGCGAACAATGCATGTTGTTAATAGCATGGGCTGGTAGAGAATCTTAATCTAACATTAATGTAACTTATAAACTAGCTCCTGGGGAGGAACAGGATTTCTCATACACAAGCGACACAAATCAAGCATCGTGTCACTAAATAAAATATCAACACGAGTTATCTCTTTGATTCTAAAACTCAATACCAGATACAATATTAAGCTCATACAAGTATACGCCCCTACAATGTATCATGACGATGAGGAGATAGACCTGTTCTATGAAGACATTAACACTGCTCTAAACGAACACCCAGAGCACTTTACTCTAATATGCGGTGATTTAGATGCCAAAATAGGCAGAAAAATTAATCAAAGTGAGGTAGCACTTGGAAACTTTGGCTTGGAAGGTAGAAATGATCGAGGAGAAACGCTGCTCAACTTACTACTACAAAATAATCTGTTTCAGATGGGTAGCTTTTTCTACAAAAAACAAATAGAAGATGGAGGTGAAAAAGCCCCGATGGGAAAATAAGAAACGAAATAGACTTTATCATCACAGATAAAAAACACATAATAAAAGACTTGACTATCCTAAATAGGTTTGCTACTGCGCAAACCTAAGTAGGTTTGCTACAACAGGCTTGTGTGAGCAAAAGTAGCTATTGACATTGGCAAAGAACGACAAAAAATGATCCAAAAAGAAATAATTCAAATTTACTAATACAAAACTTACAAAACAAAGGTACCGGCCAACTCTCATAAAAATCGACCAATTATATATATATATATATATATATATATATATATATATATATATATATATATATATATATATATATATATATATATATATACATATGAAAATTGACACTGACCCACGTGCTCACGGTATAGCTGGCGCACATTTAAATACATGTTTTCAAAATTTAAGGGTCGCCATCTCCTCACTCGTAAATACTTTCTATGAATTTTGATTAAACATTATTAAGTAAATAGCTTTCCGTTCGCCAAACTATTGACTTTATTTCCCCCGAACTTAAAATTAATTAGAAATGACAATTGTCTCATATTTCTGGAATGCAGATATTTATCAAAGCTTTTTTTACTTAAGAAAGTGGTGTACCTACTCGCAAAAAAATACGTATTTTGTTTACTCTGTTATAGAAAATCAAATATGGTACATAGTTTCCATTTTATTATTATGTGGGACAACTAACAAGCAAAAAGAAATTTACGTTAACAATCATTCTAACATTGCGTATTTTTTTAGCTCGCAGCTGCAACTACGAAGTCTCGCAAGAACTCTACAGCTCTGGTGTCCCCAGAGCCGACAGTAAACATGCCAGGTTTGGTAAGTTGAAAATAATGTGAAAAAATATCTTTTGTGTTTGGTTTACTTCTATTATAACCTATCTATATAAGCCGTTTTAAATGAAGCACCTATGCAGGGAGTAACATAACGTTATGGAGGTATTGGAGAGAGTGAGAGTACTCTGAAAAATAAGAGGAAAATGTTAATATACCCATGGTCAAAAACGCACCATTTTTGATATACAACTTGACACAGTTTCAATGTTTTTATTATAATTTGCTGTAATGGGCTGGTTTTATGTGCTTTTTGCTTTTCTTTAAAACAAAGGTTTTTCCAAATAACTGTAAATTCTAATTATTATTATTATTATTATTAAAATTTAAGTAATTATTCATTTAATTATATTGTTGAAACGGCAACGTTCGAGCGGCAGAACGTGTATCCAAAACTACCCCTTGTTACCTTGAAACTAATATTTCAGTTTTGCGACTATGAAGGCTTTGAAGACTTTGCCTAAATTTAATTGGAACACTAAAACCGAGCATCTGGGATCAAATTCCCAAAATTTTACTATATATTCAGTCTTAGCGTATACCTAGTGACCCAAGCACATCAAAGTCACTATATAAGAAACTCTTAAAATGAACTCTAGTTTAGGGCTTCCTAAGCTAATAATGAAACCCAGCATCTAGTTTTTTTTAATTACTTTAATACAAAAGTAAAATTTATACAGATAACATTTTAAAAGCACAAAAAATTTTAAATACATCCTTTAATTTCAAAGGTTTCCGTATGAGTAAAATTAAACAAAAACTCTCAATATTTTTTAAATAAATCCCTTAATTCCAAAGGTTTCCGTCTGATTAAAATTTTACTAAAATCTCTTAATACCACCAATATAAATCCTAAAGGTTATCTGAAAAGGTGGCTGTAGGGGTTTTTTTCGAACCTTAGAATGTATTAAATGTTACACAAAGTTGATACCGGTGAAAACTACATTGTTCTCGTCCCCGGTATAATTTTCTAAGCCCGATAATTAACTTCCTCTTAGCTTAATTACAGCTCTCAAACTTATCCAACCCCTTATAGCTCCCAGCTAAACTCTAATGACTCAAAACCCTATCTCTTCCTCGTATTATAAAATTTCACCCATCCACTAAACTCCTCTCATAAAAATAACATCTACATTTTACTCTGAATCCATTCACTTCGATTATAAGTCCAGCGCCCTACGGCTAAATCATTCTATACTATTTTAACTTACAGCCCATTGCTCAAAAATATCTATATAAATTCTATACAAAAATTACTTCAGTACCCGAGACAGCTAGCCTCTCAAATAAAAGACAATTAATAATATAATAATAGTATAAGTTTATTTGCATCCACATTAATTGTACATGTAAAATATATAAATTGTTTAGAATAAAATTACAACAAATAACAAATAAACCAAGCAATATCCACTAAAGCACAGCTTGTGTGTGGATTATGGGTTTCTTCCATCAGTTTAAAGTCTTCCACACAAAAAAAATAATTCAATTTCTAATTTTGAATCAGCACAATGCGTAATTGGGTATCCCACAAGATTATAATCAAATTTTCCACGGCATCAAGATAAGTGAAACCTAGCGGTCCCCCCATATGACTCATAACACTGTGATTCTCTGCGAAACAAACTGTCCCGGTACATCCCACCCCAGCTTTATTCCCCTACTATCACCATCATAGACTTCTCACTCTCCATACACACCAAACATTTCACAACACATACACACTCGTGCACACACACTCACTCACACGCACTCACATTCATTGTTTATATATCCAGTCAATCAAGTCTGGTATCCATGCATAAGTCGGTGAATTGGGTCCGCAGATGCAAGTACCCATTTTCTCAAATTTTGTTTAAAAGCATTTCTCGAAGTGATACTCTTTATATCGTCTGGCAGTTTATTATATAAACGAGTAGAATAGTAGCCGTAATTATGTTGTCCCACTGTCTTATTTGGTCCATTAGTTTTCAGGCCATAGTGTCCTCTTCGTAAGTCATATGTAATGTCACAAGATTCATTGTCGTTAGTAGACCGTCTCATATGCAGAATAACTTTGTATGCAAATATCTGTTCCAGGTTCATTACATTAGCTTCAGGAAAAAATAATCCAGACGGGTAAGCACGTGGTTTCCCAAGTATTATTCTCAGGAACAATTTTTGAACAACGTTCACATCTCTAAGGTGACAAGCAGCAGCTCGCCACCACCCCCCACCCCCACCCCCCGGTAAAAATATGAAGGTTCCCATGAACTCGTAAACCCTCAAAGTATTCCGACAAGCTTTCAACAAAAGTGTAAGGGCATGTTGATGGCGATCTGTATACAGCTGTTACAACTATTGTTTGACCACCAAATGTAACGCGGACCCTTACCGACCGAGAACACCCAATAGTCACCATCTCACACTGAGTTTCCAAGTCACTTCTGATGTACACAGCTACCCCATCGTTTTGTCCGTTGTTTCCCCCATAGAACAACTCATAACCATCCAGACCAAAAAGTTGCATATCAGGGACCCTCCACGTCTCACTCAGGACTACACAGTGGATTTTAGATCTCAATTGTGAAAGTTCCACTTTCAATTCATGAATATTTTTAGACACACTTCTAATGTTAGTTTGGAATATCTTAAAGGAACCATCAATAAAGAAGTTGTCTAGGTTACACACTCTTTCAAGTATATGAGTTTCGTTTGAACCCACCTTATAATCCCTAATGTACTGATCTATTTACATACACTTCAAGCCACAAAACAAATATGTGGATATAAAATCATACACTAAAACAAACAATACAAACATCAGACAACTCTTAGTAAATAGAATAAAATCCAAGACAAGACAGTCCACAACAGTAATTCAAAACTATAAAATAGAGATATAAAATCTCGGGACGCAGCAAGTGCGTTATGGTAGTGAATTTTCATAGAAATGATCTGGCACAAAATATTTTATTATAACTTTTTTTTCTTGTAACATAGAAATCTAAATTTTGGTGTATAGTTTACTTTTTATATCGTAAACCTACCTACCAAATTTGGTTATCATAGATTTTTTATTTTTTAAGATAAATTTTTTTTTTCAAATGAACACTCAAATTTTTTTTAGAAAACCTCTTTTGATTTCTCTGATTAACGAACTTATCAAAGCCATTTACAAAAGGAAGGTACATGCCAAATTTTATTAAAATCGACCCATTATTCTTTGAGATAAAAATTTTTTTAGAAAGAAAACTCAAAATTTTCCAGAAAAATCTCGTCTGATTTTCCTGAATAACAAACTTGTCAAAGCCATTTACAAAAGGAAGGTACATGCCAAATTTTATTAAAATCGGCTTATTACTTTTTGAGATAAGAATTTTTTTCGAATGAAAACTCAAAATTTTCCTGGAAAACCTCGTCCGATTTTCCTCACTAACGAACTTGTCCAAGCCATTTAGCCATTTACAAAAGAAAGGTACATGCCAAATTTTATCAATATATATATATATATATATATATATATATATATATATATATATATATATATATATATATATATATATATATATATATATATATATATATATATATATTATAATATATATATATATATATATATATATATATATATATATATATATATATATATATATATATATATAAACATATAAAAATTGAAACTGACCCCGGATATGGCTTCTAGGGGTCCTAGTTTGCGCTCATTTGCAAAAATTATTTCAAAATTCAATTTTCTACGAAAATTCACTAAAAATGTAAAAATATAAAATATACAAAAAAACACAAATAATATGAATAATCTAAAAAATCTAAAAAATCCAAAGCCTCCAAAAAATATAAAAATTGTATATGGCCCAAGATACACGACCAGACATAATACAGGAAACTACTCCACAAGCAAAAAATAAAAAAAATCACAGACTTACGCAGTTCTAAATTAAATAACCCTTATTCACTATAATTTAAATAGACTCACAAAATGTTTTATCCATTTATACCTCACACATTACACATTCGTTCTAATGCATCAAGTTCACTAACGCATATATACAATTCAAACAAATAAAATACAGCAGAAAAAAAAACAATAACACCGAATTAAAATGTCGCTACGTAAACTAAAACAGATTTTGGCACTCGAACAATAAATTCACTCGATAAAATATAATCAAGCAAATAAAGTAAATCAGGAACACACACTGCCCAGCATAAATTGATGACCCAAAAGCTAAGTTGTCTTTATATTACTTTAAATCCAAAAAATTTTCCTTTCCTTTTTTTTCCTTCATTTACCCGACCACTTTGTCACTGAGTTACTTTCTTTTTGGATCCTGAGCCAGCTGACACCCGACTTGGAGATGCTCCAGCACCAGTATTTTTCTCTTCGAAATTCGCTGCAAGAGCTGGACCAAAATCAGGCGCCGATTCTTTCCTTTCTATAATCCTTGATGTACTGCCGTTGGGCTTCCGTATCGGTGTGGCTACGTCCGACAAGAAGGGGTCCACTTTATTACTAGTGGAACCTTGATTACCCCCAAGATTAGGTGTGGGAGGTGCACTATTCGATTTTGGAGGTTCCGTGTCAGAGTCACCAGCTATATCCTCTTCTATATCTTCTAAGTCCCCAGGTTTGTAGGTTCTATCGTTAATATGGAGTACTCCTCGCTTCATAAACGCTTTAAGTTGTTTACTCTGCGCCAGTTTCAAATGCTTTCTGAGAATTCGTTGTTCCTCCAACTTCTACCGTGTACAGTCGTTTTTCATATATATCTTACTTCCCCTAAGTTTGCCCAAATTTTTAGTATATTTTTTTTTGTAAATAAGATGTTAACTCTACTATGATGGGACGAACATTTAAGCGATAGTTTAAACATGGAACGGACTCACCAAAACCCTGGGGCACTAATCCAGCCTTGTATCTTGTTTCACCGGCCCCTCCATCTGCCGTTCAACCACGCGCGTCCGCGATAATCGCCCTTTTTAAAACACTCCTAATTCACTCTCTGAAATTTCACTTCCCTTCTAAATTTTCTCTGATTTAACGAAAAGAAAACCGTTGACATTATTGTCGCGCGGGTACTTCTCGGCTCCGAGGCTGCCGAGCTTCCACTAACTTTTTAGGCACGTATTTTCTACTCCACCTATTAAATTCCGAGTTTGCACTTTTCTATGTGGAAACTAAGTGACCCCCTTAGAGGTCTACTTGTGTCCTATTATCCACGGTGCGTTTTGAGTTACACCATGCATCCATGACCGTTGTATCACGCATTTTCGCTTGCTAAGGTGTTTTAATTTCACATAATTAGATACACTCAATTTCCGCATGTTTTGCAACCTATATATTTCATGCATTTCATGATGGAACTATTTACGATCGTTTAACTATTTGTTGTAGCAATTTTGCATAAACTTTTTGAGCTCAAATCCAGTAATTTATTGAAATCTTCTCTGAACATTTATGTATGGAGAAATATCATACCACTAGATACTTAAACGGTAAGCACCTTGCTTACATCTGACCCCAACTTGAAGACAAAATTGATCCGTAGGAAAATTCTGTCTAAATAGAATCAGATACTTAAACAGGCAAGCATCCTGTTTACATTGCGTCTTTATCTGGTGTGCCTTGAGACAATTTTTTTTAAATTTGGTACACCTATTTTCTTTACGAGCCTTTACAATAGAATGTTAAAACAGTGACTCATCATATACAGGATCTTTAGGTTTTCTTGAGTCATGTATAATTTGATGCTTCATAAGTTTCTCTAGAGCATCTTGTATGAATTCTGATACAAAATTTGAATTTCTACTTTATTTGTTTAGCTTTTTAATTTTCTCCATTATTCTCGCATCTCTCACCATTTTCGATTAATTTGCAAAAATAAGTATCGATGCAATTTAGGAACGTAAAGGTAGTAAGCAAGTAGTAAGGAAACATAATAATCGCTGCCATAGTAATTAACTATCTAAATCAATTCTTAACATTAAATCAAATTTTCTACATTAGAGGTAAGTCTAAACCTCAATTGGCACCAACATGTCACATCAATTGCAGAAGCAGCTGCTAAGAAATTAGTTTTCCTCTTCTGGGCTCGCAAATACTCTTCACCAGCTAATCTCTAAACCTTATATACTTTACAAATAAGGCCAAACCTCGAATACTGCTCCCACATCTGGGGTGCCGCTGCCGCTTCTACACTCGCTATCCTGGACTCCATTCAGAAGAGAACTATACGGCTCATCGGTGACCCTACCCTCACTTAAAGGCTGCCATCCCTCTCTGTCGCTCTCTCTTATAGATACCTGCACGAGCACTGCTCAGAGGAGCTTTCTTCCATAGTTCCTCAAGCTGCTGCCCCCAACAGATTTACCAGGGGAACAGAGCGAATGCACCATTTTACTGCCCATGTCATCAGACATAGAACATCTTGTTATGCACGCTCTTTTGTCCCGAGGACTTCCAAGTTGTGGAATTCCTTGCCGGCACATGTTTTTTCTTCTCCTCCGAACCTCCAAATCTTCAAGTCCAGAATTAACAAGTTGACTCTTTCCTCCTTGTCGACACCCACGGTACGATGGTATTTAGGCTGTAAGCCCTCGTGGTGTGTTGTTGAAAATATATTTTAAAAAATGAAAAAAAAACTGTAAAAACTGTTGAAAATGTCCTCTTCTTGCTAAGAGATAGGATTACACTGTTTGCCTCGTAGAGGTAAGGATTCTCTCGAAAATTCCAGAATTATTGCGAATGTTATCGCATGAAACCATTAATCTATTTAGAAATTCCTCCTCTGTTTTAACTGAGGTCCAATACACCAAGGAGTTCAGTTGTCTCCATAAAAAGGTCCAGCTTATTCAGGTATGGGAATCTAAAAGGCCATGGCTGAGGTCCCCCTCGACCTATCCAACGGTTGTTAAAATGTTAATTCAGGAACTCCGTCACCTCCATACTGAAATGGGACGGCGCACCATCCTGAATTAACAACCTTCGCTTTCTGCAAAAAACTGGCACCTCTTCCCAAAACACTGGAGTTTTCTTCATGCATCATGCACCGAACTTTTCTTTAAACTCATCAGTTTTGACGTTTAATTCGCAACTTTGACATTTTCAGAGGAAAAACTATAAAATGTTCAATGTATTTTTTCTCGTATTTCATTACCTTTTTTTAAACCAAGGAAAGTCTTGATCTACAATGTTCAGTAGTTTTAATTTAGCACACAATATTTTGGGTCTTATGCGTTTCTCTGATCACCAGTGGCACCCATTTTTTTATGCTTATAACTTTTTAACTTTTTTTCCTTTTAACACATGGATTTTGGTAGGTCGGAAAGATTTCCGCGGTCTTTAATGTGAGATAAACTTGGTTCTCGGGTTGAACCGCGTCAGAATTTATGAAAACTCGACGTTTGGGCTCCTGTTTTGGAGCCTTTTTAAAGAGGTAGAGGAAATATGTAAGGACACTCTAAGGCCTCAATCTGCCTACTCCTTAGAGCGGTGGACAAATGTGTGTTGGGTTGTTGTAGCTCTATTACGGGGCCTCAATCTGCTACTCCCTAAATCTCGCCGGAAACCGTCTGTGAAGTCTCAGGGTGTTCAACCCTAGGGATCAGAGAGATCTTAGGCCTAGGGCTGAACTTGACCCATATATATATATATATATATATATATATATATATATATATATATATATATATATATATATATACATTTGGGGTAAATGAGGTTCATCTTTTAGAATTGACACAAGGTCTTATTATACGCTTGTAGATATTTGTTTGTATTCTCCCCAGGTCATGACATATATACATACATATATATATATATATATATATATATATATATATATATATATATATATATATATATATTTGTGTGTGTGTGTGTGTGTGTGTGTGTGTGTGTGTGTGTGTGTGTAAGTTTCGAACACATTAGCTAGTCCTGAGGTTCATTTATCTATTCCACTTGCGTTTTATATATCATATAGTATGTTTTCCTTAAGTAATACAGTGTTCGTGTCTGTGTGGTCCGTGTGGTGTGTATTTAAATCTTTTTATTCTTTTAGTGTATAATCATTATGTAAATATATATACGTGTGGATATTTTCTCTGTTATTATTATATATATATATATATATATATATATATATATATATATATATATATATATATATATATATATATATATATATATATATATATATATAGTGTAGATTATTTCTATGAAAATTCACTACCATAACGCACCTGCTGCGTTCAGACTTTTTATTACATCTTAACTCACAAAGCAGTTTTCTTCACATTTAACATACTTGCATTCTAATCCAGATTTGAAAATATGTATAATTTGCAAAAAAAAAAACTAAAAAATACCTTTTATTTCAGCCCCACGGGAGCCGCCTGAATTATAAAAAAGAAAAAGATGTTCTTGTAAAAATAGGGACAGCCATGTGGTCGGCACATAAGCGACTAAAGGAGCTACGAAGATTTGCATCCAAAATATATGTAGAGACTGGTGAGTCCATTGGACGCACCTTTAACAAACTCATGGGAGATATGAAACAAATTAAAGTAGATGCTATGGAAAATGCGCAAGATACAATAGATTGTACCAACAAAGAGCAGATGCGACTAGAAATCCTTCCAGACGAAGCCAGAGTCAAAGCGTACAAGTGCACAAACAGAACAGCCGAAGGTGCTAAGCGTGTAAATAAGGACGTACAACTAATGAGCCTCATGTTCAAAGATCTTAATGAACGCTACATGCAGAGACAAAAATGTAAAGATGAGACAAGCAAAAAAAAATTAGACACATCTATCAAAGTCGCTGAAGCTACCGCTCTCGACAGAATAGCACTGTATGAGTCATCGCTCAAAGAATATTTTGAATTACTTAAGATATCCATAAACAGCTGTTTGGAAGAAACACTTACAAACATGTCAATATCTGGCGGGGAGATTCTACTAGATGCCGGGGTCTGTCTCGATGTATCTACCATCTTTTAATACTTGTGTATTTAAAAAGCCATCATCAAACTTTGCGGTTATAAATCACATATTAAAAATTTACCGAAAACAGTTATAATTTTGTCTTTGCTTATTTCCTTGTAATCTTTTTTAGTGAATTTTCTTGTAAAAAATTCACTAATGAGGAGATCTCGACTTTTGAATTTTGAAAAAATTTCTTCAAATGAGCGCGATCTAGGACCCCTAGAACCCATATCCGGGGTCAGTTTCAATTTTTATATGTTTATATATATATATATATATATATATATATATATATATATATATATATATATATATATATATATATATATATATATATTTATATATATATATATATATATATATATATATATATATATATATATATATATATATATATATATATATATATATATATATATATATATATATATATATATATATATATATATATATATGTATATGTATCACACCGATAACTCAAAAAATAATGGGCCGATTTTGATAAAATTTAGCATGTACCTTTCTTTTGTAAATGGCTTGGATAAGTTCGTTAGCCAGGAAAATCAGACGAGGTTTTCCGGGAAAATTTTGAGTTTTCATTCGAAAAAAATTCTTATCTCAAAAAGTAATAGGCCGATTTTAATAAAATTTGGCATATAGCTTTCTTTTGTAAATGGCTATGACAAGTTTGTTAGTCAAGAAAATCGGACGAGGTTTTCCGGGAAAATTTTAAGTTTTCATTCGAAAAAAATTCTTATCTCAAAAAGTAATAGGCCGATTTTAATAAAATTTGGCATGTACCTTTCTTTTGTAAATGGCTTTGACAAGTTTGTTAGTCAAGAAAATCGGACGAGGTTTTCCGAGAAAATTTTGAGTTTTCATTAGAAAATAATTTTTATCTCAAAGAATAATAGGCCGATTTTGATAAAATTTGCTATGTACCTTCCTTTTGTAAATGACTTTGACAAGTTCGTTAATCAAAAAAATTAGACGAGTTTTTCCGGGAAAATTTTGAGTTTTAATTTGAAAAAAATTTTTATCTTAAAAAATAAGAAATCTATGATAACCAAATTTGGTAGGTAGGTTTACGATATAAAAAGTAAACTATACACCAAAATTTAGATTTCTATGTTACAAGAAAAAAAAGTTATAATAAAATATTTTGTGCCAAATCATCTCTATGAAAATTCACTACCATAACGCACTTGCTGCGTCCAGGCTTTTTTTTTTAAACTGACAAAGAATACGGGCTGTTCCAATAAATGTAGCAAACGGAAACTTCAATAATAAGAGTGATGGAAAAAAAGGTTCATCGCTAAATTGTTCAACGGTAACTTATCGAAAATATTTTTAAAGTTCAGAAATGACCACAAGGGGCTGCACTTCTGGATAAATAATAAGATACACCATTTTTTCGGAAACCAAAATAGTTACAACTTTTGTATTACTTCCACATCGTCAATACGTGTAGAACTATGGCATCGGCGACAAAAATTTCAAAAATATGTGTCGCTTAAACGCCGTAAAATGGGTCAAAACATATAGAAAACATGATTTGTTTTACTCGAATTTAATAAGCGTACGCTTGTATGAAAGGACATCTAGAGCTGATTTAAGGTTCGTTATTACTATTACATAATAATTTTTAATACATTTACCGGAGTACGTTATTGACAACTAGATGGATCAAACTAACACACACAAAAATTAATACGAAAATAAACTCTTAATCAGCAAATATATGCCGGAAATTCAGGTTAGTTGAGGGCTGCTCTCAAATATGGAAAACTCCGAATGGTGCCGGAGTTATAGGTACAAGTATCAACGTTTGTTTTTATTATGGCAGCCATATTGAATTTTTTGCTCATGTGATAGCCTGTGAAAAGAGACTTCCAATGATGTACAACATGCTTGAGAAATCTTGTAATTACACTGACAATTTTGAGAAAAACCCTTCTGAGGATAGTATGCTATGAAATCCAATACCAGAAAACAAATGGCAAAAAAGTGTTCAAAAAGCAGTAGGTCATGGGTCTAACAATAGATTTATACTTTTAACCTAATTTTCCGTAATGATTCACGATAAAAAAATAGGAACTTCGAACTCACCAATTTATCGGCCCATTATTACAAATGATATTTTACATTAAAAAAATACACTAAATAGAAAATTCTTAAATATGGCCACCGTTTTGTTCAATGCACTTTATACACCTTCTTGAAACATTCCTGCAAACTCTGGTGAGGGTATTTTGGTTAAGATGATTTATATCTTCCGTGATTCTGTTTCGTAATTCATTGATATCTTGTGGAATTTATACACATCATTCTCCAGAGTACCCAAAAAATAAAAATACAGGACTTCGAGCACACCAATGAACCGGCCCATTGTTACAAATGACACGATTATTAACATTTTGGTACAAAAATGCTTTGACTATCCTAGCATTGTGAGCTGGACAACCGTCTTGTTGGTACCAAATCTCGTCTAAATTATCATGAGCTCTTCTCATTGTTGGTAAGATATCATTTCTCAATAGAATAAAATATCTTTCCACAGTTAAATTATTTTTAAAAAGGAACGGACCTACAATGAAATTATCCACCACAATTTGTAAATCTGGGTTTATCAGTCCATATTATTTTCAAATCAAAATTTTCATCTTCCTGACATTGTCCTTGATATCATCTGCAGGATTGAAGTCGCTTAGGGTAGTCATCAACATTTAAGCCTTGTACGATTGTAGGTTTGTATGGATGCTAATGACTTTGTTTTAATACACGGGGTACCGTACTTTTTGGAACGTCAATTTGTTCACTATAAAACCGAACAAATTGCGGAGGGTTTTCGTTTCAAACCTGTAAGACGGCATTATTTCTTTCTTCATTTCTAGGCATTGGTAGTTTCCTTGCGTGGAAGCTACCGTCGTTCAATAGATTGGTCACTATCCTGCAAAATATTTTGGTGTTTGGTTGTGGTCTTTCTGCGTAGTTCTTTTGATATAAATTTGCAGCCTCAGTATATCGGTTAGAACGAATATAACATTCCAACATTTAAAAATATTCTTCATTACTGAACATATTGTTGAATACTATTTAAAATAAACAGGAAACAAACATTTAGTACAAAATTTAAGCAACGTGTTAAATACACCTCAAATTGTTGAGATAATTAAGAATGACAGTATTCTTAATTATTATCGCGATAGTGTGATATCCATAGCAACTTTAATTTGTTTTTTTAGTTGACTTACTTTTAAAAATCAAACAAGTTTCAAAGGCGTCTTTGTAAATCATTAATCTAATTTTTATTGAGTTTTGTTGGTAAATTTAGTTGTTTACTCGATTTACCTATTTAATTAAACTATAACAATTTTTTAGGATAATGTTGTAATGTAAAACATCATTTGTAATAATGGGCCGATTCATTGGTGTCCTCGAAGTGAATCATTACGGAAAATTATGTTAAAAGTAGAAATATATTGTTAGACTCCATGGCCTATTGTTTTTTGAGCACTTTTTTTGTCATTTGTTTTCTGGTATTGGATCCCATAGCCTACTATCCTCAAAACGGTTTTTCTCAAAATTGCCAGTGCCATTATAAGATTTCTCAAGCATGTTGTACATCATTAGAAAGCTCTTTTCACAGGCAGGGCAAAATACAAGTCATATTTGGAACAAGCATGAAATTCTACAAAACATTGCGAATTTAAACGTCTCGCTATCGGAGATAGCAATACATTCCCAGCTAGTTTGGGACACACTGTATTATCCGAGAAAATTAATATAGTCATTGTGCCATAAAATTATCAGTTTTCTGAAATCAGCATTTTATTTATCCATACATCTTTGCATGCAGCATACACAAAAATCATAGGCACGAGTCGCCACTGGATCCTTTAAATAAAATTGTTTAGAAATCTGATGGTTTTTTTATAATATTAAGGTCAACTGTTTCTGAAAAGATCAATTAAATTAATATTTGCACTTACTTGGGTATTTTAATTTAGATACCACGAAGTATGCTTTTCTGGCACTAGTTTAGGTTAGTTTAGCTTTGATTGTTAGTGGGCCATACCGGTCCCTCCACCGCGACCATAAGGTCTATTGTGGCTCACGCCTAATAGTCTATATTTCGCCCAACAAAGCCAGCCTCCTACAGAGGTCGATAATCTTTGTGGGCGAAAGTTGATCCAGATTCTCCGGAGCAAGCTTTATCTTGCCAAAGAGCAGGTATCTAGTCCCGTCCGCTACCGGACAGTAAGACAGTACGTGCTCTGCTGTCTCGTCACTATCCATACACAGCCGGCACTCGGTCTCCTGACCGACTCCGATACGATGCATGTGGTGACGCAAGCGGCAGTGTCCTGTATACAGGCCGACAAGGCGGACCTCAAGAGCGGCTGATGGTGCGGTGCTTATCGCTCCTGTTATCATCAGACAGGCTTGTCTCTGTAGAGGAGCCAGTTTGGCTTTCGCGATACCACGATGGTCACCAAACTATGGCTTCATATGGTATCACTGGTCTGATCACCACTACATAAAGCCAGTACATCTGTTGGGGGCTTGTTCCCCAGTTGCTTCCACAGATTCTCCGGCATGTCCACAGGGACAGTTTAGCCCTGCGATTACATTGTCTAACTGCATGTCCCAGTTGAGCTTCTTATCTAGGGTAACCCCCAGATATTTTGCTTGTTCCAAAAATGGAATCGTTTTCCCCATAAGAATAGGTGGTTTCAATTTGTCCAACCTTCTTCTTCTGGTAAATGAAACAATGATCGTTTTGTGGGGGTTCACAGGCATCTGTTCCCTCCGGCACCAATCATTCACTACATTTAGTGTCTCCTGAAGAGTACTTGCTAGTTCCTCTTCACATTTGCCCCTAACCATTATGACTAGATCATCAGCATACGCCTGGACCTCAACCTCCCACAGTCCGATGATAGCCAGCAAATCGTCCACAAAGAGAGACCACAGCAGGGGGGGGATATAACTCCCCCTGAAGGCACCCCCTCGCAGCCCTGAAGCCGACCACCTCCCCTGCAGCAAGGTAATTACGGTCCGATTGTGGAGCATGCTTCCGATTCAGCCACAAATGGTAGGTTTCACCCCTCTAGCGATAGTGTCTTCGTAGAGGGAGATAGGTAATGCATTGTTAAATGCTCCTTCAATGTCGAGAAATGCAGCCACCGCCACCTTCCCGTTATCCAGGGAATGTGTGATCTTCTCGACGAGGTTATTGAGTGCTAACTCAGTAGATTTGCCAGTTTGGTAGGCATACTGGTGAATATTAAGGGGGTTGTTGACTGAGATGCTCCCCATAATGTGTCCGTCCAGTATTTTTTCCAATCCCTTCAAGAGGAATGATGGAATACTGAGAGGTCTCAGTGATGTGGGTGGGAGGTCATTACGTCCCAATTTGGGAATGTAAACCCCCCCTAATCACCGTCCAGCTGGATGAAATATAGTTCCAAGCCTGACTGGCTCTATACAGCCTGATTAGAAATGGTAGGATAATCTCCAGTCCATTTTGTAGAAGGACCGGTACCACCCCATTCTCCCCTGGCGCCTTGAATGGCTGGAAATGTTTCACAGCGTACTTCACCGCCGAGGCCGTAACTATTCTCCGAGCAACCCCCCAGTCCCCCCTCCGAGGGCTTTAAATCGACCTGCGGCTGGCCGGATATCTTCGTTGCTCAGGATCAGACAATCTGGGAAGTGTGTGTGTGCTAAGAGCTCTAACGTTTTATTCCGTGATTCAGTAAAGGAACCATCTGGTCGTTTTATCGATCCCAGTTCCTGGACACGGTCGCGTGTGAGAATTCTGTGGATTCTGACGCTGCTGGGAAAATTAGAGATGTCCCCGCAGAACCTCCTCCAGGATTCCCTCTTAGCGTTTCTTATCTCTTTGTTGTCATGTGTTAGAGCGGATTTATATTGTTCCCAGTTGCCTGTTGTCTTAGCACGATTGAAGAGACGTCTCACTTCTCTTCGTAGTTTTTCGAGGTTATTGTTCCACCAAGTAGACCCTCGACTATATTTTTTTGACTTTAGTGGACAATTTTCGTGATATGCTGAGACCACAGCATCTCCTATCTGTTCTGCCACAATCTCAATCTCTTCACGATCCCTCACTGTGGGGATAGCGGACACAAGTCGGGTGGCGAGGGATTGTTTGTACCCCTTCCAATCCCTCATCCTCAGGTCGCAATACTCCACCACAGGTCTAGAGCCTGTTGCAATATCAAATAGGATGTGGGCATGGACCGAACATGAGGGTTCAGACGACACCCTCCATTTGAAGATTTTGAAGCTCAACAGCCTTGAGCTGATCGTAAGATCTAAAACCTCTCTTCGATTGACCATTAGAAAGGTGGGTTCCGAGCCTATGTTGTTGACAACCAAGTCCACCCCTAATATGTATTCAAATAGTGACTCACCTCGTCTGTTAGTGTTTGTGCTCCCCCAAACCAGATAATGGGAGTGATCATTGTTCCTCTTGCAGTAGGTGATCAAT
The DNA here is from genome assembly GCA_964006375.1 of Tillus elongatus. Taxonomy (NCBI): domain Eukaryota; kingdom Metazoa; phylum Arthropoda; class Insecta; order Coleoptera; family Cleridae; genus Tillus; species Tillus elongatus. The sequence continues at coordinate 268,830,945 of OZ023262.1, forward strand.
TTCCGCACCTCCGCTGGAGGTGGTTGTTCTGCATCTCTGTCTCCGGGGAAATAGGCCGAACAGGCCACTACTTCCAGCCTGGTCCCCCCGGTTGTGATCATGAGATAGATGGCTACCATGTCCTTGGTGCAGTATTCTGATAGTGTAAAATACTGCAAGTTGTTTCTGATCCAGATACAAGCTTTGGGGTGGGCTCTGGTACCAGTTTAAAATAAAATTATACTACTATACAACTATTCTTTATTATCAGTTACACATAAAAATATAACATCGATTGTACAAAACATAAAAGTAACATAAATACTTGGATGACTAATCGTTATATCGCATCAAAGTTGTGGATCTGGTTTGCTGTTTACTTTGTCTTCTACACAACTAGCAACGTCATCCACAATACCCTGTCCATCAGCTACAAGCATATCAAACTGTTGTTTAGCGCAGATAGTAACAGAAATATGCACGGTACTTAAAAGCTTGCTTGCTTCTAGAATGGTATCAGTTAATTTAACTGGAAGTGAAATACCTGCTTTTGCAATTTTTGCCGCCACTTTCGCCTTACATAAGGCACCCTTCACTCCACTAGGACAGGCATTGTATTCCGCTTTCAAATCATCAACCTTGGTAATTGTATGGTTGATCTTTTGCTTTGCTTCTTCGATGAGTGCTTGCCCTTGTTTGATTTCTTTTGTGGTACAGTTAACAGCTCGTCCAATGATGACCTTTGGAAGTCCATAAAGCTGTTGTTCTTTGTCTTTAAGGCAATCCGTGATGTTTACGCCTAAGTCTTTGGCTCTCTGTTTAAGCTGGTTGATTTCTTTTATAAAATCTTCTTGTTGTTCACTTATTTCTACCTTAACATCATCAACAATGTGTACTACGTAGTCTTTCAGTTCGTTACCCAGATCTTTTAATTGTTTGATGGTTTTGTTCATTCCTTTGTAAACTATATCTTTGAGATCATCGATCACACCTTCCAGCTCCACATTGTTAGGATCTTCTATTGCAAAACTTTGTACGCTGGACTATAAAAAAATATTTTTTGTATAAATATGTGTAACCAAAAATAATTGATGCTGGTAAATGTTAAAGGTAGCTTTTAGTCAGTGGATCTTAAAGTACAAATTTGTACCGTTACAATTTATTTTTGATACTATTAATTAGTTAGACCAATCAGAATAGTTTTATATTTTTGGGAACACCTGTAAAATAATTAGATAAAAGGAAAAGGTATTAAGGCAGCGATTTTTAAACTGTGGGGCGCGCCCCTCCTAGGACACTAAGCTATTTTTGCGAATTTTTATCAAGAAAAATTTGCTAATAGAGAGGTTTTTGAAAAAATGTCTTTAGATGAGCGCGAATTTGGGTCGCTAGAACCCAAAGCCAAGGTCAGTTAAAGGTACCAGGTTCTTTGATAACAGCGCTGTTAGAATGCCTTACATCGATCGTGTTGATCGAACTGAACGACCGGGAACTGCACACGAGGATGCTGTCCTGGATGCGGTTATCGAACAACCTGGTACCTCGACGCGGAAAGTACAGAGACGAACTGGTGTCTCAAAGTCTACTACTCATAGAATTTTAAAAAGGTATCGGTATCATATTCAGACGGTACAAATTTTGGAGCTGCGTTAATGCGCAAGGCGCAAGCGATTTTGCGAAATTTTGTTAAGAAAAATCATACAAGATCCCATTTTTTTCGATAAAGTTTTATGGAGTGGCAAGTCAGCATGTACACATGATTTGTTACATGAACGTCTATAGCTTTCATAGTTGGAAAATTGAAGATCCACATGGTTCAGAGAGGATCGGTCCCAGCATCAATTTAAGATATATCTCTCGGCCGGTATTTTTAACGGAACACTTTTGAGACCAGTGGAACTGCGCCATACGATAAATGGCCAAAGATATTTGGCGTTTTTACAAAACAATTGGCCGAAACTGCTGGAAGACACCCCATTAGAACTTCTGAGAACAACGTGGCTTAAAAATGATGGATGCCCAGCCCACTCTGCCTTAGCAGTAAGGCAATACTTGAACCAGACATACCCGGGTAGGTAGACGTAAAAGAATCAGAACAGCAGCTCAAGAAATTTCACGAACCAGTCTAAGAAGACTAAGAAGATCATCCCTAAGACCATATCGTTTATGTATAAGACAGAATGGCCGTCAAATAGAGCATCTGATATGAATAGAATAATTTTTGCAAATGTCACAATCTGTTTATTTTTAGTTATTAGCTACCTGATTTCACTTCCAAATTTACTTTCAATCGTCGACAGTGAATTACTTTTAAGAGATATTGATAATGTTTTATACCATTTTAGAATCTCCATAAAACAGGGAAGTTTTTGAAATTATGAGCCAGTAGATTTTACTATTTTTTTATTAGTACGGAGATTTATTCCAAATTTTAAAAAAATTGGGGAAGAAAAGTCTTTTTTTTTTCAGATTGGTTCGATAATGCTATTATCGAGGATTAACAGGCACAAAAATCTCTTTCCACATTTTTTTCATAAAATGGTCAATTGAAAACCATAAACTTGTTAATTAAATCATATAGGGTTTTTCTGAAAGGGCTTGAGCTAGCCTATCTTCATGTGACGTTTCATTTACGACTTTTGGGTCATCCCATATATATATATATATATATATATATATATATATATATATATATATATATATATGTATATATATATTTATATATATATATATATATATATATATATATATATATATATATATATATATATATATATATATATATATATATATATATATATATATATATATATATATATATATATATGTATGTATGTGTGTAACTGAGCGATAACTCAAAAAATGCTAAACTGATTTCAATCAAACCTGGCAAAAATCTTGTTTGGGCGAAAACCGAGGTAGAGTTCGTTAATCAGTCTTTATGTTCAATTTTTCCGGTGGAAAATCGGGGAAACCTTTTTGAAAACGCTATATTTTGGGAAGTATCAAAGTAACTGAAATGAGACTTTACATGTGGCTAGAAATAGTGCAAATAAACATTTGTCGTAAATTTTAAGTAATTTGGTTCACAATATTAAGAGCTTTTTCAAAATTAAAAATAAAATCCCAAAAAAATGCGTTGAAATGACTTAGTGGTTAAAGTCTAACTCCTGACAGACAGAGTAGTTAACTGCCACGCGTACATTAATATCATACAACAGGTATAAGCCATACATCAACGGTAACCAAACTAAATATACACTGGACAGAAAACATACTACCCGAACCAACAATCGTGAAATCTGAGCCGCAATTATGGAAAACGAAAGACGATATGAAATTGAAAATTTCCCAATTGATTGTTATTTAACTGGGGGGATTCAATCAATTATCAAAATACACTATATTAGTAGCTTTATTAACGTCCCCAAACCCAGTTTTAGTGCAGATTGGATATCTTATGCTGTCGCATAATATAGCAGAAAGTTAAACAAAATCAAGTCAAGTCTAAAATACTCAGTAATTGGTGGACGTGTCGCCACCTAGTTGCGGAACCAAGTAGTATGCTGTCACGCCAGCTCCAAATAACACAAAGTGTTAAAAAATAGAGACTGGAAGGTGGCGGCACGTCCACCACTTGTATTTTAAGTCTGGCTATACGATAGCCGTATTAATTTTGATGCATTTTTGCTACAATTAGTATGCCGTACTGAAGAGCTCTAATGAGAGCGAAACCGGTCTACGGTTCTAATTGTTGCGAAAATGCATCGAGTCTTACAAGTCAAGTCTATATAAAAATGATGCAACAATAGTTTCGTTTATGTTTAAACTAAAACATAAGACGTCATATAAGACCGAAACAGTCGTGGGATGTGTTTCAATGGTAATTCTAATAATTATGTAATTAATAAATTCTGTATACTTTGAATATAATATTCCGGGCATGAAGCCCATCTAAAGTATCACGCAAATAAAACGTTAGCTGGCGTGTGCCTAGATGGCTCAGGGGGCACCGCTCTTGCCTCCTAAGCAGAACGTTACTCGATCGAATCCAGCTCGACGAATGTATCTTTTTTTAATGTTTTATTTTGACATTTTGAGAAATAATAGTACACAGATTTCAAACGTCTTGAACAAGATCTCATTTTTGTTTAAAGCGCCTAATAAGTTTGTCACCTTTGAGTTTGAAATAATAATTTTGATTAGGTTGACTAAAACGAAATCATACTGGCAATTAATAAGGAAAAATAACTGCTACGTTTATAATTTGGCAGACACTTTTCCAAATATGTATTAAGTTTTCTTCTGTAAATCTTCTGTATAACTTTCATGAAATTTTAATACAAGTTTCTTGTAAAGAAATTTACACTGTCTACAGATATAGCAAAATTTAGTTCTTTAGCTTCATAGAAAAATGAGTTTTTGGGCATTTTTCTTAAAACGCAAGATTTTTTTTGATAATATAGAGATATCAATGGTAACACTTTCAAAAGAATTCTTCAAATGTGCCCGTACTAGGACCTCTAAAATATATCTTCAAGGTCTGTGTAAATTTGAAGTATTAACTTTACAAATATGCCGTATAGTAATAGTGTACAATTCTTATGAAAATTCGCTACTATAACGCACTTACTTCGTCCCGAAATTTTTTCTATATTTATCTGAAATCGATATTCTGTCTTAAAATCGGCCACAGCAGAAAATCTGATTTAGTGAGTGCAGAATGTTGAAAATGATAATAATATACGAAATGCTATTGTTTTCAATGCAGAAAACTTATCATCCAACCCTGCCCAAAATTGAAAGAGTGTTTTATTACCAAATTATCTTTTGCTTTCACCAATTGCCGTGAAGTCTATAAAGATTTATTCTTCGGCGGTTGAGTGACCTTTGAGTATTTTGAAATGTAATCTACTCGCAACTTGCTATCAAATTTAAATCAGCAAGAAAATACTTTTTAACACTTTTTTACAGCATGGCTAAATGATTTTCAATGGTTACAAAAACAACTTCCACGTGCTGTTCCTCAGGCTTGTAAGTTTAAACACATTTACCTGCATTTGAAGATACTTCTAGGGATTTTGCTTTATATTTATGTTCCATAATTCCAGTTCTCTACAAAACACAAGATAAATGGAGATCAAAAAATGGCCCGTTATAATACAAAGTTGCCTTCCCACAGTAAGGACGCTGAGTCAGCCGTAGACGTAAAGGAGCCCACAAGTTTGCAGGCTCAAACAGCAAGTTGGACGGAATATTACTGTGAGAATCTACATCAGCAGATCCTTTGTTTCATCCAGACAATAGTGCCACGCCTGGAGTGAAGTGTATAAAGAGGCTGCTCACAGGGATACGACCGTTCATTCTTGTTCCGAGTTAGTACTCTGCACATCGCATGCTAGACATTAGATCACATGTAGGTTGATCGTCATATTTTTATTATATTGTATTATTCATTTTTTTGTATTAAGTAATTAAGTATTGATTGTTTAAAGTATTAAATAAACTGTTTTAAAAATTCAAACGTATTAACCGTAAAGTTAAGTCGCATTAACTTTATCACTCGTACCCAACATACATGTGTTTGCTCCTTGGATTTGCAGATTCAAGATATTTAATTTCTCGAATATGTCGACCAAGTAGCTCAATTTCATCACAAATGAATCATATCGAAACTTCTCGGCTTCCAGTCGGTTTTCCTCTTCTAGAAAATGGCAATTTCAACTCTTAATTCATAAACACGTTGTAAATATGTACCATGTGATAACCATCTTGCCTCGCAATAAAATAGTAATGCTGCATGTACTGAACCCACGTCTTTACAAAGTGCAGAAAAGATTCGTGATTTATAGAGCTCATCCTTATATAATTTGCTACGGTTATCAGCGTCATTAGCATAATATTCAGACCAGTATTCATTTCTTTGGAAGCCATAGATTCTCTAGTGGATCACGCAATGTGTCCAGATACACTATGGAGATTTTTGTTCCATAAGTGCTGGTATACTTTGGAATCTTCCAGACATTGTACAAGCACGGTACATATTCCGACGCAAATTTTCCACTCTATATGTGCGTCGTTTAGAAAATCATTTAAGATAGCAAATTATGCAAGTGCTGTTTCTTTTCAGTTCTATTGGTTCGCAGAATAGTAGTTTATCTACTGCTAATACACCGTCACAAAATCGAACACAAGCAATTAAATTAGCTTCTTTATTGCTACTTGTTGCCTCATCAGGCTAAATTGAAAAAAAAATCACAAACTCCCTGAAAAGTGGATGCTGCACATCTTCAGCCATAATACGAATTATACAGGCAACAATGCCATTTCTTAGATGTATTGACTCCAATTGTCTGGCAAAATTATCTCCAAGCACAGTCTCTACGATGTCAATTGTAGCTGGCAGAATAAGCTATTTATCAGTGGTGTGAGATTTTTACATCTGGCTATTTGATATGAAACTTTGTAAGAGACAAATAAAGGTTTTACAGTCACAAAATGTTTTTATTATTTTTGCTTTTAATTTGATTTTAACTGGAATTCGATGAATTCTCAGGGTTTGTTAACGTACTTACGTAGTTTCCAAATATCGGTTAAGCTTATTAGGTTTTATGCTATCTGCTGCCAAAACTTTTGAGCAAATAACACACGGGGGCCTTTCTTCTTCATTTACTTCATTTTTGGAAAAACTTAATTTGAACTATTCTTGAGAATATTTTCTTGATCTCGTCTATGCACTTGTTTATTATTCACTGCCGTCAAATGCTCTCTTAGGTCCAGTTTAAAAGTTATCCATGATACTGTATACACTGTATAAATCTACTGCGGCTCGAATATCGTGAATTGCATGCAGTTAACACGCAAATTACAACACACACATTCACGGAAGAAGGTTCGACTCGACTGAGACTGGGTGAAACTGAATATAATGAAGCATTTGTACTCGCCGCGCAGATGTTCTAGAATGTTTTCAACAACTCTGTGGTATGTGCGGTTGTGTGTTTTGTTTCTTTAACGTCGAACTATTTCCGCGACTATGGCCAACACCGACGCCAGGGAACAGTTTCACCTCACTATCCTGGAAATGTTGCCGAACCCCTGCCTTTCTGTAAGGAGGGTATGGATCTTTATCGTGCCCAACATCGCATGGACACGGGACCGACGGCTTTACGCCCCCTCCGAAGGGCGGAACGTGCAGACATTCAGCTTGCTCAAATACAATGCCAGAACCTCGGTTGATGTTAATGTTACAGTTTGTACTAAAAACGTGAAAGGAGAAGCCTGGGATCGAACCCAGTACCCTTCGATTTAGAGGCACGCGTTCCTGTCCCTGAAGCACCGAGGCTCTTATGTGTGCGGTTAGAATTGTGATTGAAATTCGGGTCGAAAATACTAAAAGTTTCAGAAACGCTATATTAAGGTATATTTGGATAATAAAAAAATACCCACGGTAAATTAGGGATGCCAGTTATTTGTTGTTTGTTTTTGTTAGAGGAAAGCCCAAATAACAAAGCTATTATTCTTAATTGATGTTAATATTTATAATTTTGGATTGAGAGCCTCGGCGGTCAGGGGATAAGAACGTGTGCTTTTGAACCGAAGGCTACTGTGTTCGATTCGCAGGGTTTTTTAGGTGGCCACTGAAATGTCGGGTACCTATGAGACCGGTTGTAAGAGACTAGACATCTGTCACATGTGAGATACGGTAGTGTAGACAAGTTCAGTGTGGCACAACATATTTTTGATAATAACCACCACATTGATAAATAAAATCTGAAACTTATCGGCAAGCTAAAAGACAAAAAAGTTATACGGATTTCAAGAAAAACGTCAAAGTATCAGTTTGGAACGTCAAAATTGTCAACATTTAGGCAATGAACCTACAACGAATACGGCTTCCGTAGAGAAAATTTTGCATGAGGAGTGTGTTGCAAACCTTCAAGGTTCAGCTCTAACCGTCGTTGTCCTCATTTTACTAAAATATTTCCAGAAAATTTATTTCAAATAAACCCTTTCTTCGATGCATGACAGTAGTTTTAGTTGCGTTTATTATTTAATGATCTTTAATTTTTAGCTAATTTTCGTGGAAAAAATTCGTTAATGAGGAGACCGCCCCTTTTGAATTTAGAAAATATTGTTTCAAATGAGTGCAAACTAGGCACTCTAGAATCCATATCCGAGGTTAGTTTCAGTTTTTATCTGTTTACATATATACAGAGTGACGAATTTCTACGGCAAAGCTCAATATATCCGTTATTATACAAGATACGAGAACGAATTGTACACGTTGATTATAGGGTGTCTTGAGCTGCATCTTATAAAATTATTTTGACAGCCACAGGATGGCCCATAAGTCGTTGGCGATACAATATTTTCCGAACATTTCTTATATTATTGCATTCTTGCATTTATTATCAAAATTTTATGCATGTTTGTAAGAAAAAATATTCGAGACGCAGTAAGTGCGTTTTGGGAGGAAATTTTTATTAAATGCTTCAAATTTCAATAACGCAATTTGGTGTTAATCTAAAGTTCGTTGGATAGGAAACCAACTTTCTCCGAAACATTTCAGGTTTATTTTCAAACAATAAAGTCATTTTGATCAAATATGGTACATTGTTTCTACTATATAGGTTATACTGGTAACCAAATTTGATGCCAGCCTGGCTTTAAAAACTCATGTTTGCTATTAATAACATCTTAATGAATATTCACTTCCATAGCGCACTTGCTGCGTCCAGCCTTTCTTAACGAGATCTCAAAAGATAGCAAATGAAGAAGTCTATAGATACTGTGAAAATTGGTTCTTATCCCATTCGATCACGGACTACTAAGACTATTTTCATATGTCCCAGCATCTATAAGTTCTTTTTCTCTTCAACTTTTGAGATGTTGCCGTTGACTTTCATTACTCGTCATTATAGTTATTTATTGATTTTGGTAGGTAACAGTTTTGAAGAATGGCGTACGTAATTTTTGCTTAAGACCAACCCTTCATTTTTTTAATAATTTTTGATATATGAAAATAGTTTTAGTAGACCGTGATCGAATGACATAGGAAACAATTTTCACAGGATCTATATACTTTCTATATATTTTCATTTTCTATCTTTTGAGATCCATCTAAAAAATCGAATAATAAATTCAAGAGTTACAGGGTTTCTTAAATATTAGAAGCGTCACACAGAAAACTTCTCTGAAATGGGTAATAATTCATATTTTTTTCGATAAATTTGGTGTATCTCTATTTTGAGGGCTGTCAAATACAGCGGCGACCTTATTTTTTTCTGAAAACGGCCCTAACCCCTATTCCCATTTTTTTGACATAGAAAAACTGCATTAGTAGGCCGTGGCCGGGTGCCATAAAGGTTTAATTTAATTTAGTCCTGTACTAAGTTGCACCCCTGAGAAGTTATGGGTCTTTAAAGTGGTGTTTCAAATTTAGAATAAAATCAGTATCTCAGTATTACTTCAACTTAGAATAACAAAGTTAATACATATTCTCAATGTATCAAGAGCATCAATCGATGGTAAGTAGAGTTCAATTGAAACAAAGTAGTGGTGATTTACCCTTAAAATGTGACAGAATATTAACCTGTTGGCAGTTTCAAAAAGTTGTTATTTCATCATATGGAGAATTTAATCTTGAAACTTGTTATATACCTGCTATTTTTCAAAAAGTCATTTTCAAGTAAAACCAGAATAACGAAGGAAACGTTTTTTTTATCAGTGTTTCTTAAAATCATTTAAAATTCGATACTTGTTATAAAATTACACGACAAACTTGACAACCGCGAAATAGGTTTATTTAGTTTTAGTAATTATTTGCTGATTGTTTTGAAAAGGCTGGCAAGTTTTCATTGAGCGAACAAGTTGACATGCTATTAGTGTTAGTTTTCTGTGGGTGCAGCTGTAAAAAAATCTCTGGACCATGCAAGTGCGTTATGGTAGCGATTTTTCTTTAAAATATTTTTAATAACAAATGTCTTTCTTTGATGAGCGCAGGCATCAAACTTGGTTGTCTATATAGTAGAAACAATGTACCATATTTTATTGAAATAAATTTATTGTTTGAAAATATATAAACATTTTTCAAAAGTTTAGATGCAGCAAATGTGTTATGTAAGTGAATTTCCATAAAAATGTTTTTAATAGCAAATGCTAGCAGGCATCAATCTGGTTATCGGTATAGCCTATGTAGTAGAAACAATGTACTATATTTCATCAAAATTACTTATGGTTTGAAAATAAAAAAAAAATTCGAAAAAGAACTTAAATGTTGGTTTTCTATCCAACAAAGCTTACGCTAATAGCAAATTGGGTTATTGAAATTTGAAGGATTTAATAAAAATTCGATAAATTTGCAGATTAGCTCCCGAACGCTTTTCAACAAATTGTTTTTTGAAACATTACTAGGACCCCACCTGGATGCACAAACCACAAGAAAAATTTCTTTTTCACACCCCCAAGGAAGTTATGGGACTGGGAGTGAATAGGGGTGCTGTGCGGGGTAGGCAGGGTTTAAGGGGGATATGGCTTCAAGATGTGAAAAAGACAGCTTTCAAGCCCACTTTATTCGAATTTTCTGCTCATATTTCCTTTTTACTACCTACCCCGCTCAGCACCCCTACTCACTCTTGGTCCCGTATCTTCCTTGGGGGGTAAGAACAAAAAATTTCTCTTGGGGTTTGTAGATCCATGGGGGGAGGGGGGCAGGTTTCTGAAAAAGTTTTTTGAAAAACGTTTGGAAGCTAAACTGCAAATTTACCGAAAATTCGCTACCAAAACGCACTTACTACGTCCAGATTTTTTTTCTTACAAACGCATCATATTTAAACAAAAAATGCAAAAATGCATTAACGAATTTGTTCTATGAAATTAAGCTAAAAAAAATTATGCACCCCCTACTCACTCCTGATCCAGTAACTTCCTTGAGGGGTGTGAACAAGAAATTTTTCTTGGGGTTTGTGGATCCAGGGGGGATGGGGGCAAGTTTCTGAAAACAGTTTTTTTAAGCGTTCAGGAGCTAAACTGCAAATTTACCGAAAATTCGCTACCAAAACGCACTTACCGCTTGCAGATTTTTTTCTTACAAACGCATCATATTTCGATAAAAAATGGAAAAATGCATTAACGATTTGTTCTATGAATTGTAGCTAAAAAAATTATGCACCCCTACTCACTCCTGGTCGCGTAACTTCCTTGGGGGGGTGTGAACAAGAAATTTTTCTGGGGGTTTGTGGATCCAGGGGGGATGGGGGCTAGTTTCTGAAAACAGTTTTTTGAAAAGCGTTCGGGAGCTAATCTGCAAATTTACCGAAAATTCGCTACCAAACCGCACTTACTGCGTCCAGATTTTTTTCTTATAAACGCATATTTCGATAAAAAATGCAAAAATGCATTAACAAATTTGTTCTACGATAATTAGCTAAAAAAAAATATAGACCGTTAAACCATAAACTTCACTAAACCCACAAATAACTCTCCAAAAAGCCACCAAACTTAACTAAACTGACAGCCAAAACATCAGAGAAAGGGTCTATTTGAAATGGATATTCTGTAAATATTTTAATAAAATGAAGGGCAATGACGGTTGAATCTGAAACTTAAGGGTTTGGAGAACACTCTTCTTGCAACATTTTCTTTTCACAAACGGTATTTGTTTCACATTCTTTGCCTAAACCTTGCCAATTTTGACGTTTAAAATTGCGAGTTTGACGTTTTGAGGAAAACTCCAAAATTTGTTGTTTTAAGTGCCCATAACTTCTTTATCTTTAAAGCTAGGGACCTAAATTTTGGTGCAGAGTTCACTCTTGATAATGTAAATGAGTGTACCAAATTTCGTTGCCCTTACTTTGTTACTTCTGAAGATGTGAATTTTTTTATAAAGAAAATACAAAATTTTCCGGGAAAACCTGGTCCGATTTTCCTGGATAACGAACTTATCCAAGCCACTTGCAAAAGGAAGGTACTCTGCAAATTTTATCAAGATCAGTCCATTATTTTTTGAGTTATCGGTCGGAGATATATATATATATATATATATATATATATATATATATATATATATATATATATATATATATATATATATATATATATATATATATATATATATATATATATATATATATATATATATATATATATATATATATATATATATATATATATATATATATATAAACACAGATCTCCCCATAAGCGAATTTAAAAAAAAAATTCGCTAAAAAGTATTGAAGAGTATTGTAAAAGATTTTCTAATCGTCTCAACATTTTTGAATGTTGAAAGACGAGCTGGAGACACAGACAAGTTTTTCAGTAACACTCGAGAACGTGCTGTTTCAATAAGGGCACAAGAGGAACAATTTATTTAAAACAAAATTGAAGATGTACGACATATTAATAATGGAAATTTATCTCGACAAACTGATATATTTCAAACTTCTGTGCACCTAGTTATCAGCCGTAATATACTACACCCATATTAGGTCCAGAAAGTTCAAGAATAGCTACTGATCGACTGAATGGTGAAAATTATTTTAAACTTCTCCAAAACACTGTTCTCGATTAACTTGACCAAGTGCCACTACAACTCAGCCTGGAACATTGGGCTTATGCATGATGGAGCACCGCGTCATTATAATAATATTGTTAGAGAATTTTTAAACCCCCAGTATCTTAATAAATGGATCAGAAAAGGATATAATTGCCTACAGGTTTGGCCCAAACTATCATCAGACCTAAAAAAATTTAGTCACATTCTTTGTGTAACGCTTAAAAAGTTTGTATATTTGTCGCCAGTTGCTACCCAAGGGGAACTGTGGGTTCGCATTGCATATAAAAGGAATTTTTAAAGAAATCTTCAGCAGTTGCTGGACAATTTTAGACGAAGAATAAATGTTTGCCTGAGGGAAAACGGTGATGATTTTGAACAAATTCTATAACGTATCAGTAAGTACATTTAGAGAACCGTTATATTCGGCCACGTTCTTAATTAAATTATATTAAGAAGGTGGCCGAATATAACGGATACACTACTTGCCTAGTGAAAAAATTAATCAACAAACAGAAAACAAAGAAAATGTTGACGGAATCAACGACGTTCAGAAGAGAAAAGTCGGAAAAAAACTTTGTTTTCTTACCATTTGAACCTAGAATCACGAGTGGTCTAGACAGCGTTTTTAAGTAAGTCAACTTACAGCTAACATTTTCAACAGCAAATACGTAAAAAAACTTGCTAGGTAACTCAAAAGACAAGGATAGCACGGAAAAAATGTCGGGAATTTATGAAATAAGTTGTAAAGATTGTAATCTTAAATACGTCGGACAAACAAAAAGATCCATTGTAATTCGTCTTTCGTCGCCCGACACATTTGTAATAATAATCATCATGGTGATATAGATACTCTGAAATTAATTTAAAATGTTAGAAAACCAGGACAACTAAACGCGTTCGAAAGCGTATATATTGCGAAATATAGTTACAACAAAAAATGTATGAATGCTTCACCACCGCCAATTACGAGTCACCTGATCGATTGCTTTGTTAAATAATTCCCACGTTTCAGCACGTTCTAAAGATAACATAAGTATACAGATATTGCCGCCAAAGGAATTTATGTTAATTTAGCTGTCGTTGAACCTTCGCAAAACTATTACAGATGGACACTTTTTAGATAAAATAGTAGGGACAATGCAAAGACCTTGTTCGGCGATAAAAATACAATACACTCTGAATTTTGCTTGCGACTAGTTTTCCACCTCAGTTGGATCTCTTTACCTAAGATCCGGTATATAAGTTGATGTTAGTTTTTTCAGTATTTAGAATGTTTCATCCTCTGATGACGCTAACTTGGTTAGTGAAACGATCGTCAGGTCTTTTAAAATGTGTTGTGGTTATTTGGGTTCTCCAAGTGTACTTATCAGTGCTCATCACAGGTTCCATTCTTCACTTAGTAATTTATCAATAGCAAATCTTTTATTTCTGTTTGGGTTGTTTTTCAAATTATTTTTATTCACTCTGGTCTAATTTTATAGGCAACTATTACATTTTCGATGATTTTATGTAACATTGTTAAAAAACGCCTCTCTAGGTACTCAAGTTTTTCTTTAAAACGTCAAAGGTTTTTGAAAAATAACAAGAGTAAGAAAAGTTTTAGTTCGTTTAATCCCACATCAAACAAAATTTTAAAAAATCTAAATCCGCCAAGAAGTTAAAAAATTCTGTCACATTTTAGGCGTGCATCACCTCTATTTCAACACTTCAAAATCCTTTAATTGAACTCTAGTTATCATTTCCGAATGCCCTTGGTACACCCAAAGCGTATACGAAATTTGGTTTTTCTAAGTTGAAGTATTACTAAGATATTGATTTTTTTCGAAATTTGTAACCGCACATTGAAGGCTTGCAAATTCTAAAGGGTGCCCCTGGTTCTTATGCGAAATACCCCCTCCCCCCTCTCTCTTATTATATATATATATATATATATATATATATATATATATATATATATATATATATATATATATATATATATATATATATATATATATATATATATATATATATATGTAGGTCTCACACCGATACCTCAAAAACTAATATGCGGATTTTGATCAAGTTTGGTCAGCACCTTCCTTTTGCAAGTGGCTTGAATAGGTTTGTTAGCCAGGTAAATCGGCCCAGATTTTCGCGGAAAATTTTGTGTTTCCTTTCGGAAAAAAATTATATCTCCGGAAATAACAAAATAAGTTTGTCAAATATCTATTTTATTCTGTTATCTAGGTTTCAACTGATAATATGTGTAAAAATTTTAAAGTTATTAAAACCGTGTATAAACCCAATCTACAGTAAAAAGTACAATTGAAAATGTGCACCCGTGGAATATCTATTGCATCTAGAAAACCGTAGTTTAAAATATAGCCTCAGTGAGGAGATATATCCCGTCCTCACACTATATATATATATATATATATATATATATATATATATATATATATATATATATATATATATATATATATATATATATGTATATATATTTAAACTATTGGCTAGGAAACCAATTGATTGTGCGAGGCGGTAACATTTCATGGCCAGCAAGAGCGTCCGATCTAACGCCGATTAGACTTTTTCTTCTGGGAATATACCAAGCAGATCGTATATCAAGATTTGCCAATAACTGGGGAAGACATGAAAAGTCGTATACAGACAGTGTTTAGAAGTATTACCCGCCGATGTTGAACTGAGTCAAAAAAAATTTTGTAACTTCGAGTTTGCCTTCAGGAAGGAGAAAACATCTTAGAGCATATTTTATAAATGTTAGTAATATTTTGCACCTACCGTTTGATTTCCTGATGTTTTCATCCATTCAAATAAAACAAGAATGCTGGTACCTATATCCAAAAAAAGTTTTTGATAGCTCTAACTCCATTCATATTTGATTTAATTTACTTTACACATATGGTATCATAGGAAAGCTGTTGAAATTCTGCATTTAGCAAGGTCAACATATACAAGGTGTTGCATTTTTAAAAAAGGTATTTTTAAATTTCGATATAAATAAATAACCTGTATATTAAAAAATAAATAGTTATTATTACCGTGTATAAAGGCAATCTGCACTAAAAAATTTTTTATGACAAAACTCGATATTAATATCTGAAACAGGTCGATGAATACAAACGACTTTTTATAGAATTTCTGTACAAAGACTTTGCAAACAAAGTTTTCAAACGAGCGCGAACTTGGGCGCCCAGAACTCGAAACCAAGGTCGGTTGGTATTTTTATACATTTATATATATATATATATATATATATATATATATATATATATATATATATATATATATATATATATATATATATATAGTGTGTGTGTATCCAGTCGATAACTCAAAAACGAATTAACGATTTTGATCAAACTTGACAAGTACCTTTCTTTTGTTAATAGCTTGGAAGAGTTCTTTTGCCAGCCCGATCGGACCACTGTTTCTAAAAAAAAAAAAAATTCGTATGTCAGTTTCACTGACAAAGACATTTCTATATACCAAAACTTAACTTTCTAGGCTTACGAAATTTGAGTTGTGCAAATTTGAAACTTCTGATGAAAATTAGCGAACATAACGCACTTACTGCATCCCTGTAGTTGGAGAACGGTTGAAAATAACCCAATACAATAGGGTACCAGTTTAATGAGCATAGACGTGGCTCTCCAAAAATGCCATCATATATGAAGCGTTCCATTAAAAAAATTCGAGACGCAGCAAGTGCGTTATGGTAGTGAATTTTCATTAAATGTTTCAAACTTGGATAACTCAATTTTCGATAAACCTATAAAGTTGAATTTTGGTACGTGGTAAGGCCTTTCTCAAGGCAACATATCCGCCCAATATCATCAAAATATCTGTCTAATGTTCCGGGAAAAAAATGTTTTTCGAAAGAAAATTCAAAATTCAAATAACTCAACTTTTGATAAACTTAGAAAGTTGAATTTTGGTATGTAGTAAGGCCTTTGCCAGGGCAACATATCCGCCAAATGTCATTAAAATAAATTCCTAATTATCAAAAAAAAAATTTGAAAGAAAATCAAAATTTGAAAAACCTAATTTTCTATACACTTAGAAAGTTGAATTTTGGTATGTGGTAACGACTTTCGCAAGCAACATATTCACCAAATTTTGTTAAAATTACTTTGTAATTTTCGGAGAAAAATTTTCTTGGGAAGAAAAGTCAAAATTTTCTCGGAAAACCTTGCTTGATTTTCCTGGCTAACGAACTCTTCTAAGCCATTAATAAAATAAAGGCACTTGCCGAGTTTCATCGAATTCGATTAATTATTTTTTGAGTTACCTGTTGGATATATATATATATATATATATATATATATATATATATATATATATATATATATATATATATATATATATATATATATATAAGGAAAGAGGGTTAAGGGCAAAGCCGCAAGGAGACAACCGTATACACGTGTTTCAAGCTTATTAGCCATCATCAGTACGGTATAGCCAGGTGAAGATGGGAACACTCTGGATGAAGATGCAAAAATACACGGAGTCACAACAGGCAACCAGTGCACATTTGCAGCAAGATTTGGAAGACCCCCAATCCAAGGGAAAACAACCAAAATAGCCACGGAGGCAAAGAAATCACCTGCGTGAACATCCGAAGCCCAAATCCTGTTATAGTTAGTATATATATATATATATATATATATATATATATATATATATATATATATATATATATATATATATATATATATATTGAAACTGACCCCTAATATGGGTTCTAGGGGTCCTAGTTCGCGCTTATTTGAAAACAATTATTGCAAAGTCTCACCATCGATACCTCTCTATTATTGATTTTTTTTAAAATAAAAATTCACCAAAAAGTTTGGTGCAACACTATATGTATTATCACCCTATATTAATGGCAATATTTTCAAAATGTGCATTCGTAGAACGTCTATTGCGAGAAAACAGTATTTTGAAATATAGCCTCAGTGAGAAGCCATCTTCCGTCCTCACACCGTGGGTGTGGATTCTCAAGCCTCTAACTGGGGCTCATTAAAAAAAAAAGATTCAAAAGTTGTTACCTGTCTGAATGAAAATATTTCTTTATGAAAAATCGCTATAAAGGGTTGCTTAAGACAAAGTGTTGTGGAATGATTAAATGGCGACAGAGCCCTTAGACCGTTATAATGATAGTCTAACTAAAGATTATTATTAAATTAATTGTTGTTGCCCTTACTTAATGAAACAGTTCTCTATAAATATGAATATAGAGACTATTTCTCTGGCTTTACAAGCGTTTATTTGTTTGTATTTGCTGGGTACTTCAAACCAACTAGTATATGTTAATTAATTATTCCTCCCCTTACTTGGTGAAACCACTCAATACCAAATACAGATGTAGAAAGATCTTCTCTGGCTTCACAAGTGCCTGTTTCTTCTTTAGGCTTAAAGCGGTGCCATTTTTGTTTTATTTTGTAAAATAATTTCTTTATCGAATTACTCCATCGTAAGAACGAATTTGTTTTATGAATGCGTATAAATAGGTTCGATTTTCTTCTGCCTAACAATACCATAAAAACGAAACTTGTTACACAGACGAACACAAGCAGCTTTGAAGCAAGAGAAGAAGCCACTACATTTGTTTGAGAAAATATATCTAGCTTTGTCAATGTTTTTTCTTAACGAATTAAAGAAGCATTTTACCTGCACCAATGCAGCTACGAAAAGGAGGAATACAACTCTGGCGAACATTTTGATAGACTGCGGAATAGATCGAGTAGGACATCGTTTTATATTTTCAGCAACATTAAATATTACAAGTGTCCACTTAAAGAAAAATTTAAACAAACACTTAAAACACTTGACTGAGTTTCTCGTGCTGTTTGAAAGATAATGTATATTTTAAGGTAAACGGCACTTAGACAAATCAAGATGGTGACGTTAAATATTTTATATGAGGCTGTATCCTATTGTTTTTAAATTTTACTTGTGACGTGTTACATAAGCGATCCCATTTGACCTAAACTAAATTTTATTTTGTATAACGTATTAATTTTTGTCACTTTTGTTCAACGTCGGTCTAATTCCGCGACTATGACTAATCACCGACGCCCGGGGAGCACCTCACTATCCTGGAAATTTTGCCGAACCCCCCCATTTCTATAAGGAGAATAATGATCTTTAACGTGCCCAACATCGCATGGTCACGAAACAGAGGGCTTTGCGCCTCTTCCGAAGGGCGAAACATGCAGACATTAAACTTGCTTAAATACAATGCCAGCACCTCGGTTGATGCTAATGTCACAGTATGTACACAAAACTGGAAGGAGACTGTTGGGATCGAGGACCGAACCCGGTACCCTTCGGTTCAGAGGCACACGTTCTCACCACTGAACCACCGAGACTCAATCTTTACCAGTGCTTTTAGTTAATTTTCTCTAAGAAGTTCACCCATGGGGATATCCCGACTTTTGAATTTTGAAAAAAGTTGTGTGTGTGTGTGTGTGTGTGTGTGTCACACGCATAACTCAATAACTAATGGGCCGATTGTAATGAAATTTGGCAGATACCTTTCTTCTGTAAGTGGCCTGGACAAGTTTGTTAGCCAGAAAAATCAGACCAGGTTTTTTGGGAAAATGTGTAGTTTTCTTTGGAGAAGTTTTTTATCTCCAAAAATAACAAATAGGTTCACATTGCATGAAGTAAACTATGTACCAAAATTTAGATCTCTATGTTAAAAGAAAAAGAAGTTATGGGCATCTAATTAAGAAAAATATCATTGCCACTAAAAGTCAGAGAAGATGCAATACCAAAATATTGTATGTGTTAAACAAAATTATATTAAACACTACAGATAACATTTATTTTTTATTCGCGCAAGCAGATCAGGAAGTACGAGAAAAATTATTTTAAAATTTTATAATTTTTTTCCTGTAAATGTCAAAGTGGTGATTTGAAACGTTAAAAATGATTGTTTAAATAAAGCTTATATAACCAGTGCGGCTTTTGAATGGTAAATCTTCCAAAAAAAATTATATTAGAAGGTAGGTGCCATATTTATATTTCAAATGTCCTCATGTGATTACAATATTTACAACAATTGCATCAAAAATAGGCCTTATGTATTACAAATAAATAACCGAAGACCATTCGCGGTTATCTACATTTTATTACAGTTTGATTTTTGTGATATAATGGCCAGGCGGTTTTGATAACAAACTCGCCAATCTGCAACGTTGGGGGACGTGGGTTCAAATCTCAGTGGTGACTGACTTTTCTTCTGTCTGTGATTTAATGTTAGCCTTATCTGATCAGATTAGGTAATCTCAATAATTATTATAGCTACTGTTTTTTGAAAAAATCACTAATGAGTGGATAAGGCCCTTTAAGACTTTAAACTCAATTTTAGTAGCAGCTGTTGTTGCCCTTAGTTTGTAAAACCGTTCCATAGTTAACAAAGACGTAGATATTTTTTCTGTGACTTCATAAATGTTTGCTTTCTTCTCTGGAACCGGTTTCATTTTTTACAGCATCGCCAGGCAAAAGACAAAATTTTCTCTGTAGAAAAAGTATCTATTTCTGTATTCAGATCAGATTTTGAGTATTTTTAAATATATATACTCAATTTTAATTAGCGAATTTCTTGTACAACATTTCTTTTATTGGCTAATTTTCTTACAAATAAATTTAATCATTTAATTATGTTATGACAGTTTATATACATGTGTCAATGCATGTCTTTCTGGTCTCAGTCTGGAATCACTCCTATGCTGACTCACTTTTCTCCCTACAGATTGAGAGGCTTGTCCGATATATACTGTTAATCTTATAGAGTACCTCGCGTATTTTGCTAATCGGAATCTTATCTTTATTCGTAGTGGAAAGGTCACTGCTGGTCAGTACGTTACATTTAGCAACATTGTTGTCTCTAAAAGCTCTAAAAACCTTATTAACCAATTTGTGTGCAAGTCCACCAATCTAAAGTAAAACCGCAAAATTTGGAGAAGCTGGAGTACTCTGGGTCATTTCTGCGCGCTGATCACGTGAAGGGAATCACATCTTTGTCAGGTGCAGCTCTAAAAGGGGTGCTGAAAAGCAACTTGTTGAGATAGTTGGTGTGGTGAGCATTATTTTTCATCGTCTTAGCAAATCGACGCACTGGTGAGTAGGGTGGATCGAAAAAATCAACTTTTGAATTTCACTTGCGGCTAGTTACTCAAAGTTGTCTATTATTAAGTGTGTTAATTTCCAAAAATTTCGAATTTCTTATAAACCATCTTCAGGTGCCACAATAGAATTGAAATGTTGGAAATTTACAACATTTGTTTTTAATTAACATTCCATTTACATTACCAACAATTGAAAACTCCAATGCGAACATCGGCAACATAGCATGCTTGTGCGACTTTTTTCTGCGTTTGTTGGTTTTAAGTTTGCATTAAAGTGGGGGCGGTATAAGTTGGTTATAGTGTGCGATCGGGCTGGCGTTTCAGACAGATCGGCTGCAATGATAGCGAGTGCAGTTCTTCAGGATGTAGGAATAGTGAATGAAAAAGACAAATCTAAAGTAATTGATCAAAACAAAATCAGAAGAGCCAGAAGAAAGAATAGATCCACAATATTAAAAAAATTACATCTGAACAAAGTGGCGTGCAAGTGCAAGGTGTTTATTTCGATGGACGTAAGGACAAAACCGTCCAATATATCTCCCTCGGTAATAAATTGCATAGAAAAGTAGTCCCAGAAGAATATATCGCAGTAGTTAAAGAATCCGAATCTGAATATCTCGGCCACGTTGTTCCAGTGACAGGATCTGCAAAAGACATAAAATCATATTTGTTTGAATTTTTAGAAAAAAAAATGATACTTCTACTGTAGTTGCTATAGGGTGCGATCGTACTGTGGTAAATACGGGATATAAGAACGGAGTAATTGCTCATCTAAAAAGATCACTAGGAAGATCTCTGCACCGGTTTGTTTGTATGCTCCATGTGAATGAGTTACCTTTAAGACATTTGCTTCAGTTTTTAGATAGTTTTACCACAGGTCCTCGAGATTTTTCGGGGGAACTTGGAAAAACATTAAAAGGTTGTGAGAGCCATCCTATTGTAGGTTTTCAACCTATTGAAGTCGAATTACCCAATGTCGATTACAAGGTTTTAAGCAGTGATCAGAAATATTTACACGAGATTTGTTTGGCAATTTCTTCTGGAAATTTTACAGCTGATTTATCACATAGATATCCAGGACCGCTGGCTCATGCTAGATGGATTATTTGTGCTAACAGATTACTTCGTTTATATGCTGCCACAGAAATACCTTTAAAAATCTAGACATGTTAGCTAACTTCGTGATAAAAGTATACGCGCCTACTTGGTTTGACACAAAACTCAAGTCTTCTTGCTTGGGTGGTCCAAAGCATTTATTCAACTTGGTCAAGATATCTGCCTGAAAATATTTTAAGGATAATAGATCCAGTGATTCAGAGAAATTCTTATTTTGCTCATCCGGAAAACCTGTTACTTTGCATATTGAATGATGAAAGACTATCTTTTCGAGAATTAGGTCGGATTAGACGGATCTTAAGTCGAGAGTAGACAGTACCCCTGGAATTATAAGACAATTTACAATACCGGAACTGAATTACAGTGCAACCAATTATGAGGACCTGGTTGACTGGCAAACCTGTAAGTTAACAGAACCGCCCATGTTAGCAACAACTCCAAATTCAGAATTGAGTGAACTGATACGAACACTACCTGATATGAATTTAGTAAGGTTTCCATGCCACACACAGGCTGTCGAGAGAATGGTAAAACTAGTCATATTTATAGGCATCGTTAAATGCTACAGGGACAGAAGCAGGAGACGGTTTTGTAATAGCAAAGCTAAAATCAAGGTCAGATATGTCTCAATTTAATACAAAAAGGTATTTTAATTAGATTTTATAGGAAAAGGGCGAGTGGGTGGAACTCCAGTCACGGGTACCTACTCGCGGTGAGTTCTGGGTAGTTTATTATGTAACTGTTTGAAGTTATATAATGAATTAGCGAAAGTCCGTGCAAAACATTTAGAATTATTTTTTTTTCAATTTATTATATATGTATGTGTTTTGTGGCACCTGAAGATAAACCTCTAGAGACTCGAATTTTTGTGCAGTAAACTAAGTTTATAAGTGGAAAATTTTTGTTACTAGCCCGTTTTAAATTTCAACAAAAAATGTATATTTTCGATCCACCCTACTGGTGAGCCATCTTAGTCCATTATTGGCTAATATGGTATTGCCATCCACAATAAACCAAAGGTTGCAGTGCTATCGTGGCGACGAAGCCGCGGACGAGCCCCGAGGAAGAAAAAAAAAGGTCCACCACGACTAGGTATTTAGCCATTTTAAGTGAATTTTCTTGAAAAAAATCACTAACGACGAGATCACGACTTTTGAATTTTGAAAAAATTTCTTCAAATGAGCGTAAACTAGGACACCTAGAGCTCATATCCGGGGTCAGTTTCAATTTTTATATGTTTATATGTTTATATATATATATATATATATATATATATATATATATATATATATATATATATATAAATAAATAAATATATATATATATATATATATATATATATATATATATATATATATATATATATATATATATATATATAAATATATATATATATATATATATATATATATATATATATATATATATATATATATATATGTAGGTCTCACACCGATACCTCAAAAACTAATAGGCGGATTTTGATCAATTTTGGTCAGCACCTTCCTTTTGCAAGTGGCTTGAATAGGTTTGTTAGCCAGGTAAATCGGCCCAGATTTTCGCGGAAAATTTTGTGTTTCCTTTCGGAAAAAAAAATATATCTCCGGAAATAACAAAATAAGTGCAAACAAATTTGGTGCCTGTATTTGTATTATTAAAAGTGACCCAAGTACCAGAATTTAGGTCTGTTAGCCAAAAGACAAAAAAGTTAGAAGAGTTTCTCTGATGCTTTGGCTGTAGATTTAGTTAAGTTAATGCTGTAGGTTCAGTTAAGTTTTTGGTTTAACGGTCCATAAATTTTAGCTAATTTTCGTAAAAAAAAATTCGTTATTGAGGAGACAGCGATTTGAATTTTAAAAATATTTCTTTAAATGAGAGCAAAACTAGGCCCCCTAAAATCCATATCCAGGTTAACTTTCAGTTTTTATCTGTTTACATATATAGAGGGTGAAGCATTTCTACGGTAAAGCGCAATATAATTCTTATTATACAAGATACGAGAAAAACATTTTTTTTTATTAGAATTTTGACTTTGAGAACTGGCTCATTCAGTCACTGTCAATCTTCAAAATAAACAAGGATGCATCTGACCTTGCTTTTCACAATGGCAAAACCTGTCTTAAGAATGTTAATCTAACATGCTCTTTAACTTTTTTCTTTTATCTCCTTTTATCTCCCTATACACTTGCTGTTTACTAAAAATATATATTAAAATTAAAACTTACATAGATATCCACCCACACACATACGCGAGCGCATATACACTCATGTGTACGCACTCACGTCAATAGGCTTTATACCTCCAGTACTTAACACTAGGTGCAGGGCAGAAAATGCACATACACACACACACATACATATGCATGCACACATCTAGGCTACAAGTTATTACAAGAGAAACACTGAGACACTTTTCAAACCAATGGAGCCTGTCATGGTGACTTTTTAACATACTGGGGAGGCTGCGGTCAAAAGAGGTTAACACAAGGAAAGACACAAAGGAACTTACTTTTATCTCTCTGACTATACATTAATCTGTTAAGTATTTAGTATCCCTTAAGACTATATAGTATATTGCCACTAGTACAATATTTATTGGAACAGTCCAATTTCCAGAATATCATCTTTTTACTAAGTGCTATATAAACCTAGCTAACTTAGAAACTTTAACAAAAGAAAGCTACCATGACACTTTTATTACAAACAGCTTCATACATAAGTGATGTCACATCAAGTGGAAAGGAAATATTATATTCTATCAAATTAGAAAATAATATTTTTCTTTGTTCATGATGCATAAAATCAAATTATTTAAATCAGCTGGGCTGGTATTGTCGCATGAGCAAAATGGATTGTCTTCAACTTTTATTTTATACAAATGAGACTTAAAAGCACCATGGCCTATGATAATTATGTTAAGTGTCCTAGACAAGTACCTAGAAAGCAACAGTTCTTTGTAAATGGGCTGTTTTCTTAGATTAAGGATGATACTACTGAAGTGCTTGACACAGCTACTTTTCAACTTATTCCAATGATCCTGCTATCTTATATTACACACATGTTTTACTTGCGGAAGTAGTTCTCTGTTACTGTAAAAGTCATGTTTACAACCTGTTATCTTTGCTTTTGTAGCAAAATATTAGGCCTTATCATTATCCTTAAGTTTTGAGTGCCCTTTTACCCATATGAAAGTAACTATTTTGTGCTGTTGTTCCAAGACCTCTAATTGATAAGCAATATTACATATTACCTTGGACCGATATATAGAATTTTGAAGATTCGATAGAGTTCTTAGCAGTGAAAGGGAATCGGTCAAAACAAGAAAGCTACTCATATTTTGGTTACAGGCTAGTACTAACTTTTTTTGTATGGCAAAAGCTTCAGCAGTGTAAATTGAAGTGAACTTTGGCAGACTAAATAGCTTAACATAATCTAATTGTTTAATGTACACTGCGCATCCCACTGAATCTTGAATTTTTGACCCAACAGTATAAATTTTGACCGCTTCTTTATATGGTTTTAACGCTTGTTTCAATATACAAGTATTTATATCTGGTATGTTAGTAAATATGGGTATAATAAAGTGAGCTTTTATCAGAGAAATCAAATCTAAAATTCAGGATTTCTTTCGCATACCATTGAGAATTTTCGATTTCCAAAGAAGCGTCAAATAATGGTGGTGACGTTTTGTTTCTCCAATAGTTGTGCGTAAAATGGATCACAGCTAGCTGTTGAATATTTATGAACGTGTTCTGAGAGTCTGAGCTAAAGTTTTTTATGAGAAATTTACAGGAGAGAAAAATATGTATACGTTAATTACAGGGTGTCTCAAGCTGCCTCTTATAAAAATATTTTGACAATCACAGAGTGGTCCATAAGTCCCTAAAATCGTTTTTTTTTCGAACACCCTTATATTATTGCATTTTTGCATTTTTTACCGAAATATGATGCATGTTTGTCAGAAAAATAAACGAGACGCCCTAAGTGCGTTTTGGTAGAAAATTGTCATTAAATCCTTCAAATTTCAATAACTCAATTTGCTATTAACCTAAGGTTTGTTGGCTAGGAAACCAGTTTTCTCGGAAATATTTTAAGTGTATATCCGAAATTTTTTTGCAAATTTTCAAGCAATAAGTAATTTTGATAAAATATCGCACATTGTTTCTACTATATAGGCTATACCGGTACCCAGATTGATGCCTTCTTGTATTAGAAAGACAAATTTCCTATTCAAAACACTTTTATGAAAATTCACTTCCATAACGCAGTTGTTGCGTCCAGATATTTTGCTTATCATTTCCCGACACCTGTATTTGCAGCTTTGTTTTCATTATTAACCAAATGAGGGCTGATGTAAACTAAACATTAATTTCAAAATCATTATAGTTTATAATTTATAAATTAAGAGTAGTCTCTTGAATTATAAAGAGTTACCTTGAATGTGTCTGTCAATAAAATACTTGACAAAGTTAGATATATATAACTTATTTTAAAGTTAAACTTAAATTGCTTAAAGATGTAATCATTTTGGCGTCCTTGCCATTGATATTTAGATTTGACAAAAAGCAAGTTTAGAGTTTTAAGTGCGAACACGATTAATTTTTGTACAAGCACACTCGAGTTTCTAATTGTCGACAACAAAAGGAAAATTTGAAGATCAAAAAGCAGTATTTGTGTACGTACACGTCAAAATACTTCAATTTTGCTGATATAAATTAAAAATCTGAAACGCAGTGGGTCAGTCTTTAGCGGCCAAAATCATGATTAAGGTTTTTTTGCTTGTCGTATTAGCGGCGTTAGTACAGGTAACAAATAAAAAATTAATATTATTGTTTAGCGAATAAGTGCGTCTTCTTTTGCGACGATTGAATAGGTTGAACCACACAATTATTAACTCCATAAGGCTTCTAAAAAATTGGCTTTATTAAACAAATCTGTATTATACAGGTGTCCCACGTAGAGCTTCCATTAGCCGTTTCTGGAGTATGGCTCAAAATTGAACTCTTAAAACTTACGCACGTGGGTTTCTAGAAATTTCCGGTTCACTGGAAATATTGACGTTAGTATGGGACTTGCGGTTATACCGGAAGTAGACGTCAATTTTCTTATTTCAAATGGAAGATGGTGTTTTTGATTACGGATCTAAATTGATCGTCAAATTTTATGGTAGGTTTTACTAACATGTTATGTCAGTTTTTTCAACCATTTTCGAGATATTTGACTTTCTTAAAAAATCTCTTAAAAACATTGTCAAATTTACACACCTGCATCTATCTAATGTTTCAACCTGAAGAGTTAATTTTAAAATGCAAATTCTGAAATGCCACAAAATATTTGAAAGTTACTAAAGCTAGTACAAGTTGGACAGGGTGTCCGAAATAGACCGGTCAATCGTGACAACTCTAAAACCTAATAGGTCTCTTATTTTAAATAGAACACCCTATATTTTATAACGTTAGTTCATGTACTTTTTACTGGTCTTCCGATTAGTATCAGCATTCTCTCTACCTCAGTCCCACCGATGTGAAGATATTTAAACATTATTTGAGATAATTATTAGTAAGTTTATCAGGTTGCCTAGGAGATGAAAATTTTAAACGTCTTCTTCCGATATAAGTAAAATATGCGACGAATTTTGAATATAACTTTTATTTACGAGGAGTATAACCGAATTATTAACGGAAAATGTCGTGTGGTTGCGAAGAGATTTCCACATAAACACAGATCAACGCGCTACATGTTCAGAATACTACTAAAAAATTTCTAAGCATGGAGTGTTTCGTCCAAAATTTCATAAGAGTAAAGCATTATTAGGGAACAAAAAGAATTGTGTGTTATCACTTGACAATAAATGTTCGAAATTTGCACCGTTAACTTAGAATAATATTTGTGATAAGAAATAATTATCAATCAGTTTATCAGGTCAGGTCGGGTCAGGTCAAGAAAACAGAAGACATATTCATACAAAATATTATCATCAGATACTGGCAGAGGATATTAATACCTTATTAGAGTTCCAAACATACAGGAAAATCAGCATCTTGGTAGTTTCTTCAAACACGGCGCACAAATGAATGTATTCGAATTAGATTTGTGTAGATTATGCTTGAATTCTAATGCCAGAGTTTTTTATCCGAGCAGTCCAAGAGAAACCTAACCCTTGCAGGTTAATTATATTTGTGAGCGCAGGTGAGTTCTCATCTGGCCTGTGTCTCCTTGGAATAGATGCCTCGTTTCTTTCAAAATCTTCTCATATTGTCGTAATATGCCTTCAGATTTTGGAATCGGTTAATCAGATGTTATTCTTATTTTTTCGTTTTCTAACGCTTGTCTAAAATTTTTGTTTCGTTGCGTATTGACTATCTCCTTTTCAATACTCTTTCTCGGTTTGTCGATATTCTTCTATTTTAATACCTTCTTCAGTTCTCGTTCCTTCTTTGTTACTCGTGTTCTAAAAAAATGCACACCAGAACTTGCTCCTGTCCTGACTCGTCTGTTTCTTCAGACATCTTACAATAGAGGCCTATTTCCTAGTAACTGGAAAACTGCTCGAGTACAACCCGTCCCCAAGAAAGGATCCAAAGCGCCTCCTATCAACTACAGGCCTATTTCTCTCCTTTCAGTCGTTTCTAAAGTAATGGAAAAGTATATAAACACCGAATTACTAAAATTTCTTGAAAAACACAGTCTAATCCACGACAGACAGTATGGATTCCGTCAGCGCAGATCAACTGCCGACCTCCTTCCCTTTGTCACCCATTCTTGGAACAAGTCTATGCAACTACACGGTGAATCGCAGATTGTTGCTCTAGACATATCCAAACCATTTGACCAGGTCTGGCACGCAGCGCTGCTTAATAAACTACCGGCCTATGGCCCACCACCAAAACTCTGTACGTGGACAGCAAACTTCCTCTCCAACCGGAGCATTTCTGTTGTCGTGGATGACCATTCCTCTAAACTATATCCAATTAATGCAGGAGTTCCTCAAGGTTCAGCTTTAGCCCCTACTTTGTTTCTTCTCCACATCAATGACCTCCTCTCCAGCACATCCAACCCAGTTCACAGCTATGCGGACGACAGCACCCTCCACTTAAATATACAATATTCTAAGCCTGTCTCTTTAGCTCAATTAGATGAGGATCGCAGACTCATGGAGGGTTCTACCTCCGTGGATCTTCAAAAAATATTAGACTAGGGAAGTAGAAATCTCGTACAATTCAATCCCACCAAATCACAGTCTTGCTTTCTTTCTCATAAGAGATACATTAGCCCTAGACCCATCACAATAAACAACCAAGTTATTTAAAGTAATGAGTCCTTTTCACTTGTTGGCATTTCTGTGGATTGAAATATCAATTGGCACTAACATGTCACATCAATTGCAGAAGCGGCTGCTAAGAAATTAGGTTTGCTCTTCCGGGCTCGCAAATACTTTTCACCAGCTAATCTCTATACCTTATATATTTCACAAATAAGACCAAACCTCGAATACTGCTCCCACATCTGGGGTGCTGCTGCCGTTTCTGCACTCGCTATCCTGGACTCCATTCAGAAGAGAGCTATACGTCTCATCGGTGACTCTATTCTCACCCAAAGGCTGCCATCCCTTGACCACCAATGTGCCGTTGGTGACCTCTCTCTCTTTTATAGATATCTGCACGGGCACTGCTCAGAGGAGCTTTCTTCCATAGTTACTCCACCTGCTGCCCCCAACAGATCTACCAGGAGAACAGAGCGTATGCACCCTTTTACTGTCCAGGTCACCAGACATAGAACATCTTATGCCCGCTCTTTTGCCTCGAGGACTTCGAAGTTGTGGAATACCTTGCCGGCACATGTTTTTCCTTCTCCCCCGAACCTCCAAACCTTTAAGTCCAGAATTAACAAGCTCTCTCTTTCCTCCTTGTCGACACCCACGGTACAATAGTATTAAGGCTGTAAGCCCTTGTGGTGTATTGTTGAATAAACTTTATGTTAATATTCGTCTTCTGTTCTGTCTTGCTATTCGTTATCTCTTTCCATGTCGATGATGTGATCACAGATCGTATCTTTTCTGCTTTTGTTACTATTATTCTTGACCAATATCATATTTTTTTGATCTAAGGGCACATCATCATGATTTGGCCGAAACTATTTGAGCAGCCTGCAAAGAATAGTTTCTCCTTAATTCAGACTTTCTACCTTCTGTGAATCTCTTGGAATTTCAAAATTTTTAGTACTGCATTGGGTAAGATATTAGTTTTAATAATCGTCGATATTTGTTCACGATAATTATTTCCCAAAAAGTTCAAGAAATCGATCGAGATTCCAAGGATAGTGGCCACATGCTTTGAAACCAATCCTCATTGTTTCTGGTAGCAGAGTGTTCTCTATCAGACACTTTATCAAGCATGCAAATGATTTTTTGTCAGCTCTTCCAAAGGATGTGTTCTGCTTTTCCAGTCTGATACTCCACGTTTCCAGCCATCTTTCAACGGCTTGAATGTTGACACATCTGCAGGCCGGTGGATATGAGTGGCATATGGGTACAGAGCGACTAGTATCATATCAAGTTCTGAACACATGTCGCTCAGATTTTTATCTAAATGTGTTCTGTGTCTATCCACAAATAATACAATTGGAAACTCTTACAAAAGTATATAATTAATGTGGGTGTCATCTTGCCTGAGGCGTTGACCGTAATCATTACTGTTAATTCCGATTTTGTTAGGACAGTGTCGACTTGGTAGAAATATTTAGCACTTTTTGGTGCCAAAACATTCTTATTCCGCGGATACAATTAAAAATTGGTTTCGTCACCACTGAAAATTCTTTCTGGATACTGGCGAATGTCGTTTTTGTTTGTCCGACGTATTTAAGATTACAATCTTTACAAGTTATTTCATAAATTCCCGACATTTTGTCCGCGCTATCCTTGTCTTTTGGGTTACCTAGCAAGTTTTTTTAAGGTATTTGTTGTTGAAAATGTTAGCTGTTAGTTGACTTTTTAAAAAATGCTGTCTACACCCCTCGTGATTCTAGGTTCAAATGGTAAGCAAACAAAGTTTTTTTCCGATTTTTCTCTTCTGAATCAATAGAATCAACGACGTTCAAAAGAGAAAAATTGGAAAAAAACGTCAAGTCTTTTAAAATGTGTTGTGGTGATTTGGGTTCTCCAAGTGTACTTAAACTGACAGCCAAAGCATCAGAGAAAGGGTCTATTTGAAATGAAACTTCTGTAAATATTTTAGTGAAATGAAGGGCAACGGCGGTTGAATCTGAAACTTAAGGGTTCGCAGAACACTCTTCTTGCAAAATTTTCTTTTCACAACCCTTATTTATTTCACGTTCTTTGCCTAAACATTGCCCATTTTGACGTTTAAAATTATGAGTTTTGAGGAAAACTCCAAAATTTGTTTCTTTAACTCCCCATAACTTGTTTGTGTTTAAAGCTAGAGACCTAAATTTTGGTACTGAGTTCATTCTTTATAATACAAACACGCGCACCAAATTGGTTGTCCTTACTTTGTTATTTCCGAAGATATTAATTTTTTAGAAAGAAAAAACAAAATTTTCCTGGAAAACCTGGTCCGATTTTCTTGGCTAACCAACTTATCCAAGCAACTTGCAAAAGGAAGGTACTTACCAAAATTGATCAGGATTGGTCCATTATTTTTTGAGTTATCGGTCGGATATATATATATATATATATATATATATATATATATATATATATATATATATATATATATATATATATATATATATATATATATAAACACAGATATCCTCATTAGCGATTTTTTTTAATTCGCTAAAAAGGAGAAGGTTCTTAATTCGACTGTACTTTTTGTGGTAACCCAGAACTTTTTTCTGGGTAAACCGATTTTCATGATTTTTATTAGAAAGCTGGTGATTCTCTTGTGGTGCCACATAAATTTGATCAAGATCTGACTAGTAGTTTTTGAGTTATCCTTAATGAAGTCGGTTTTCTATTTTTTTTTAATTTTCACTTGTATTATACATATAAAATCTTTTCCGCTTGTAATACGTATTTTCTTTCAGTCAAATGTACCATACGAGCGAGTCGAATTGTCCCAAGCTGAGCTTCAATCAGTAGAAGATGAATTAGAAAAACTTGAAAAATATATTAAGGATGAAATAAACATTGCCATAGAAAAGTTTGAACATATTGGTCAAGAACTGGAGGCTTATGCAGAACAATTAATTGATGAAATCAAAGCTAAACTAGCTGGACATGGTGAGGACTTGATTGAGCAATTAAATGAGATCCTTGAACGTGCTAAACGCTTGGGCATTGACGTAGCAGACTGCATCAAAACCGAAAAAGATGATCTTGAAGGCCTTCCCAAGTTCTTTGCAAATAAGGTGATCAGCTGCGCAAAAGATCATGTGTACCAAGGAAAGTCAATAATTGACAGCGCTAAGGCTAAAGTCAATGGGTCTATTGAAAGAATTAAACATATGGTCAAGCAACTTGGAGAGTGTGGCAGTGGATGGTCAGCAGCTTGGTGTAAGGTCCAGCTTGGCTATGAAGTTGCCAAAGAATCTGTAAATATACCAATAGAACTAGCTGGTAATGTAGCTTCGACAGTCAAGTTTGTAAAGGATCTACGTTATTCTTTACAACAATGTGCTGAAGACAGTGTCGAGCAGCTTTTACTTCACGGAGAAGAAATACTCGATAAAGTTGCAAGTTGTGTAGAAGATAAGATTAAGCCCAGCACTGAACAACCAGCGTAAGCTGAGAATCAAAATTTTAGACTAAGGTTATCGTCGTCTTTTCAATTTATGTTAATCCGTTTGTGTTAACTATAGAAAACTATGTTTTTATTTTCACAAAGTGACATGTATTAAGATTTAAATTGTTTAACGCTATTTAAATAAAGTGATATATTTTAGTTATATAAATCAGTTTTTTTGGATAGAGAACCTGTAAACTTTAAATTTGGTATATACTATTATTGGTTTTCATATTCACTCTGGTACATAAAAACTTTTGATATAAATAATCTCCTGTAAGCGACAAATAACTGGCCCAGATTATGCCCCTGTCCGCCAAACCTTTCCCTTCTATGGTACATAAACTAGGTAATATTAATTTTCACCTTACCTTCTATCCTCATTATAACACATATACATAAAATGGACTGAAGGTAACAAAAAACCGCTGAAATGCACCCCATTTATTGAAATGTTAAATAGAACACATAGACCTAGCGCAAACTTGCTACTGGGCATGGGCTTTGAAACTCAAAAACTGGTATAGTGAGATGTCCTGAGTAGGTTTCTCAGACTGTTATCATCTTAACCCCTGTCACTAACTTAGCAGCTAACCATAAGATAAAGAAAGTATTAGAAAAGATGTAAAAGAGGAAGAAATTCATAACACCCCCACCCTTATATATATATATATATATATATATATATATATATATATATATATATATATATATATATATATATATATATATATATATATATTGCAATGACCAGAAAGAGCTCACAGAAACCCATTACACACACTCATACGAAGGGCTGTATTTTTATTGCCATTAAAAATATCAAATAAAAGATAAAGCAAATCTTTCTACATCTTAGTATATACCGAATACATTAAAATTATAGAGATGTCATGCAAGATTAAGGATTATAAGAGAAGTTCCCTCGATTTGCCTGAGATCCCACTATCAGATCCTAACTTGGTTAAAACGGAACCATCTCAGGAGTATATTCTCTCAAACAAAATAAGATTTTTGAAATTGGTCCACAATTGACGAAAATATCGGTGACCATACATATAAAAATATAGACGAACATACAACTTTCCCCCTTTTAGTAAAGTTCCTTAAAAAAATTACTATTGACGAGATCTCCACTTTTAAATATATATATATATATATATATATATATATATATATATATATATATATATATATATATATATATATATATATATATATATATATATATATAGTGTGAAACACACTTATGGAATAAAATTCATTATTCAGCAAAAAATAGTTTTTGTGGAAAACGCTGAGATACGTGAAGTTTAATTTGTCTAACTTTATCTTATAATCATAGTTAAAAAAAATTAAACTCCCACCATTTTACTCCCAGCATTTTATCCCCACCACTTTATCGAATTTTTTAAATAGCAACCCTATATTTTTTCATCACAATTCGATGGATTACATTTTTCTGAATGCGGAGATATCCCATATGTATGGTCTAATATTACAGTTTTCAATACAGGGTGGAAACTTAATACCGGAATATCAAAACTAAACAGTTTACGCTGAAATTCAAATTTCGAAAATAAACTTAATAAAAACATCCCTTTCTTATAAGTGTTCAAAATGTTCTCCACTCTCTTGCACACAACGAAATAATCTGCTCTGGAATGCTTTACTGATTTTTATCTTAAATTTCTTATCTTGTCTTTTATTTAAAAGGTACTTTGTATCATTAATCGTTTCTTATTAACTACCAATTTATACAGTATGAAAGGTAAAATCTAACAGTTCTGTTTTATTTTGTTGTGTATCGAGTTGGATGCACGGTCTCCTAATAACTTAGTCGTAATATTTTTCCGATAATTTCAATTAATTTTTGGTCTAATAATGCGATACTTAACTGAAACTCTGCGAACAGAAATATTAATGATGATTGGGTATGATGATATGTGTGTAGAACACAGGCACAAGTTGTTAACCTATTTAATTAAAAACATCCAGATTTGCCCCCACTAACCCAGGGAACTGTGTCTAAGATACATTCACAGTTTCGTCATTATGGACAGGAGTAGGTTATGGGACACTTGGGCTAGACAGGAAGTGGGGGCGGAGCCCCCCTACCCCTAGGGGCGGAGCCCCACCCCTTGTGGGCGTGGCCACGCCCCAAGATGGCGGACCCAAAATGGCGGACCCAAAATGGCGGAATAAAACATGGTGCCTTTCGTTTTTAAAGATGGTTGAAGACTCCATTATTTAAAGATACGTCACTCCAACCTTTAGAGCCGACAAATGAGAGTGAGGTTGATAAGCGAGAATAATGGTATAGGTCGAGGACTCCATGATTTAAAGTTACGCCCCTATTAAAACAAACCATTCATAAAGCTTTTGTTATTAGACATAAGACATAATAATTAATATGTTTAATATTAGACAGACTATTAGATTTCGCATAGAAATTAGCCGAACGCCACAATTGTTATATGGGTAGGTTCTAAAAATAACACACAGAGGTCGTTGGCAAACAAAAGAAGGAAGTTCAGAAACAAAATAGACAACAGGTTCAAATAGGAAACCAAACTTAAATATCGTAGAGACAATAGAGGTCGCTGGCAAAACAAAGAAGGAAGCTCAGAAACAAAATGGACAACAGGTTCAACTCTTAAAAATAGGAACTTTTTTAGCCTTATGTGTGGGCGCGGCAAGTAGTTGATTTTATTTTGAAAGAGATACAGGTTCGATTCCTGATATATGCTCCTTGATATGGTAGCGTCAAACAAATACAAAGAGGTACTGAATAACTAAACAGTAAGCTTAGAAACAATGGTTGGTTACAGGTTCAATTCCTTTCTTAAGCTAACCCCACGTGTTTAGTGTCATGTTACTCGTCTAAGTAAGCAGAATTAAAAAATGGCGACTAAAATAAGATAAAAAACTTCAAATCCTTATCGCGGAAGATCGGTGAGATGTACGATAGAACCAATACATGCACGGTGTTAAGGAGGTCAAATCAAAGTGGAATATACAATAAAATGGCCACTTCCGGTCTAAACTTTAAGTCCTTATATCTTTTGAATGGAAAGTGATAGAAATGAACTATCTTTAAAAATATATTGTTTCGTAACAAGCTCTACAAGAAACTGAGATAAAAAACTTTAAACCCTTATCGCGGAAGATCCGTGAGATGTACGATAGAACCAATACATACACGCTGTTCAGCAAAGCAAACTCTATAAGCATATTCAATAAAAATGTTACTTCCGGTAGACACTTCCGGTATAGCTATTCTTAGAGCTACATACATGTGTGACACATCAAAATAATCGTCTTGTTGAACAGAAGAAATATAATATTTAAGTAAGTTAGAACAAGCTGTATTAACACCTAAAACCAACACACACTCTCTTGTAGTAGGTATAGATGGTTCCTTCTGGAGCCACCACCGCCACTCCGCCACCGGTGGTGGCGGTGGTGGTGGTGGAACTGACCAGACCCGACGACCCCCGAGCTAACCCGAGCACAAGGTGGTGGACCCGACGACCTCCGAGCTAACCCGAACACAAGGTGGCGGAGTCACTGACTAGACCCGAATATCTCCGCCACCTGACTTCGTATTTAACCCGAACAAGTAGCGAACTAACCTGAGATGACGTAATCAAAAGCCAACTAACCTGTATTAAGCAAACGAGGAACCGCCATTTAAACAAGGAGGCTAACGCATGCGTACAAGTAATTTGTTATTTATGCATTAAAGTCCTACGTGTTTGGTGTCATATCACTCGTCTAGGTAAGCAGAATTCAAAATTTAACATATGTACATGTGTACAATAAAAAATTTATATTCTTAAGTCTTATTGAAATCGGTTTGATTTAAAGAATCTGTTGAAAGTAGAGCTGGCAACAATACCTCTAGTGGTAGCCGCGATATCGCTTC
The DNA here is from genome assembly GCA_964006375.1 of Tillus elongatus. Lineage (NCBI taxonomy): Eukaryota > Metazoa > Arthropoda > Insecta > Coleoptera > Cleridae > Tillus > Tillus elongatus. Next base: position 268,867,419 of record OZ023262.1, read on the forward strand.
CAACTATGACTATATTTAGCATTTCCCGAAATTGACCTTGTTAGCCAACATAGTTTCCTTGCAGCTGTTGAAATAACCTTGTGAGCAGTTCATATTTCCTGTTTGTGGTTTTATTTCCGCTGAATGACCTTAAAGTCGTATGAAATAGATAAAACTCTAGAATTTTTTTGTATAAAAGGTTGAGAATTTCAAACAAATATTTATTTGTTAAGTATGGCGTATAACTACGAGCAGTGGTATGGACGTAAAAATAGAATAGGCGATGAAGTGTGTGAATTAAAACAGTTGGTGTTGGAAATACAAAGCGAGGCTTTTACAGATGAACGCGACTCTGAAGGTGAAGACTATGAGAGTGGTCATATAGTTGAATTATGTGATATATATTTAGCTGGATACTGCTCCACACAGTTCTTCGCTCTAGCGCTCATTCGATACCGTCCAGGTACGCATTTAAGCAAACCATTTTTTAAATATTTACCTGGAGAAGCTCAAGATCAATATAAAAGTTATTATGATGTAGAAACCATTAGAAATATTTAGTTTACACAGAAAGCTGTGATATAAAGAACATGGAATGTTGTGCGAAATATTATAAGGTGTTTAGTGATTGTAAAAGATTTTTAAAGTTTAACAGTCAACCAACCAGAAGAATACAACCAATTAAAGTGGAGAGGGAAAACCTATTTAACATCAGAGTTTACGATAGCAAGTTTAGTTTAAAATTTCTAGCTATGAAAGCTGCTTGGAATTGTTGTGCTGAAACAATGTGTGACGAAAACGATGGTCCTGATTTCCGTGAACATCATAGGAAAAAGTTATTGTTTAACAAATATCAAGATGATACTAGGATGCTGATGGAAACAACTTTCAACATCAGAAGATCTGTAAAATTAGTGACTGGTGTTAGTGCAAGAAATGAGTTCACAATACTTGTGAAATTTGTTAACCCTTTGGCTCTAGATGAAGAAAATCAATATCTAGCATTGGAAGAGTGGCAGTTTTACGATTTTATGGATAACATACGTGCATTATCTGCAAAGTGGTTTAAAGATAATGAACAAACTCATGCTGTAACTCAGACGAGCTACTGTCGAATCTCTCCTACAACTATGCTAAGTGAAAAAGTTTTGTGTGTTAATAATTGTTTTACACATATGGTTATGTATCTAAATGAAGACACTGTAGAAAAGCTGGTGGAGCATGAGGAAATCATTAAGGAAAGATTTGAGTATGTAAGAGAAACACAGTTTGCTTGGATATATGACTGCTTTCTTTGCGACATCGTTCAAACATTAACAGAGCTGGGTAATTCAGATGTGAGTGCTGCGCAAACCATCCGAGTGATAAAAACCCTACTCAACAACACGTCTCCAACATTCAAGTATTACATGTCAGAGTGTTTGCATTACGCTCAAGAACAAGTGCTAACCGACATCAATAACCTCATCAATGGCACCACCTCTTAAAGCAAGCTTCGTCATCCTGACAGCATTGTGTCAAAATGTGTTTTACGTCTACAAACCACCAAATGTGAAAGAAGTGCGAATCTGTTTCGATGACTGCACCAAATGGTCTGGACTACCAAGAACATATCTGCACAACGATGAAGTGATTGAAGTTTCAACATACAACATGTCCAATATTAAGACTGATATAGTACATTATAAACTTATGTTTTTGTTTGATCATGGCACCCGAGGTGAGACAGCTGACTGGAGAACTCTTGTGTTAAATTATTCTTACCTGTTCACTTCAAATTATATTTCTATGTTTATATCAACTGGTTTTCTTATGTGTCTTGCCATATTTATGCTCATGTATTTTGGTTTTAAATATTACACTGTACTTAAAGATATTTATCGTAAACATATTTGTTAATAAAAATATATAAACTGAAGATGTCTGTGTTTTATTCATTAGTTAAGCACCTATAGTTAAGATGAGATACTGTGAATCGTGCTCGTTACAAGTGAAAAAGAGTGCTTTCTCTGGACATTTACGTAGTGAAATTCACAAATCTAAAGTGTGTGAACCGTGGGAAGTTGAACAAGTTTATATGTTAACTCAAGCTTTTAAAAACAGAATGGCTACCTATCGTATTAGTATGGATGGTAGTGATATACGACTTGCCATGGAAAGTGTGAAGCATAAATTGTTTCATTTGATGGAGGCTGCTTTAGCCAAACACGATACAGTTAAAATGAATCTAGAATTGTTTGGTTTGTATGTGCTTCAAAGTCGAAATAAAAAAGAAATGAAGTCATTTAATACTAAAAATAAAAATATCACAGTGGCAACTAACTTTGAAAATATATATCAAGAATTTACTGAGGAGATTTACACAAAAGCTTTAGAGTTTGCTGAAGGTGATAGCGGATGGATGTTGGAAAGACTAATGTGGTTGGAAATTAATATTAATAAATGTATTTTAAAGTAGTTTAAAATAAAAAACAGATATATTTTACAACGTTTGTTTTATTATGGCATTAAGCTTACAATATAAGTAAATAATGATATACAGTTATTTATGCTACAGATACATTTTCTATTATATCCTAAAGTATGATCCATACACAAAGGAGTATCAGGCACTAACTTGGGACAACGTTCACTGGTTTCCAGGTTGATAACATCCGCTTGATAACCACAGGTTGATAGTAAATGTAACAAAAACCTTTGCTTGTTTTCACCTTTAACATAAATTCTGTCAACACGTTGGGCTATAATATGTTTTGCTATTATGTTTGGTAATTCTTCTAAATTAATATCACCACAATTATAGTCAAGGCAATGGTGTTGTGTTTGTAGAAACTTCACTTGCTTGATTATGTCTGCAGACAGTAAACGTAATGGTGTATGCGGTTTAAAAACACAATGCACTGTTTGGAAACCATTATAAATCACAAACTCTTTAGGTGTAAATTCAGGCAGACAAAAACCCTGAGTATCAACGACCACGAACCTCATCGTGAAACTGATTGCAGCATCCTTACAGCTACATTATATAGCGTACGATGTTGGAGAGTGGGGCATACTCGATGACGCAATCATGTATAATTACACAAAAACATTTCGTGTGAGTGGGAAAGTTGGTAGTACTTTCCATTTCCAATTTGATATCCACAGTAGAAGGTTTTATAGAGTCGCTATACTTTGAGCAATCAAATACAAACATGGGATATTTTAGGAAAGACTTGTAATCCAAGGTAGGCTGTGGTTCTCTGCCAACATACGAACGTTGAAATTCAATCATGTTTCTATATGCCTCGACGTAATTTGCTTGGTTAAAGTTCAGGTTCATACCCTCTGTGGGGATTTGTTTCGAATTTAAGTGAAGTCTTATATCTCGAATACCCACATGATCAAACTCGTTGATGTCTTTTCTAACGTTACTGTATCGATCTGTTTGGAATATCACAATAACAAATCTAGGTCGTTCAGTGTTTGAGGATGTCTTAATAGACCACAAGTCTTTCGTTGAATTATTTAGATTTGGTAATTCATACATCTCCCATTTTCTATATGGTATAAGGATTTTCTTATCTAGAGCAATCGACTTTAATAATTGCTGCTGTATAACTTCACTAGGGTGGATATGTTTCACCTGCAGAGCCATATACTCAATGTTAAACTTTAATGCCTTATCTGCATCTGCGGCACCAATCAAAATAAAGCAATTTCTATCATTCTGAGCTCTAGTGAGACGTAGAAGCAATTTACTGAAAAGCACTCTTTTATAGTCTTTGAAAATATTACACAAGTAGCTAAGAGGTATGCAGTAGCAAAAACGTTCATTTTTTAACATCACATTGTTTTCGGTTGGATGCCATCCCGCTGGAATCAGAGCTCTTGCTTCATCACTGTTTGCTTCCAAAAGTGTTCTAATTGATGTAACTATACCAGGATTTCTCACATGTTCAATAATCTGATTACACATTTCAACCGCAATAGAGGAAAACAAATGAGCTGCTGCATTAGACGTTACTTCTACAGTTCCAATCGTACCACTCGTCTCAATACTACCATTTATCAGTAGAACAGATGAAGACCAATCGTAAAAAATATCTTGTTGGTTGATTGCAAACTCACAGGTATCATTATGGTCAAACGATCTGGTTTGAGGAGCGTATGTGTGTATTTCTTCCCCTCTGATTGACTCGTCGTGCACAGGGTCTGCGAATATATGTAGTTTGCTTAACATCGTAACCCAATGATTGTAGAAACTGTATGTTCTCCCAAGATAGAACCGCTTTCGACTCAGGTAGCGAAGATACTGAAGCTGGAGCGGTTTGATTACTACTATTTATAATCAGCATAATATGTTGGTGTCTCTTTCAACTCCAATATCACAATGATCTCCTCACCTTGAAAGTTCACAGGTACTGAATTCTGATCGATAATGTTTACATTTATATGCGAAATGATACGTGTGGTAAGAGGCATAAAAACCTTACTATATGGTTTTATATCAATCGCATAACCAGGGTCTACCATAGGAGCAAACTCATATACTGTATGTGTAGGTTTTCCATCGTGGTAAGAACCATCTACTATGTTGCATTCCAAACGAATCGTCTTTACTCGTACAATTTCTACGGGTAAATTGGAAACGTAAAGTTTACCTGTAGCAAGACGTTGTTTAGAAAATCCCAATATTGGTGCTATTGAAGCATCGGTAGAAAAGTCTATATCATATTGACATGTAATCTCACATTTCAAAGTGTTGTTGTTGGCTTTTAGCGAAAACAGTTTTACCACATCGATGTTGTGTTCTACTGCAGGATCCAGATGTTTATCTTTAATATAACGTCGTAACAACTCATTCTGAATGTATTTCTCGATATCACTGATTTCATAAGAACCATCAGGAATACTTATTTCTTGTCGAATCTTTCTACCACTCACAGCAGAAAAATAATGAAACTTATTACACCCACGTTCTATGTTTGGTATAGTGTTATATGTATGAAAGTTTGCAAGCGCGAGCGAATACTCAAAGTGTGGTTTTAATACTAACGGTGGAAATATTTCCATCGATAAAGAGGACGTAGAACCCTTCAAAGCAAACGTACGCGCCATGACTGAAACACAGATACTACTGTTTAAGTCTTTTATTTATAAATTTTAAACATAAGTGGCCACAATTATAAGTATTATACTTTTGATATACATCATGATTATACAATATAGTACAGTTTTTAAGATAATACAACAGTTCAATTGGTGGCTTCAAGTTTCCATATGAGTCAAAGTACACGGCTGTGTCACCACGTTTCTTAACTGCAACCCAATGACTACCTGACTCTTTGTTTGTTTGCAAATTCATGATAAATGATTCATTCTTGCGTGATCCATTCGATGGTAAAGTATCTCGCATGTATACACCTCTAAAATATGGAATTTTCATTTTACCAGCAAATTTCACAAGATATATATTTGTTAGAGGTCTTGCTGGTAAACACTTTACACGTTTTTTGGTTTATGTAAATACAAACCGAAACCGCTTCGCTGTTTCTTCATATACAAGCCACTACCTCGGTGACCAACAGCAATAGCCTCCATCGTTTGGTTATGACGTTTTGCTTCTTCCAATTTTTGTTTGGCTGATTTAGCATCGTTAACTGCTTTAGCAATGCCTGCAGCACCACCACCTAGAGCGCCTAGCGCTGATAGACCACCAAAAATTAAAGGTAGTAGTGGAAGGAAACCTCCACTTTTCGGCACTGGAATAACTCTGGGTGTCTTGACTTTCTTACGACCACCAGCATTTTTAATTACTTTTCTCGCTACATGTAGTAAATTTTTTACAGATGGAACTTCCGCACCCACAGCTATGGCACCTTTCATTAAATTTAGTATGTTTTTAAATGGTATTTTACCGCCACATTTTACTTTTTTACTGCTACGTTTACGTTTGGTGGTTGTCTTTGGGGTTAAACCCATACCAAGCTTTCTTTTAACTTTCATAGTGTTTGTAACACCCCAAGCAGCTAACTTTTCACCAAAACTTGCGTCCTTCGACTTTTCTCTCTCCCACGCTCGGTTCTCCAACACCTCGTCAGCTCGATGTCTATCACTCAACTGTTTTGATTGAGAGTATGCGATATCGTGATCTCGACACGCACGATCTAAAGGATTGATACCTTGATCACCTCTTGCTAAACGTTCTTTAAGTTTAGTACCCGGACCACAAAACTGATAACCAGGAACATGCAGCTCAACAGGTAATTTGTTGATGGCTGTGTTAACAAGACCTTCACCTTGGCACACCAACATTTATACTGCTAATGAGGTATGATAAATCTGAGTATTTATATAGATGGTTGCACTCGTAAAAAGTTTTAGTTTAGTTAACGATGCGTATTGTTAAACACGCAAAAGCTACCCTACCAGTCACAAACATAGATGATGTTGTTACCATTCCATCACCTAAACAGCAAAGACATGGACTTCTTTTACCAAACACAGTTAGATGTTTGATATGTGGTCCAAGTGGATGTGGTAAAACAAATGTTATGTTAAGTTTGTTGTTTGAACCCAACGGTTTAAAATATCAAAACGTATACGTAAACTCAAAGTCTTTATATCAACCTAAATACAGTATGTTAAAGGAGGTGTTGGATGCTACAAAAGGTGTTGGATACTATCCATATAGTGAAAACGAAGAGATATTAGATCCTGCAGATGCAAAGAGTAATTCAATTTTTATATTTGATGATGTAGCCTGTGATAGGCAAGATAAAATAAAATCGTATTTTTGTATGGGTAGACATAAAAATATTGATAGTTTCTACTTATGTCAGACATATAGCAAAGTTCCGAAGCAATTGGTGCGTGACAATGCTAACATTATAGTTTTATTTAAACAAGATGAAACTAATCTTAAACATGTGTATGATGATCATGTAACTACCGATATGAGTTTTGAAAAGTTCAAGCTCCTTTGTGGTGAATGCTGGCAAAACAAACATGATATGGTGGTTGTCGTTAAAGATTCTGATTTAACACAAGGAAGATACCGCAAAGGGTTTGATCACTTTATATATCTCACTTGACTGGAAAACGTTGATATTAAGTTGTTCGACATAGAGTAAACATGTCGAAAAAATCTAAAGCTGCTCGTCACCGTAAAATAGTAGCACCACCAAATATACAACGTAAAATAGCTGATCTATCAAAGATAATTCGAAAGAAATATTTAGCTTTGAAGCTTGGCAAAACAGAGACAGATGAAACATTACAACGTTTATATAAACCCATCTTAAAACCTTTGAGTGATATATCGAAAAACACAGCATTGGCTACTGTTCAACACCAACCGACTAAAACCACCACATCATTAGCTACTACTCAAACAACGCAACAGAAACCTGCTACATTATTGGCTACTACTCAAACAACTGAACAGAAACCGACTAAAACTGAAGTTGATGTCAAACCAACAGCAGCAAAGGAGGAAATTCCATTCCTTAGTGATGATGAAACGTTTGAATTGGAGGCGGAGGCACGAGAACCTGAATTATGGGCGACTAAAGCTTATAGAAAATTAGATGCTGCTGCAAATACACCAAAAGCAGTGTACGAACGAATGTTAAGTTCCTATCCAATAGTTGTTAGATATTATGTTGATAAATATTTTACAGATAATCATTCCTGTGATCAAACATATGGTGTTACTTATGATAAAGCTACCAACACTTGGATGCTTGGAAACAAACCTATTAAATTTGTTGTTACTAACGTAGATTTTAAAAATAGAGAAACCTTTCAAATTGTGGTTGGTGACAGAAGATATTACGGTACTAATCATCTGTTGGAATTGATATTTTTGAGAAAACCTGGTATGAGTGCTTTGAACAATCGGGAAGCTTTACGTGACTACGCAGACATAATGGCAACTACTAGTCTTCACAGAAAAGAGAACAATCCTAAAGAAGACGTTCTACGAAACACCTCTACCAAATATCAACATGTAATAAAACCAATTTTAGAAAAACAAGAAGGTGCTAGAGCGCGATCTTCCTCGGTAACTTTAGGCCGTGGTATGCCATACATGCTACATACAAAAAAAACAGAAAGAGTATGTATACTGGGATGATATAAACGAGTTGGTTGATAGACTTAGACTGTTAGTAGCTTCTCAAGCAGCTGGTAATAACGCACACAACAACGAAATTCAGTCTATTATTGAAGAACTGAAGGAAGTGGGTGTTATATAAACAGATTTGTGTGTTTTTCACCATTTTCAAAATGCCGATCGATAAATTCGGACGTTCTGCAAAGAATTTAAAACATCTAAACAGAATTATTCACAGAGAAACATTTCCGAAAACTACAAGTGGTGATTTTGATGTGCAAAACCATAAGTTGTGTAACGTGGGTGACCATGTTGAACCTACAGATGGTGTAAGTAAAAAATTTGTTGATGTATGGATAGAGGACTATCAGAAAACTAAAGTTGACTATCAGAAAACTAAAGCTGATTATAAGGTGAGCAAAGATGCTGTAGCACTTCAAATTGCTATACTGCTTGACGCTGTACATAAACCGGAGTTGGAAGCTTTAAAAAAAGACTTTGAACATAAATTTAAAAACTATGATGATTTTAAACGTGAAGTCTATAACTCATTTCCACTTAAGACTGGTGTTGATCAATCACTACAAAAGCTGCAAGAGCAATTAATGAAAAATTATATGGATCTTAAACATGAAGCCTACAGCTCGTTTCCGCTTAAAACTAGCATTGATGAAACATTAATTAGTCTTAAAGAGGATATCAAGGAGTACATACATCAAACAGTGTTTCCTCTTCAGAAAACGTTTACTGCTATGGCTGATACCGCTATATCTAAACTTCAAAAAGATTATATAGATCTAGCAGTTTCAAAACTTGAAGCTGACTTGAAAAATACGTTTGCTACTAAAGACGATTTAAATCAAGCAGTGATTACGATTGAAAATAAACTTAAAAAAACGTTTGTGACTAAGGAGTATATCGATGGTGCTATCGAAGGGATAAATAGAAATCTAGTTCAGGAAGCAGTGGCAGCAGTTTGGGTTATGGTGGATAAACGGATATCAAAAATGGAGTTTAGTTGGAATCAAATAAAATAAGTTCAGTGTAAAAATGTCTATCGATAAGTTCGGACGTTCTGCAAAGACTCCCAGCTTCTTAAACAAAATTGTGCACAGAGAAACATTTCCGAAAACTACAAGTGGTGATTTTGATGTGCAAAACCATAAATTATGTAACGTAGGTGATCCTATCGAGCCTGCTGATGGTGTGAATAGAAAATTTGTCGATGTGTGGGCAGATGAGTATAAGAAGAATAAAGATGAAGTATCACAGAGTCTTGTCGCTATAACCCTTGAAGCTGTGCATAAATCAGAACTAGCTGCTCTTAAAAGCGAGTTTGAAAACAAATTGAAAAATTTAGACAAGACGATAGCTGCTCAAGTTTTAAAAGATATTGATGTGTTAAAGAATAACAAGTTGAAAAAGAAGCTAGGTGAGATAGACAGCAAACTAAAAGATTTACATGATAAGTGGATACTTTTAAATCCAACATCACCATGAGACGTAAAACAGTTGAGCCATCTGATACCAAAAAACAAATTATTGATGAGTTATATAAACCGGCAAGAATCAATTTTAAACGTAGACGTACAATAATCAAAGGTTTAAATGATTTGTGGCAGATTGATTTAGCAGAATTTACAGACTACTACAAAGACAACTCTGGTTACAAGTATATTTTAGTGGTTATTAATTGTTTTTCAAAGTATGTGTGGACTCGCCCTCTTAAATCTAAAACTGCTGAAGAGGTGACTAAAGCTATGGCTGATATTTTATCTACTAGTACAGCGCATTCTAACATCCAGTCTGATCTTGGGTTAGAATTCTATAACGCTAAATTTAACGCCTTAATGAAAAAATACAACATTAATCACTACAGCACTTATAGCGTGAAGAAGGCTGCAATAGTGGAAAGAGTCATACGTACCTTAAAAGAGAAGATATATAAAAATTTCAACTTGATTGGCTCCTACAAGTGGGTTAATACACTACCTGATGTCACTGCTACTTACAACGCTACTGTTCATCGAACAACTGGTGTAAAACCTCAAGATGTTAACAAGAAAAATGAAGAAGCTATCCTGAAACAAGTTTACTCGAATCTGAAAGTGTTTAACAAAAATAAATTTAAAGTGGGTGATGTTGTACGTCTAAGTAAAGCTAAAACATTATTTGAGAAAGGTTATACACCGCGTTGGTCAACGGAGCTGTTTAAAATCACTAAAGTTCACTGCACTAATCCAACCACCTATTTAATAGAAGACATGCAAGGTAAACCAATCAGTGGTGGATTTTATGAAGAGGAGCTACAAAAGACTGCAACCCCTGATTATTATTTAGTTGAAAGAGTGATCAGAAAGAAAGGCGCCAAGTCGTATGTGAAATGGCTTGGTTTTGATAAATCTCATAACTCATGGATAACTAGCAAAGATATAAAATAATTTGTATTACAATACTGTATAATAAAACAAACGTTGTAAAATATATGCTTTTATTAAAATAAACATTGTAAAATATATGTTTTTTTATTTCAACAACCTACTCAACACAAAGCTAAACGTAAAGTTTTCGTTATTAACAAATTTATGACAAGTCGCTTAAATATAAGCAGTATTACAATTGATTTTCAATTTCTACAATCACTTTAGACGTTATAACACGTCTTTAAACTAAATATTTTCACAAGGAAATCTTGAAAGAGTATAGAAACTAATATTAGGAACGTTTGACTAGATAAGTACATAAAGAAGTAAATAAATAACTATATAGATAAGTAAATAAATAAGTAAATAAATAAGCCTAACCTAAATGAGCTGCCTTATGAAGACGAATTGGATTTTACAGGTATTGGCGAGTTGGATAAATATTTTAGATCGTAAAAAAGTAGTCCGCGTTACTTTTTCACGATCTGTGTATGAAACCTCATAGCTGACGCAAGTTTTTGCGAAATTAACCGTTAACCACTATCTACATCCTACAGAGTTTCTGAAGGATGTAGATAGTGGTTAATTAGTCGTTGGAAACATCCTATAGAGTTTCTGGAGGATGTAGATAGCGGTTAATTAGTCGTTGGAAACATCTGGTCCTAATGTGTTTTTCCGGAGGATGTAGATAGTGTTCTCAGATTTTTTATTTTTAAACAGTGTTGACACATATCCTTGTAAAAATTATTAAATAAAACGAATATTTTTCATAATTTCTTTATTACAATTTATACATTTGAAATTTGCGATAGTTTACAATATCATTAAGTACGTGTTGGTATTTTGTAACAAATTCACATACCATGCTTAAAGTATCACTATATCTTTCTCTAGCTACGAAAAAGGCACATCTAATTAGGGAAATGTCTCTAAATTAAAGAAACTTTTACAGCTTAGTTCTAACAATAAATCTTTAGCTACACAACCGATATCTTCTAGTATTTTAAGTGATTGAATTGACAAGTTAAAATTAATTACATATTCCTTACCACAGAGTTTCAGCTTAAAACTTACAGTTTTTCTTTGTGATTTAACAAGATATTTGGTTAAAGTATATGTTTCACTAGTTTCTATAGATTTGTTTTCCAAATTGTAAATTATCGTAGGTAATACGTTTAAAAATTCTTCAAATGTCCACACATCAAAAAACACAGGTATATTACAGTTATTCTGAGATAATTTAATTAACGGCAAAAAATTTAAAACTGGATTAACGCCAATGATAAGCAGCTTCACGCCGTTCGACGTAAGAGAAAAAGTTGTTTGACACATCAGTTCACAGTCTTCTGTTTTCAATTTTTTCTCGATGCTTTTATTAGTGATTTCTACCAGCTTCTGATTGAAAATATCTTCTTGCGTAGGTTGATATGGTGTTTGTAGGTTTGTTGGATATGCTGCATTAATTATATTTTCTATAGCTTGATTCTGCTGTTCATCAACCTCTGCTGTTGGATATAATGTACATAGTTCACTTATCATGTTTTCCAACGTTTTTGGTTCTTCTTTTGGAATAATACTTTCTATTGCATTACCCAGTAAGACGTCTTGTAGCACTTTAAGTTTTTTACCACCACTATTTTCTGCTTTAGCAGATTTTCGTTTTCTACCGTTGTTCACCATATTATACTCGTTCTGCTTCAGTTTTCAACTAAATGCTCCGTTTGAAATTCTCAACTTTTATACTTATCTAATTATTATTATTACTCTTACAGCTGAGCTTTGTTGCCGTGTTGAGTTTTATTGCTTTTAACTTAATATGTGAATCAAGACGATTCATTTAATACCAAACACGTAGGACTTTAATAAACAAATTACTTGTACGCATGCGCTAGCCGCCATATTTACACACGTCATTTAAATGGTGATTACTCGTTTGCATAATACAGGCTAGTTGGCTTTTGACTTTGCATCTAGTGTTTCAACCAACTAATAAAAATTTATTGGGTGCATACGCTAACCTTAAAACATTTTTAGGTAACACAGTTTTTCTATACTCAATATTTCGCTCCAAATCCTAAAAACTAAATTTTTAAATTCAACAAGCCTTTGAAAAATTTCTTCAGATGTCCCTAGAACCGAGGTTATTTTTCTATACATCATATCAAGAAAAGTTATGATAAACAAATTTGGTAGGTTTCCGTTATAATAAAATATTTTTGTATTAACTGCTTTCTATGGAAATTTACAAATATTTAGTGCCAGAAGCTTTATATGAAAATTCACTACCATAAAGCACTTGCTGTCTTCAAGTTTTAAGCTCATTTGTATAACACTCGTAAGTTTGCGATATAAAAACTATATAGCAAAAACAATGCTAAAATATTTTGTATCAGATTATTTAGCGTCAGAAAATTTATCTGAAAATTCGCTACCATAACGCACTTGCTGTACCCAGGTTTTAAGCTCATTTCTATATCAAAAACTGTGAAACAGTCGTCGGATAAAGTATAAAAAGGTTTTTACTTCTATTTAAATTTATCTGAAAATTCGCTATCATAACACACTTGCTGTACCCAGGTTTTAAGCTCATTTCTATCTCAAAAAAAATTAGTAGACCAACTCACCAGACTTAGTCATTGCCTCCAGACTTAGCTTATTTTCGTAAAACGTTTTAGTTCTGATTTTTTCACAAAAAACTAGACACATTTTGATACAAAGTCACCAACACCAATGTTCACGCTTTACACAAAATAACTAGTTCCATATTAATAACACCTGTAAACAGATTTCCAAAAGAGCAATGCGTTATGTAAGACATATAGCCTCTCCAGTTATTAAAAAATAACCTTGTTTTATTTAAATGTAATCAACCAGTAATACACTTAAACATCTGATGCATTTTAGGTACGATTCAGAAAATTATTAAACACATAATTGTCATGATCGCGCCTGACTGACGATTTAAACTGTTACTGGCAGGCTATTCACCTAAAGCGGAAACACTTGTGATAACGGCTAATCAGCTGGTGGTTGGTGTAACATTTAAGCGTTTGCACTAAAATCATAACGTTTTATTTCGCTTTATTTAATTCGATCGACTTAATTTTCATCCTACATACGACGTTCTTTATATTAATTCTAATGAGATACTTTTAAATTGATTTGATTTTAATAACCAGGTTAGTCTTTGGCATGTGGTTTATTACCAATAATTACACATGTTATTTTAAATGGCGGTTCCTCGTTTACCTAATACAGGTTAGTTGGCTTTTGATTACGTCATCTCAGGTTAGTTCGCTACTTGTTCGGGTTAAATCCGAAGTCAGGTGGTGGAGATATTCGGGTCTAGTCAGTGACTCCGCCACCTTGTGTTCGGGTTAGCTCGGAGGTCGTCGGGTCCACCACCTTGTGCTCGGGTTAGCTCGGGGGTCGTCGGGTCTGGTCAGTTCCACCACCACCACCGCCACCACCGGTGGCGGAGTGGCGGTGGTGGCTCCAGAAGGAACCATCTATACCTACTACAAGAGAGTGTGTGTTGGTTTTAGGTGTTAATACAGCTTGTTCTAACTTACTTAAATATTATATTTCTTCTGTTCAACAAGACGATTATTTTGATGTGTCACACATGTATGTAGCTCTAAGAATAGCTATACCGGAAGTGTCTACCGGAAGTAACATTTTTATTGAATATACTTATAGAGTTTGCTTTGCTGAACAGCGTGTATGTATTGGTTCTATCGTACATCTCACCGATCTTCCGCGATAAGGGTTTGAAGTTTTTTATCTCAGTTTCTTGTAGACCTTGTTACGAAACATACATTTTTGAAGTCGGTTCCTTTCTATCACTTTCCATTCAAAAGATATAACGATTTAAAGTTTAGACCGGAAGTGGTCATTTTATTGTATATTCCACTTTGATTTGACCTCCTTAACACCGTGCATGTGTTGGTTCTATCGTACATCTCACGGATCTTCCGCGATAAGGATTTGAAGTTTTTTATCTCAGTTTCTTGTAGACCTTGTTACGAAACATACATTTTTGAAGTCGGTTCCTTTCTATCACTTTCCGTTCAAAAGATATAACGATTTAAAGTTTAGACCGGAAGTGGCCATTTTATTGTATATTCCACTTTGATTTGACCTCCTTAACACCGTGCATGTGTTGGTTCTCTCGTACATCTCACGGATCTTCCGCGATAAGGGTTTTAAGTTTTTTATCTTATTTTAGTCGCCATTTTTTAATTCTGCTTACTTAGACGAGTAACATGACACTAAACACTTGGGGTTAGCTTAAAACTAAGAAAGGAATTGAACCTGTAACCAACCATTGTTTCTAAGCTTACTGTTTAGTTATTCAGTACCTCTTTGTATTTGTTTGACGCTACCATATCAAGGAGCATATATCAGGAATCGAACCTGTATCTCTTTCAAAATAAAATCAACTACTTGCCGCGCCCACACATAAGGCTAAAAAGTTCCTATTTTTAAGAGTTGAACCTGTTGTCCATTTTGTTTCTGAGCTTCCTTCTTTGTTTTGCCAGCGACCTCTATTGTCTCTACGATATTTAAGTTTGGTTTCCTATTTGAACCTGTTGTCTATTTTGTTTCTGAACTTCCTTCTTTTGTTTGCCAGCGACCTCTGTGTGTTATTTTTAGAACCTACCCATATAACAATTGTGGCGTTCGGCTAATTTCTATGCGAAATCTAATAGTCTGTCTAATATTAAACATATTAATTATTATGTCTTATGTCTAATAACAAAAGCTTTATGAATGGTTTGTTTTAATGGGGGCGTAACTTTAAATCATCGAGTCCTCGACCAATACCATTATTCTCGCTTATCAACCTCACTCTCATTTGTCGGCTCTAAAGGTTGGAGTGACGTAACTTTAAATAATGGGGTCTTCAACCATCTTTAAAAGCGAAAGGCACCATCTTTAAGAACGAAAGCCGCCATTTTTTATAATGTCAGGGGTATATATGTCAGCTTAAGGTATCACAGGTTAGGCTTCCATCTTTCATTCCGCCATTTTTTTTATTCCGCCATTTTGGTTCCTCCGTTTTGGTTCCGCCTCTAATATTAAACATATTAATTATTATGTCTTATGTCTAATAACAAAAGCTTTATGTATGGTTTGTTTTAATAGGGGCGTAACTTTAAATCATGGAGTCTTCGACCTATACCATTATTCTCGCTTATCAACCTCACTCTCATTTGTCGGCTCTAAAGGTTGAGGTGACGTAACTTTAAATAATGGAGTCTTCAACCATCTTTAAAAGCGAAAGGCACCATGTTTTATTCCGCCATTTTGGTTCCGCCATTTTGGTTCCTCCATTTTGGGTCCGCCATTTTGGGTCCGCCATCTTGGGGCGTGGCCACGCCCACAAGGGGTGGGGCTCCGCCCCTAGGGGTAGGGGGGCTCCGCCCCCACTTCCTGTCTAGCCCAAGTGTCCCATAACCTACTGACAGGTTAAACCACTGCCTAGGAGACCCAAGTTTGTTGAAGAAGATGCAAAACTCAATATGTTATTGGCTTTTCAAGAAGAACCAACAACTTCTACCCGCCAAGTTGCACGTAAAAATGATGTGTCAATCAACAGTTTTAAGGTGTCTTGAAAAACTAAGAAACTGGATGGGTTGACTAAAGCAATTAATAAGGAAAAATACCTGTCATGTTTATAATTTGACAGGTACATTACCTTTGTAAATAATTATTTTTCTTCTGAAAAACTTTTGTAACTTTAATGAAATTTGTAACACAATTTTTTAAAGGCACTTGCAGTACTTAAATATTATATCTAAGAACAAATTTTAACTCCATATAAAATATAATTTTTTTTCAAATCATCGCTAACTTGGACTCTAAAACCGATCTCCAAGGTCAATTTAAATTAAAAGAATTAGTTTTAATAATATATCTTACTAATAGTGTACCATTGTTACGAAAATTCGGTACTATAAGGCAGTGGCTGCGTGCTGAAAATTTTTATTTATAGTATATATTCGCATGCTAGAATTTAGCGCTTTTGAACACAAACTTTGTCCTGGTATTAGGAAGAAATGGTCCAATGCTGACAATTTACACAATTATTAGTTGATTGTACATTGTACAGAGCTCTATCTATAACATTTGGTGTAAACTAAAGCTATCGTGACAACATACTACCTGGTACTGCACCGAGATGGCGTCCCTGTCATATCTCTCACAACGTTCTCCAGGCTGACGTCTTGTGACAACTTCCATTGTTTAGATTTTTATCTACGATTTATTTAAATAGTATAGCAGTACAGATAACGTCATCTGTCTCTGTCCAACATTGCATTACAGAATCTAAGGCGATGTCGAGGATTATTTTATTATTAATTTCGAATAACTTTATTTTCCTTTGATCAAACGACTTGAAAATTGGTCCACAACCATGTCTGTCTATGTGCTTTTAAGTTGTAAATATTAGTATCAATCACTTAGACAATTTAAGAGCGTTTTGACAAATATTTTTTAATTTTTTACTAAGAAAAATTGGTTGTTAAGATTTGATGAACGAGCTCATCAAGCCATTAGCAAAATAAGGGCAATTCCCAAATTTCGTCCAAATCAGTGTTGTATTTTTTTGAGTTAACGGTTGGATATTTATATATATATATATATATATATATATATATATATATATATATATATATATATATATATATATATATATATATATATATATATATATATATATATATATATATATATATATATATATACATTTTAACTGACCTTGGAAATGGGTTCCAGAGGCCCCAATTCGCGCTCATTTGAAGAAATTTTCAAAAAGTCTCACTATCGATACCTCCCTATTAGTTAATTTTCCTAATGAAAATTCACTAACAAAAAGAAAACATAAAATGTATAAAGGCACATGTGCATCACACACGTCACATGAATTCGAAAAACCTGTTTTAAAGGGATTAAGAAAAGGAAACTGAAATAAACACAAATGTTTGGTGAAAAGACAACTCAATTGAATTTAATTCTCTATCTTAGGCACTGAAGAGCATTAAAATATAAAAATTAAACATTTAAAAGTGCATACTAACGACACTGGTTAGAAATAAGGGATCACATGAAGAGACATGAGGTATGATGATAAAAAAGGGCAAAAAATAACACCTGTGTATATGAAGGAAACATATAAACGTGAATGTAGGGCAAATATGAGGGCCCTTGAACTATATAAACAAACTATGTGACAACTTCAAGGTCATTGTGACTGACAAAACACGAACTAGGGTTTTATAAAGTTAAATGTATGTTATAATATTAATGTTAGTGAATGGACAATTAGTTTGTTTGATAAAAAGAAAACAGGTTATAACTTTAAAAAAAATAATTGATGAATAGTGTCTAATTCTTTAATTTAAGTGCAACGCAAAGTCAAATCACATAAATGAATCATATTTATGTTTCCAAAACAAAAATGCAGAAATTTTAACATAACAAAGTAAACATTTCGGGACGCAGCAAGTGCGCTATAGTAGCGAATTTTCATTAGAATTGTACACTATCATTATACGGCATATTAGTAAAGTTAATGCTTTAAACTTACACAGACCTTGAAGATCGATTTTAGAGGTCCTTGTCCGCGCACATTTGAAGAATTTTTTTGAAACTCTTATCATCTAAATCTCATGTTCTAACTTCTTTTGAGAAAAATGCCCAAATCTAAATTTTCTACGAAGGTAAAGAACTAAATTTTGTTATATCTGTAGATACTGTAAGTCTCTTAAAAAGTACTTGTATTACAATGTGTATACATTTGCTCGGATAGCCAGGCGGTCCTCTGGACAGTCTACGCGGCCAGAATCAAGTCAACACTGGTTCAGGAGTGCGCTGACGGACTAGCCAGGGCATAGGAGCTGCTGCTGGTGTGGGTTCAGGGACACTGTGGCGTAGCGGGGAATGAGGTAGCGAATGATCGCGCAAGGCTTGGTTCCCCGAGCCTGCGATAGGCATAAGTAGGAAGACGGTCTCTGTCGCTTTAGACAGGTGGACTGAAGAGGCCATGGAGAGGCACTGGGGGTCGGTTAGCGGCTGCAGGCAGGCGAGGGGCTTCGTGGAGGGTCCGGACAGAGATAACACTGTCTGGCTACTCAGTAGGAGTCGACCTACGCTTCGCTGCATCCTTGGAGTTCTGACAGGCCACTGCGACCTTAGAAGACACCTTAGATTGATAGGCGTAGAGAGGGATCCCATTTTCCAGGAAGGCGGCTTACCACTACCTGTGTGAATGCGAGCCTTTTGGGAGTCTTCCAGCAGAACTGTTCGTTTCGAGGACTCTTCAGAGGAATCAGGTAAGTATCGTCCAATTGAAGACCGTCACGGCCTTCATTTCGGGGTCGAGGCGGTTTGGCGACGAAACCGAGGAAGGGTAGGGCATGGTAGCTGGGGTTGGCAAACAGGGCCCATTGTGGCCTATTTGCTTGGAGTTAGCCTCCCCACCACTGCTACTACTACAATTAAATTGGCGATGATTCTTACATTTTTCACAGAATTTGCAGTATATTGATTTTGTAGTGAATACCTATTATTACATTAATTAAATGAAAGCACCAGTCTTCAGTTCTTAAAATGTATATATTTATATCTGTTTTAATAGGAATTTTTATATCGGACAAACGAGTTCATTGGTAACAATATTTAAACAACACATGGCTCATTCAAGATTCAATCGAGCAGAAAAAACTAGTTACACCATTTTGAATTTCCATTCTTTAGTTATGTCGTCAAGTCTTGTGTAAAAAAATAGTTTGATCTTGGAAAATAAATATTTTACCATCTCATGGATCATACCAAACAATCATAAAAAAATAAATTAAATTAACCCTTTACATAATAAATGT
Source organism: Tillus elongatus (assembly GCA_964006375.1). Classification (NCBI taxonomy): domain Eukaryota; kingdom Metazoa; phylum Arthropoda; class Insecta; order Coleoptera; family Cleridae; genus Tillus; species Tillus elongatus. The sequence continues at coordinate 268,886,807 of OZ023262.1, forward strand.
TAAAAACTAAATGTTAACCAGTTTTAACGAAAATATTTTTAATTATTAATACAAATCAAAATTAAAAGTAGAAAGCTAATTTTAATTTTGCTATTAGTTATTATTACGCTGAATTTTGAATGCACCTCTTGGAATCCACTTGGTTAGACAGATAGCTGCATCGGTAACGACACCTCCACCGTACCTTAGAAATTCATCGATTTTAGAGTCGGTGCATTTTTTAAAATCTAAACGTTGATTTCTTTCCAAAGAAAATGCTGCAGTAACTACATTATCTATAAACACAGGAATGGTTAGAGATTGACTAGCTATTTCGGCTTCAATTTTAATTTTACAAACATCTGATGACCATCCGCCACATTCCAGTAGTTCTTGTTCCAGCCTGTCAAGTTGTTCTATAAAACTTGCCAATGCTTGATTGATCACAAGCATCGTGGCGTCATATGTTCCTATAACATTGTCTGTACAATTGGCAATACCGTGTCTGAATGTAGCGGAAAATCCCAAAAGCCGTTCATTAGTTTTGGACAAGCAAGGACTAGGATTAATTTCAATACTGATTGCCTGTTGCTTAAGCTGCTTTATGCTATTCAATTGTTTCGCACTCAATTTTTTTGCCAGTTTATCCAAAAGCTCAACTTGGCTGTTAACGTGGCTTTGTAGGTTACCTTTAATTGGTTGGATAGCATTATTAGCTGTAATAATAGCGCTAATGGTTTTCTGTCTAAGGTCTGCAAGTCCGTTTTCTGCTGAATTTACAAGTGGCTTAAGGTCACGGTTTTGTGGAACATCGTACTGCCAACAAAAAGAAAATAATTAGATATACTTAAGACTATCTGTTATCATATTTGAATTTTTATTAGAACACAGCGCATATTATATTGAATTCATCGATTATGCCAACCAGGAGATACAGACCGGTTTTGTTCCTCCTTATAAATATATATATATATATATATATATATATATATATATATACATATATATATATATATATATATATATATATATATATATATATATATATATATATATATATATATATATATATATATATATATATATATATATATATATATATATATACATATATGAAGGTTAAGGGGCCAGGCCGCAAGGAGACAACCGCATATACGTGCTTCAAACTTATTAGCTATCATCAGTACGGTATAGCCAGGTGATGATGGGAACACTCTGGATGAAGAAGCAAAAATACACGGAGTCACAACAGGCAACCAGTGCACATTTTCTTCTTAATCCAGAGTGTTTCCATCATCACCTAGCTATACCGTACTGATGATAGCTAATAAGCTTGAAACACGTGTATGCGGTTGTCTCCTTGCGGCCTTGCCCCTTAACCCTTCTCCTTGTATAGAATACAGAGATGCCGTGTTAAAAATCCTGATATATATATATATATATATATATATATATATATATATATATATATATATATATATATATATATATATATATATATATATATATATATATATAGGGTGACGCATTGAAAACGAAACCGACCTATTTGCGTCCAGTGAATTTTTTTTTAAGAAACGCTGAAACACGTCAATTTTATAAAACTCAACTTTGTCGCATCAATCCCCTAAGGGTGGTGATAACAACCCTTATAATTTAAATAGGGAACATGGGTCGAGTGTTACACCATTTGAAAGCTCTTTCTTTTCTGAATTTAGCAAACTCATTTTTTGGAACTTTTATCAACTCGTTTAAAAATTATTCACAGTTGGAGTTGCAAGAACGTATTTCATTCATTGTGATGAGAAATGCACTATATAGTCAATTTTTCGTAAAAATAAAAATAAAAAACAAAACCAAGCGTTCAAAAATGTTTATTCAGTTAAGCAAGTGTTCAAATTGTTGACCACCAGCTTCCACACAAAAGTACAAATTTTGTTCAAAACGAGACATTCTGGAGCTTTTGTGGAGTTATTAGACGGCATTCTTCAACAATGCGTCGACGTAGTTCTTCCAGAGACTCCGGTTCTGTTGCGTTAATTCTACTCTTTAAAGGAGTTAAATCCGGTGATCTAGGGGGCCACTCAATAGCACATATACGTTCAGTCCATTGTCCTGGAAACAATCTGTTCAAAAACTCCCTAACACGTTGTAAAAAATGCGGAAGAACTCCATCTTGTTGAAACACTAATTATTTTCTTGATAGCGATCATCATTTTTAACAATATCAATTAGTAGAGGGTGAACGATATCTTCTAGTAACTCCAAATACGCTTCGTCACTCAAACTGCCACCAAGAAAAAATGGTCCGATTAAACGGTCTCCAAAAATGCCAGTCCAGAGATTCAATTTCTGTGGAGTTTGAGTGTGGACCCCGTGAAAATTTCTTGGATTATTATCAGGCCAATAACGACAATTATGACGATTGACTGTAGAGTTTAATAAAAACGTACTCATCTGAAAAACAGCTATTGAACAGAAAGTTCCCATTATCAGCCATTCGTGCAGTCATAACTTCACAAAACTCCAGCCGCCGATCAAAATCATCTTCATTCAGTTGTTGTACAAGATGAATTTTATACGGATGAAATTTATGATGCTTCAATCTTCGCTGAATAGTTCTTCTTTTGATGTTTGAGACAGTGGCCAATTTTCACGCACTCAAAGTTGGGTCTGCAGCAATTTGTCCTAAAACTTCAATCTCAGTAGTCTCATTTCTAACCGGAAATTCACGTTAAGGATTCCGTTTTTTGTTGGCTACTGAACCACTTTGTCGAAATTTTGCAACTAACTCCAAAATGTACTTTGTGTTAACATGTCTGTTTGGATGTGGTTCATTAAACAAATTTGCGGTACGGTTGGCACACTCATCTTCTTTTTTAAAACGAGTAATTATTTCAACTCTTTCTTCTACAGGATACACCATTGTGAAATTAATTTTCGGTACTACTATCAAGTATCAAACCAACTGATAAACTGAAATAATAAACTACATTTCTCTCATTCCGATAAGAAATGTTCTCATAGTCAATTTTTTGTTTACAAACCAACAAAACATTGACTAGCAGCACTTTTCTTATCGAAATGAGAGAAATGCGTTTTTGCATCAACTGTGAATAATTTTTATACGAGCTGATAAAACTTCAAAAAAAATGTGTGCTGAATTTCGAAAAGAAAGAGATTTCAAATGATGTAACACTCGACCCATGTTCCCAATTAAAAATATAAGGGTTTTCATCACCACCCCTAAGGCGCTTATGTGACAACGTTGAGTTTTATGTCAAAACATGTCCCCCTCAATATTAAAATTGGCGTGTTTCAGCGTTTCTTAAAAAAAAACTCTGGACGCAAATTGGTCTGTTTCCTTTTCAGCTAAATGTGATGATATGCTTTCTGGAGAGAATGGATGACACAGAAAACCCCCATTTCGAATTGGTTTCTGGATCCAGAATTCAGAGAATGATGCTGACGATCTTGATAATCTCACCTTGCTTAACCGAGTAGTTGCAATGCTCCGAGGGGTCTAGGTTGGAGTCTGCAACCTCCAGCAAAAAATAAAATTACGACGGGCATCTAATTACATAACTCAGTAGCGAACATCACTTCAGTCTTGCCAGGACTTGCGGTAAGATGTAAAGCAGAAGATGGCTTACCGCAAGCCCCGTCAGCACAGAAGTGATGGTGGCCAGTGAGTGGTGTAGCTCAATGTCCTCGTGGTATTAGCCAGGAAAGTAGTTGTTTTCGCTAGCTAGTTTTCTTCGCACAGCTTTCTGCTTGCTGTACTGTATTTGCGGGAGGATGCTGTGAAAGAATGGAACCGTCACAACAGCAGACATGGTGTTCTTCATTGGATATTATGCAATTATATATATATATATATATATATATATATATATATATATATATATATATATATATATATATATATATATATATATATATATATAATAAAGTCTGAAACTGACCTCGGATTCCAGGGGGCCTAGTTTGAGTGCATTTGAGGAAATTTCTTTTAAGAAAGTTCACTAAAAACAAATGCGTAATTTTTAATTATGATAAAAGAAAGCGCGGTGTTGACCACACGGATCAAATGGTGTCAATATACATATGCTAGAGGCAAAGTAAGCGATGGGCTATGAGGCTGAAGCACTCAATGCTTGTATGCTTTTAACGAAGGAACAGCCAAACTAAAACATAGAAGTGTCTCATAAACGCAGAACATTTTTGAAAGATTTAGCGAAACAAATAGTAGAGAAGATCTACTAGTTCCAACCTATGGCGTGATGTCCAGGTGTGCATGAGCAGATTTATTGATATATTTGTTCCGCCAGCCGCTCTCACAAGTACAACGATAAAGAGAAAAATATGCTCATTGTGCTCCTCAAATATTGATATTAAGAGTACAATTATTATATGTAATAGTAAAAAATAATAACTGTAATAAGCGTAAGATTAGAATGTGCACTACTTGCTTTTATTATCTCAAAAAAAATTAACAATAATGTTCGTTTTAGTAAATTTTATATCACAAGAGGAGATCGCGACTTTTGAATTTTGAAAACAAATTCTTTAACTGGACCGATTTTGATCCAATTTGGATTGTACTTGTCTTTTGCAAGTGACTTAAATAAGTTTGTTAGCCAAAAAATTCCAAGCAGTTTTTCCGGAAAAACTTCATATTTTCTTTCGGAAAATTTGTATATTTCCGCAAATAACAAAGTTAAGGCAACCAAATTTGGTACGCAGATTAACACCATTCTAAAACGTGCACTGCCAACTGAAATTTATATCTTTAGGTCAAAGGCATTCCAAAATTTTATACATTTTCTTCTAAAAATGTCAAAGTGACTATTTAAAACGTCAAAACTTATAAGTTTCTACAAAAGTCCTGAGCACGATACATGAAAAATAATAAATGATATGTCTTTAAGAAGGTCCTCGATTTCTGTTTCAGATGTTAATTCGATAAAACTTTGGCACAACTCCATTTGAAATAACGTTATTTGTTATGCAAAAGCATAACTTTACATAAAAGCTTATAACACGTTCACTATAACGAAGTTATCGTATGCTTCTATAGCTCAGTTTGCAAAGAGATGCTCGATGTTTATTCCATTATCATTAACTTGAAGATGACGCTCAAGTGTGTAAATTAGCTTTTTTATTTAATTTCTTATCCTTTTTTCAACGTTATATGATCAGATTGTCTCATTTTCTAAATTGTTAGTTGGTTTTATACAGTCTCGTTTTTAACATTCTGTGTTATTTGGAGCTGTCGTGACAACTTTCGTGTCTTACATCTCACTTAGGCTTGCGAGGCTGGCTATCATAGCCGTATTACTTTATAGGTGTATTTTCGCTGCGATTAGTATGCTGTACTGATGAGCTTTAATTAGAGCGAAACCGGTCTACAGTTATAATTGTGGTGAGAATACATCTAGCATAACATACGTTGTCCCTATACTGAGTAAAAAATGGGAAAGGCTGACAATTTGCTAAATGGTTGGTTGCTTGTACACAGTCTCTATTTTTTAACATTCTGTGTTATTTGGAGCTGCCGTGACAACATACTACTTGGTTCGGCAACGAGATGGCGACGCGTGTAAAAAACGTGTCTTACATCTCACTTAGTTTTGCGAGGCTAGCTACCATAGCCGTATTACTTTATAGGTGTATTTTCGCTGCAAATCGTATGCCGTTACTGATTAGCTCTAATTAGAGTAAAACAAAGTCCTCTCAAGCTCCAACGGCAGCAAACCCTTCTGGACTCTTGCTAATTCTATTGGGAATAATTTCTGCAAAAGCACGTTCCCACCTCTTGTCTCAGGGAATGAAATTGTTTCTACCGCCCTGGGCAATCCTGAACTTTTTGCTTCGTTGTTCGCCGGCAATTCTACTCTCAACCCACCTCCAAATGTTCAACCACCAACAGTCCCCAATGTCGCGCATAAAATGACGGATATCATTTTCAAAACTAAAAAGGTACGAAAGATGCTCTCTTCTCTTAATACCAAAAAAGACTCTGGCCTTGACGAGATCCCAGCCATTGTTCTCAAAAATTGCGCACCAGAACTTGCTCCTGTCCTGACTCGTCTGTTTCAGATATCTTACAATAAAGGCATATTCCCTAATAACTGGAAAACTGCTCGAGTACAACCCATCCCCCAAGAAAGGATCCAAAGCGCTTCCTAGCAACTACAGGCCTATTTCTCTCCTTTCAGTCGTCTCTGAAGTGATGGAAAAGTATATAAACACCGAATTACTAAAATTTCTTGAAAATCCACGACAGGCAGTATGGATTCCATCAGCGCAGATCGACTGCCGACCTCCTTTTCTTTGTCATCCATTCTTGGAACTAGTCTATGGAACTACACGGTCAATCTCAGATTGTTGCTCTAGACATATCCAAAGCATTCGACCAGATCTGGCACGCAGCGCTGCTTAATAAACTTCTGGCCTATGGCCTACCACCAAAACTTTGTACCTGGACAGCAAATTTTTTCTCCAATAGAAGCATTTATGTTATTGTGGATGGCCATTCCTCTAAACTGTATCCAATTAATGCAGGAGTTCCTCAAGGTTCAGCTTTAGCCCATACTTTGTTTCTTGTCCACATCAATGACCTCCTCTCTAGCACATCCAAGCCAGTTCACAGTTACGCACACGAGAGGACCCTCCACTCAAATATACAATATTCTAAGCCTGTCTCTTTATCCCAATTATATGAGGATCGCAAACTCATGGAGGGTTCTGTCTCCGTGGATCTCCAAAAAATATTAGACTGGGGAAGTAGAAATCTTGTACAATTCAACCCCACCAAATCTCAGTCTTGCTTTCTTTTTCATAAGAGATACACCAGCCCTAGACCCATCACAATGAACAACCAAGTTATTCAAAGTAATGAGTCATTTTCTCTTGTTGGCATTTCTGTGGATCGAAATCTTAATTGGCATTAACATGTCACATCAATTGTAGAAGCGGCTGCTAAGAAATTAGGTTTCCTCTTCCGGGCTCGCAAATACTTTTCACCAGCTAACCTCTATACCTTATATACTTCACAAATAAGGCCAAACCTCGAATACTGCTCCCACATCTGGGGTGCAGCTGCCGCTTCTACGCTCGCTATCCTGGACTCCATTCAAAAGAGAGCTATACGTCTCATCGGTGACCCTACCTTCACCCAAAGACTGCCATCCCTTGCCCATCGACGTGCCGTTGGTGACCTCTCTCTCTCTTTTATAGATATCTACACGGGCACTGCTCAGATGAGCTTTCCTCCGTAGTTCCCCCACCTGCTGCCCCCAACAGATCCACCAGGGGATCAGAGCGAATGCATCCTTTTACTGTCCAGGTCACCAAATATAGAACATCTTGTTATGCCCGCTCTTTTGTCCGGAGGACTTCCAAGTTGTGGAATTCCTTGCCGGCACATGTTTTTCCTTCTCCTCCGAATCTACAAACCTTCAAGTCCAGAATTAACAAGTTGCCCCTTTCCTCCTTGTCGACACCCACGGTACGATAGTATTTAGGCTGTAAGCCCTCGTGGTGTGTTGTTAAAATAAAAATAAAAAAACCGGTCTACGGTTCTAATTGTAGTGAGAATACATATAGACGATTTCACGATTCTGAGACATTTTAAAATTTTCTTCAACTAGTAACCATAAGACAGTGAACTGTATATAGTTCAATGTCATAAAAGAATAATAATAGTAATAAAACCTTTATATATATATATATATATATATATATATATATATATATATATATGTATGTGTATATATATATATATATATATATATATATATATATATATATATATATATATATATATATATATATATATATATAGGGTGTTTCAAAACTGATGGTTTATATTACAGGTGCACATTCAGCACAAAAAAATAAGACTATTCTTTCATATAAACATGGGCCTGCAAATGCTTAGTTTTTTAAATACAGCGTGTTAAACTCATTTGTTTTTCTCAGTTATACGTGAAAATTGGCATGTAGAAGTTTCCGAGGGCAACAAATTTAAATATGTTATTGTTGATAACACTGCTGGCAGATGGCGCCACCTGTAAGCCATGGCTTGCGTTGAATTGGCTATAATTTTTTGAGACCCAGTAATATCGACCTACCGTATAGCTACATTGCATCCCTTATCAATTGTAAGCAAAAAATGTATACTTGATTTAAATCTTTCAGACACACCATTTTCGAGATATTTCAATTTTTGTATGTCGATGTGTCTCAAAAATTAATTCTGCAACAAATCATAGGAATACATTTTTCACATTTTAATTGTGTTAAATAACCCAAGTAATGATGAGAACAGTGGCGCTAGAATGTCGGGAATTTATTAAGTAAGTTGTAAAGAATGCGATCTTAAATACGCCGGACAAACAAAATGATCGATTGAAATAGAATTTAATAAACACTTAGCACAATTAAGATACGGTTACGCGGAATATTTGGGATAATAATCACTACGTATATAAGGATAATATAAAATTGATTAAAAAGGTTAGACAACCGAGACAGCTAAGCGCTTTCGAAAGTATATACATATATATATATATATATATATATATATATATATATATATATATATATATATATATATATATATATATATATATATATTTATAAATATAGTTATAATAAAAAGTGTATGAACTTCCCACTGTCGCCTATGGTAAGTCGGTTGATAGATCACTTCACAAGAAACACCGGCAGAAGCACGTCCGATAGATAATAAAATAATTTAGGTATTTCCGCCAAACAAAGTATGTTAATTTTTGGGTTGTTGGACTACCTTCTTTCGTTGTGGACCTAATACTTGCGTAAGAATATAAGCAGAGCTGTAGTTGTATGATATTTAGAGTTATTCATCATCTGATGACGCTGACTTCGTTAGTTAAACGATCGTCAGGTTTTTTGTGCTGTGGTAATTTAGGTTCTACAAGTGTACTTATCAGCGCTCGTCACAGGTTCCAATCTTCGCTTAGTTCGGAGACACCGTGTTATACATGTATGAAAAAAACATAAGAAAATGTGAAGATATTGCTTACCTGTGCCAAAACAGCTGATGTGAATAACAATATCGAAACCTTTACGAACATATTGATGCTTGTTTCTAATAATTTAAGTTAAGGTCAATTGGTTTTATACATTTTTTGTCAATTATAAAAACAAATAAAATCAAATTAAAATGCAATTCACGGAATATAAAAGCATACTCTTGATAGTAAAAGTTTAAGTGTTTTAGATAACCAAAATAGCTTAAGCTATAAAAACAAGATGTTAATTTAATAAAAACCAAACACTCTAGGAACAAGATTGCGTTTATTGTTCTGCCAAGTGCTTCTGTAATTTATTTTGCATCCTAAATACCCTTATTTGTATAAAGATCATTATCACAACCCCAAAGCGATGTCTCCTTATTTTCCCAACAATGATTCCTTATATCAAGCAAATCCTTACATTATCTTGTAAAGCTTTACACGTTTCTCTTCTCGGTGGTTCAGGGGTAAGAACGTGTGCCTTTGAACCGAAGGGTACTGGGTTCCATCGCAGGGTACTCTTTTCACTTTTTCAGTACAAACTGTAAAATTAACATCAACCGAGGTTCTGGCATTGTATTTGAGCAAGTTGAATGTCTGCACGTTCCGCCCTTCGGAGGGCGCGTAAATCCGTCGGTCCCGTGTCCATGCGCTGTTGGGCACGTTAAAGATCCCTACCCTCCTTACATAAAGGCAGGGGTTCGGCAAAATTTCCAGGATAGTGAGGTGAAACTGCTCCCTGGCGTCGGTGGTTGTCCATAGTCGCGGAAATAGGCCGACGTTAAAGAAACAAAACACACACAACACACACACACGTTTCTCTTTATTTTTCCACTGTTATATTGCCAATGCCAGACATAATTGTGATCTTTGACGTCACCACTCTTGTTCATCGAATAACTGATTACTCTGTGGTTTAATATAGCAATTCTAAAATCTAAGAATTAACGTCGTTCTACCTTCTGATATTCTAAAAATAACGACAGCTATATATACGACGAAAAATTCACAATGATCCTTTTTTATGGCGTTTTATTAAAACACTGCAAAATACCTTCAATCGTCTTAAAAAGTTTTTAAAAAAACAAAAACGACTATTTACCACACTATATTGTGAGGTGAACAGTCTTTTTTGTTTACTTTGGCTTAGTTTGTCTACCTAGGTGCGGTATAAATACATTGTAGCTGCTAATTTAATTTAAAATTTTTTATCCTCTGATGATGCTGACGTGGTCAGTGAAACGATCGTAAGGTCTTTTTAAAATAGGTATTGTGTTTATTTTGGTTCTGCAAGTGTAGGCAATAAAGATCTGAATTGTGGTACAAGAATACTCTTTGGTACAGAAACCAAACTACCAAATTTGGTTACCACGGCTTTTTAATTTTCGGAGATATGAATTTTTTTCGAAACAAAACCCTAAATTTTCCCGGAAAAGCTTATCTGATTTTTTTGGCTAACGAACATATCCAGGCCATTTATCAAAGGAAGGTCTTCACCGAATATTATCAAAATTGGCGCATTATTTTTTGAGTTATCGGCCTGATAGCGCTCATTTGAAGAATTTTTTTGAAAAGTCGGGATCTCCTCATTAGTTAATATTTTTTTAAAGAAAATTCACTGAAAAGAAGTCAAACGAAAAATGCAAAAAGGCAGTCCCGCCGGACATAGACAAGGTGTTTCAAAAATGTCTACCAACATTTCTAGGACCTATAGTACACCAAAAAGTAAGTGTAGTTTTCTCCATAAAACTACTTCCGTGAATGCACCCCTAAGGAGCTGCAGCCCCTAGAAGAAGACCCTCAAAAATATTTTTTGGTATTTTCTTAAAAGCTACTACAGGTACCTTAAAGAAATTTGACAGGGGCGTCATTTTTTATGAGAAATATTTGTTAGAATCTTCATATTTTATTCAGAGGCGTAAATTACAAGGGAGGCTGGAATGTTTCAATTTCCATATCTTTTTGGTGCGTGGCTTTATCGAATACATGTATCGGAAATCTGAAAGTGTTATCTATTTTACATAAAAAAGGTATTCTGGTTAAAGTGTTTTAAAGTTGACCGTTTTTAAGTAATTTGGAGTTGAATGTTGACGTATTTTCAAGCCTTTGAAATCACTTGTACAAAATACCTTCGAAAATCTTTTACGTGGGCTATGAATTAAGCAAATGAGCAGGAGATTAGTTTGACATTGTTTAAATGATTGCATATAAATCCTGTTTACCCCGCACAGAACCCCTATTCGTCCCAGGTCCCAATAAATGTGTTTATCCACTGAGGGTGGTATATGATGGATTATCTGGTTTACCCGGGAGTACATGCGTCAAGCAAACGTACGTGAAAACACGCGCACGGTCAAAAACACCAGGTTGGCGTTTTTTAACATAAACACTGCTTTATTTATTCCAGATCATAAGTTTTAGTATTTATTTATGTATAACAACTCAAAGTAACATAATATGTTTATTATAAATTTTCAAATTTTATTACAAAATGAATTTATGGAGAATAATGTTCAATATATTATAATAAAAGCAACATAACATTATGTAATTATGAAAATAAAAAAAGTGTTTTTTCTTATGGTAGATCAACGTTTCAACTATAGATAAAAGAATATGAAGTAAAAGTAATATACCAAGCAATCGAAGAAAAAATTATATGTTTTGCAATTTTACATTTTCATATGGTATATTATTCTTGTTTCAAACACAGTGGGCAGGAATGAGATGTATGTTCTCGACAAATATATTTCTGGCATTTTATGCATTGTGTCTTGCTTTTCCTATTCTTTCTTCATGAACAGAAATGACATCTTCCTGATATAGATAGTTGTCATTCTTCTGCCATTTGGACTGGTTCCTTTAGGATTTCTTTGATGCAATTTCTCATAGTTACTGGTAAGGTAATGATGTCTCTGCGTCTTTCTAAATGCTGCTGAATAAGTCCGATTGCTAAAGATTTCAAAATATTTCCGTCGGCTCATGTGGCTATTAGAATTCGCTTCAAAAACAATTTGGCTATTTATACCCACGATATTAAGTATTGAAAAGAATATTGTAAGAGGCCACCTGCAGCTTGTTCGAGAGACGGAATAATTTCCCTTCAGGTCATCTACCACATCGACACCTTCCTTGGTAGAGTTATAGAAAGTGATCTTTGTTGGTTTGCAGGAGTCACCAGTGGCTTGATCTATCTCATCTGTATGGTGCATTGTTGACAGTAACAAAACGATTTTATTCTGTTTCGGTTCGTATGAAACTAATGTAATCTTTTGTAAAAGCAAATATACTTGTATTAACCTGTCTTTCCTTCATTTTTGAGGTGAAAATTTCTCTTTTGTTTTTTGTTAGGGTTCCTGTTAGTGTTAGACGGTATTTTTCCAATAAATCTGCTTCCAGAGGAATTGTGACGTAAACCAGTTGTCGCAAGGTACGTTCCGCCCTGTTCCTGAAATGGGCTGAATACAGCAGATGCACTGTACTCAACTTTGAAGTGTCCCTCTGGCTGCATGCCAACGTAAACTTCAAGGTTGTATGAGTAAAAGGACTTCACGCCAACTAGTGCTAAAATCTTCAAGCCATATTTGGCTGGTTTGTTGGGAATGTATTCACGAAATGCACATCTCCCATAAAAGAACTCCAACATTTCGTTAATGGTTACAAATTCACTTATAGAGTAACTCGCCTTGCATCGCTTAACAAAGCCATCAAATACATGCCTGATAGGTGTTAATTTATCATAGTGCTTTCTAAATTATCGGTCATCAAGATCATCAAACCTCAGTGCTCTCAACAAAAACTGGAAGCGATTTAGACCCATAGTTAGTTGAAAGTATCCCACTCCAGTCCCATCTTGATTCCACAAATCTCTCAAATTGAGGTGTGAAAAACGTAAAACCCCTGCCAAGTCCAGCAACCCCACAAGTGCTTTGATGTCGGTGATATATGTGTCAGCAGCATCGCTCTCCCTGGAATAGTTGACTTTAAGTTTCTGAATAAAGTTATTAGTCCATTGAACTATGTCTTCAAATACGGAGTCCGGAAAATATAAGACTCTAAAACAGTTTTAGCATCCTTGGCAGCTCCAATGGCACCAGAAGCTTAAGTTACAATATATTGGACTCTTGTTTTCCACTTCGGAGATGTCACAGGAATCTTATAAAAACAAAAAATACATATAAAATATCATAAATCCGCTTATCTTTGCCTATGAGACATAATCTGTTATCCAAATTTGCTTCGTGTGTAACATCTATCTCTCTTTACAATCAGACCGTTATCGCCTCGCTGCCGGGGGAGGTGGTCGACTTCAGGGCTGCGAAGGGTTGCTCTCAGGGGGGAGTTCTATCCCCCTGCTGTAGTCTCTCTTTGTGGACGATTTGCTGGCTATCCTCGGACTGTGGGAGGTTGAGGTCCAGGCGTATGCTGATGATCTAGTCATAATGGTAAGGTGCAAATATAAGGAGGAACTAGCAAGTACTCTTCAGGAGACACTAAATGTAGTGAATGATTGGTGCCGGAGGGAACAGATGTCTGTGAACCCCCGCAAAACGATCATTGTTCCATTTACCAGAAGAAGAAGATTGGACAAATTAAAACCACCTATTCTTATGGGGAAAACGATTCCATTTTCGGAACAAGCAAAATATCTGGGGGTCACCCTAGATAAGAAGCTCAACTGGGCCATACAGTAAGAGAATGTAATCCGCAGGGCTAAACTGTCCCTGTGGACATGCCGGAGAATCTGTGGAAACAACTGGGTAACAAACCCCCAACATATGTACTGGCTCTATGTAGTGGTTATCAGACCAATGATAACATATGTAGCCATAGTTTGGTGGCCTAAGGCAGTTCGTGGTATCGCGAGGGCCAAACTGGCTCATCTACAGAGACAAGCATGTCTGATGATAACGGGAGCGATAAGCACCGCACCATCAGCCGCTCTGGAGGTCCTCCCTAATATTCCACCTCTTCACATATGGTTGCAGAGGGTGGCGAGGTGGACAACGCTTCAAAACCAATATGGGAGTAGGAGCCGGCGCATATGGCGGCAGCACCGATGCTAGACTATCAGGTAGCCTCGGCAAGTACGCAACCATACACCAGGCAGAAGTGTATGCCATCGAGATGTGTGCAAGGGAAAGTATAAAAAACTAGTCCAAACACAAATCGATAAAGATATATGCAGATAGCCAAGCTGCAATAGAGGCTCTTGGTTCCTATCGGTGTAATTCAAAAACGCTATGGAGTTGTAAATCTGCCCTTAACGAACTGGGCAGCAGTAATGAGGTGTCGCTGGTCTGGATACCGGGTCACTCGGACTATGATGGCAATGTTGCGGCCGACGCGCTGGCCAGGAGTGGTGCCGAGAGAGACTTTGTCGGACCAGAACCGGTGCTGGGGATAACATCTTGCACAGCAAAACGCACCTTAAAGACCTGGACAAAAAGAATGACAATCCAATATTGGCAAAATCTTCCAGGATTAGCCCACTCTAAGGCCTTCATAAATGGCCTGTCTGAGTCAAGGGCTAAAAAACTTCTAGAGTTAAACAGACAAAAACTGAGTACTCTAGTCGGCCTGTATACAGGACACTGCCGCTTGCGGCACCACATGCACCGTATTGGGATCGGTCAGGAGACCGAGTGCCGTGTGTGTATGGAGAGTGACGAGACAGCAGAGCACGTGCTGTGTTCCTGCCCGGCAGCGGACAGGATTAGATACCTGCTCTTTGGCAAGATAAAGCTTGCTCCGGAGGATCTGGATCAACTTTCGCCCACGAAGATTATCGACCTCTGCAGGAGGCTGGCTTTGTTGGGCGAAATATAAACTATTAGGCGTGAGCCACAATAGACCGTATGGTCGCGGTGGAGGGACCGGTATGGCCCACTCACAAACAAACCTAACCTAACCTAACATCTATCGGCTCTTCATCTTAGGACTGCTCTGAATGAGTGTCATGGTAGCTGGTTTCAACTACGTCATTCTCCTCCTCAACTGGTCCACCTACTTCATCTTCGTTCTGCATTTCTCTCCATAACTTCAGTAGATTTTCTTGTTCCTTTCCTTATGATCACATGACCTAAAAATAAGCATAAAGTTATAAAGAAAAAAATTACTGATATATTCAAAATGTCAAGTAATTATTTATAATACGAATATATCATGGAATTTGGTGTCCATTTCATCAATTTCGAGTAAAAACAGTGAGTGGATAAGTTTAATCTCAATTATTTCATATTATGAGATGACTAAGTTATCAATAAATAGTGAAGGTTTTCTACTTACGGTACTTGTGTGAAGATATATTGCGAATATTCAGCAAAACTCTAACTTGCTTACTTTTCACTAGGGAATACGCGCACGGCTGAAACACCGGTCACCATAAGAAGCGACTGTCACTAATGATAGTTCTTTCAAAACTGAGCAGAACAGTCAATAGCATAGTGAGACAAACCTAATCGAGGCATTCCTGGAAGGCTGGTAAAGTACCCAAACAATCGACGGATTTACACGTAAACAAAATAAAACACGGTCGTTTCGACATAGGCGCTTGTTCTCGCGAGTTAAACGAATAAAATAGGCTCCACAGAGAAAGCACTGTCTTCTGCTTTTAAGTAAATTTGTAGCACTTGATTTTTGACCATTTGATTAATTAGATTGAACATTGATAACCTGTTTTAAAATATATTTTATTTCTTGGTTGTGTGTCAAGAAAAATACAGATTGGTGCTTATATTGATGACTAAAACTAATTTGACTGATTACAACACTAACATTTTGAAAGCACTTCGTGGATTAATTGACTTAGCCAAACATTCTGTAGTTTGGTAGATAATGTCTCTACCACTACGTACTAAATTAATAAGATTAGTGTCTGTACATTGCTGAATCTCCAAACGTGAGGTGACTTCTGCTGCACCAGCTGAGGAAGCAACAGTTCCAAGAGCCACTGGAATGAGTAACGATTTCTTTGCTATCTCAGCTTCTACTTTCACTCTACATACAGCTGATGACCACCCCTTTCCACATGCCAATAAATCTCTGTCTAAGATATCAAGCTCTT
The DNA here is from genome assembly GCA_964006375.1 of Tillus elongatus. Lineage (NCBI taxonomy): Eukaryota > Metazoa > Arthropoda > Insecta > Coleoptera > Cleridae > Tillus > Tillus elongatus. Next base: position 268,902,914 of record OZ023262.1, read on the forward strand.
TTACAAATGTGGACAACTGGTTACCCAATGAATCTAAAACTGTGTCTTTGGAACTGGTTCCTCTCTTTGCGCATTGGTCAATACTGTGTCTAAAATTAACAGGAAGAACAAGAAGGCTTTCTTCGGCCTTGCTGGTGCAAGCACTTGGATCAATTTCTAAGTTTATTGCCTTTTGTTTCACTTGCCTGACTTCATTTATTTGTGCCTGACTAATTGCTTCTGAGCTCTTTTGTAACGACTTGACCCTGGTCTCAATGTTTTGGTCTAAACTTCTTTTTATGCTTTGGATTATGGTGTTGGCTTTATTTACTTCGTTCAGCGTTTGCTGTTTAAGTTGTGCCAGTCTATCTTCAGGAGAGCTAAGCACTTCATCTAGGTCGAGTTCTTGAGACACAGGAGACTGCTGCAAGAAATAACTCATTAGTAAACGAAAGTCAATGGATTCTAGCATTAACATCCGTCTCTTAATATAAACAGTAAAAGCATATACATTTTCTATTTCACTAGCCAGAGCGGTGATGTATAAAATAGCAAATACACAGAGGTTAATTTGATATTAACCTGCAGCTATTATTTTTCGATTAAACCTGAAATTGATTCTATTAGTTTACGCGTTTTATTTTAAAGTTTTAAGAGCAAATATCTAAAAAGTTATGATAGCGAATTTGAGTGAATTTTCTTTAAAAAATTGCCTAATGATGAGATTCTGACTTTTCAATTTAAAAAAACTGTGTTTAAATAAGCCCAAACTAGGACCACAAAACCCATATCCGGGATCAGTTTTTCCAGAGAGAACAAAGTAAGGACGAACAAATTTGGCGCGCCTGTTTATACTATTAAGTAAGTGACCCACTTACCAAAACTGAGGTCTGTAAGTTAAAAGACAAAGAAGTTATGGGCATTAAAAAAAATGGTTTTTCCTCGAAACGTCAAAGTCGTGATTTGAAACGTAAAAATTCGCAACATTTAGTCAATGAACCTGAAACAAATACGGATTACGTAAACAAAATGTTGCAACCATTGAGTTTCAGGTTCAACCGCCATTGTCCTTCATTTTACTGAAATATTTACAGAAAATTCATTCCAAATAAAGCTCTTCTGTGATGCTTTGCCTGTAGGTTTAGTTAAGTTGATGCTTTGGCTGTAGGTTTACTTAAGTTTATAGTGTAACGGTCTATAATTTTTAACTTATTTTCGTAGAAAAAATTCGTTAATGAGGAGAACGCGACTTTTCAATTTTAAAAAGATTTCTTCAAACTAGGCCACCTAGAATCCATATCCGGGTTTACTTTCAGTTTTTAACTGTTTGTATATATATATATATATATATATATATATATATATATATATATATATATATATATATATATATATATATATATATATATATATATATATATGGTGACGCATTTCTAGGGTAAAGCTCAATATAATTGTTATTATCCAAGATACGAGAAAAAAATTTATACGTTAATTATACTGTGTCTTAAGCTGCATCTTATAAAAATATTTTGACAGGTCTATAAGTCGTTGGTAGTCCCTACAATTGTCTTTTTTGAACACCCTTATGTTATTGCATTTTTCATAAAAATATGTTGTATATTATAACATGTTTGTAAGAAAAAATCGAGACGCAGTAAGTGCCTTTTGGTAGCGAATTTTTATTAAATCCTTCAAATTTCAATAACTCAATTTGCTGTTAACCTAAGGTTTGTTGACTAGGAGACCAGTTTTCTCGGAAACATTTAAAGTTTATTTGAGGAAAATTCTTGTACATTTTCAAACAATAAGTAATTTTGATAAAATATGGTACATTGTTTCTACTATATAGGTTATACCGGTAACCAGGTTGATGCCTGCTTTCATTAGAGAGACTTATTTGATATTAGAAATATTTTTATGAAAATCCACTTCCTTGGGCACTTTCTGCGTCCAGACATATTATTAAAATGTTCCAATTGGCAAATATGTCTTTTTTTTAAAGAAATGCATCAAATTAGATTAAAAGTATAACCCTTGTAGTGGAACAATGTACGATATTTCATCAAAATAACTTCATTGTTTAAAAAATTACAAAAAGCTTCCGAACATAAACTTAAATCTTCCCAGAAGAACTGATCCTATTTTCCTGGACAATAAACATGTATATTTACACGATGCTATCACATCTTACCTGCTATCAAAACTTGGAAGGAATCCTTTCTGCATAGAGGGGTTTGGTTTCTGCTGGCTCCGTTCGGGCAGAAACTCTTCACACTCGACTAAAAAAAAGCGCGCTCAACCCTAGGGGGGTATGCACCTAGGTGCATACTATAATCTGAATCTTGCCACATCAAAGAATGGTTCTATATTTCGAAAGTTCTGACATTGATACCATATTTCCTGGCGTCTTGAAGATGTGGAAGTAATAATCACATTCGACAACGATTTTTTTCATTCATAAGAACAAATTTAAATCCATTAAACGCCTACCAGTTGTAGTACCATATTTCCACTAGCTTCGCGAATACTACTGCCAAGCTTGTTTTTGGGTTTTCCAAATGGACCATATTCTTTTAGATTACGATTTAGTCATTAAAATAAGAATATGATGGTTGCCGCCTTTCCGGATATTCGTTTAAATAGTTCTCACTAGAAGCTTTTGGTAATATATTTTATCATATCTCTCTTTTCTTTATTTGTAGAACTCATAATGTTTGAAACACTCTAAGCATCAAAGTTTGGCTGAACTGTCAATATTTGGATCGTTAAACAAATTTATTGGCGTCCCTTCCAAAGCACTCTTCGCAGAAAGGATTTTTTCCAACTTTTGATAGCAGATAAAATTACGTGTATCGTGGGATATATCATTGTAATCAGAAAAAACTATTTTTTAAATAAAAAAATCCAATATGGCGCCCATAAGAAAAATCATAGTTAACTATTGTAACTCTTGCATCAAGACCGCCTTTGGAGATATGGTGACAGATTTAGATTACTCATGAAAAAGTGCCCTAACAATGTCATACTTAAAAAACTCTGGACGCAGCAAGTGCGTTATGGTAGTGAATTTTCATAGAAATGATCTGGCACAAAATATTTTCCTGACTAAAAAACTTTTCAAATCCATTTTACAAAAGGAAGGTACATGCCAAATGTTATTAAAATCGGCTTATTACTTTTTGAGATAAGAATTTTTTTGGAATGAAAACTCAAAATTTTCCCGGAAAACCTCGTCCGATTTTCCTGACTAACGAACTTATCCAAGCCATTTACAAAAGAAACGTACATGCCAAATTATCAAAATCGGCCCATTCTTTTTGAGTTATCGGTGTGATATATATATATATATATATATATATATATATATATATATATATATATATATATATATATATATATATATATATATATATATACAGTGTGGAACAGCCAAATGGAATAAATTCGATAACGGATAAATGAGGGCGTGTTGGGAAAAACGCTTGGACACGTCGATTTGTATTTTTAACTGCGCATCTTTTTCAAGAAAAAAAAATTATATAGGGTGCGTCATGTGACAGTGGCCAATACCAACTTTCTTATTTTAAATACAAGCCCCTGTATATTATTAATTTTTTGGATTCTTCAGAAAATTCTAGACATAATTCATGTACAATGTTCTATACCTATCTTCAACTGTTTCGGAAATATTAAGTATTTTCAGATTTATTACAAAAATTAACATTAAAAATAGAAAATTATTTTATTTCACAAATTCGCTACATTGCATTCAATACTTATTTCCCATTCAGCTCTTGATAATGAGAAAGTAAACAAAAACCATTCCTGCGTTTCTTTTTACTGATATGAAATGAAACAAAAACAAAAACAGTTTTCTTTCTGTTCGTATAAAACTCGTAGCCTTAGCAACTTGTTGTCTGCCTGCATGACAGTAGTGATTAGTGTCAGTGCTATTGTCGTTTGAATTTCGTTAACTGTACGTAATAATATCAGAAAAATGGTTCATTTAACAGAAATGCACAAAATAACCATTCTACAAATGATTGGTTATGGAGATAACACACGGACACAGATGGAAGTGTCTCGCTTATTTCACGAAAAATTTCCAAATTTGCCGCCTGTATCCCAAGGAACAATTAGCAAAATAGAAAAGCAGTTTCGCGAGCTTGGTCATGTGAGACAGATAAAAAAAGTAGCTGCCAATGCAGTAAGTGATGATACGAAATTGGATATTACGCTTGAGTTTCAAGAAAACCCACATACTTCTGGTCGACAAGCAGCCCAACTATTCAACGTTAGCCACACAGCAATTTTTCGAACATTAAATGAAAGTAAAATGCATCCCTATAAAATGATACCAACTCAGGAGCTCATGGAGGACGATTTCGATAGGAGAACGTATTTTTGTGAACAAATGATGGCAATGTTAGATAACAATGTGATCCAATTAGAAGATGTTTTGTTTTCTGATGAGAGCACATTTACACTTCACGGTCATGTTAATCGTCAAAATTGCCGCTATTGGTCTAATGAGAATCCTCATTGGATGAGAGAGGAACATACGCAATATCCTGAAAAAGTTAATGTTTGGGCAGGAATTGTTGGAAATCATATCGTAGGTCCCTTTTTCATTGATGGCAACTTGAATGGGGATAAATATTTAGAACTGCTCCAAAATAATGTCGTGCCAACTTTGACAAACTTATATCCAGATCCAGCAAACCCACAAGTTCCTGCCAATAAAATATGGTTTCAGCAAGATGGAGCACCGCCCCATTACCAAATCAATGTCCGGCAGTACCTGAACCAAATTTTTCCAAATCGGTGGATAGGGAGGCGCGGATCGATAGAATGGCCAGCACGATCTCCTGATCTGTCGCTATTAGACTACTTTTTGTGGGGATATGTCAAAAGTATTGTATACAAAACTAAGCCCCTCAACTTAGATGACTTAAAAAGACGAATCACGCTTGCGATTAGATCAGTCACGCCTGAGATGTTGAGTAATGTTAGAAGACATTTCTATACCAGATTAGCATGTTGCCAAGATGTTCGTGGCGAGCATTTTGAACATTTACTACATTGACATTAATTTTTTTTGTTTTTTTAAATTATTAAGAAATAATCAGTATTTCTTATTAGAATTTGTGAAATAAAATAATTTTCTATTTTTAATGTTAATTTTTGTAATAAATCTGAAAATACTTAATATTTCCGAAACAGTTGAAGATAGGTATAGGACATTGTACATGAATTATGTCTAGAATTTTCTGAAGAATCCAAAAAATTAATAATATACAGGGGCTTGTATTTAAAATAAGAAAGTTGGTATTGGCCACTGTCACATGACGCACCCTAAATAATTTTTTTTTCTTGAAAAAGATGCGCAGTTAAAAATACAAATCGACGTGTCCAAGCGTTTTTCCCAACACGTCCTCATTTATCCGTTATCGAATTTATTCCATTTGGCTGTTCCACACTGTATATATATATATACATAAACTGAAACTGGATGTGGGGTCTAGGTTCCTGGTTCGCGCTCATTTAAAGACTTTTTTTCTACGAAAATTCATTAAAATACTCATATTTTTATGTCAGAAATAAGTTTTCCACTTAGAATTTGCATTTTAAACTTGCGAAAACATTTGGAAACACATTATCAACTACCTACAATATCCAAACCGAGAACCGGGAAAAAAACGAAAAAAAAGTTTAACTACAATCCCTACATGAATCAGGGTGTGCGATTATATATTCCAAAACTAGCATCCTTAGGTATACAGAAGGTTACACAAAACTTTAAGCAGATGGAATGTCCTTCACTTGTAATATATAAAAGTCTAGACGCAGCAAGTGCGTTATAAGTACAATTTGGAGAACCCAATTAATCAGAATACAGTTTTCTGACCCGACGATCGTTTCCCTAACAAGTTAGCGTCATCAAAGGAATGAGTAAACTAATTGAGTAGAGATACAGAACTACTATTTATGTGTTAGTTACCAAGCAGTTGCGCACAGCGTCCCCTAGGAAGGTATACAGACAGACCCCCACTGTTGAATCTTAAATCGCTGTGATTAAAACTGCATACCTGCCTTTGTTATGCTGTGCGTCGTTATCAAATATTTCTTCTAAGAAGGACACGTTGGTTATTAAGGTAACAGTTCAAACAATGGACTACATTGAACCGGACCTACTCTATTCATCGAAACATTTCTGTTCAAATTTCGAGGGATATATATATATATATATATATATATATATATATATATATATATATATATATATATATATATATATATATATATATATATATATATATATATATACTCTCGTAAGCTTCAAGCTGACGCGACAATGAGATTTTTTTTATCTACATGATGATTTTTATATGATTATTATCCCAGATATGCTGAGCAATACATGATTTGGTCAATAGTGCCCTATCTCAGTTGCGCTAAATGTTCTTTAAATCTAGTTTCAAAGGTTCTTTTTGTTTGCCCAACCTATTTATATTTACAATTCTTACAACCCATTTCATAGATTCCCGATACATCTGTGGTTTTATCTTCATCCTATTTTTTGTAGAAAATCATAAGATAACTAATCAATAACCAAACTATTTCACCTTAAATTGTAGAATATTCTGTGTCAATAACAAAACCTATTGTATATTACAGAAGAGTATGTTTTTTGGCTCAAAACGGTTAAGAAGTACCAGAAAAATTACTTTGAAAATTTTATATTTTTTCTTATTTAAACGTCGAAATCACGATTTGTAAAAATTGGCAACATTAACGCAAAGAACCAGAAACGAATACGGGTTATGTAGAGAAAATATCGCAGGAAGTGTGTTTTACAAAATTAAACATTTTAGCTTCAACCGCTACTGTCCATCTTACTGAAATATTTGAAGAAAATTCATTGCAAATAGACCCTTTCTCTGACGCTTTGGCAGTGGGTTTAGTTGTAGAGTTTATGGTTTAATAATCTATAATTTTATGCGAATCCTCGTAGAAAAAATTCGCCAATTTCTAGGCCGATACCTTTGAATTTTGAATAGATTTTTTTCTTCAAATGAGCGCGGTCTAGGACCCAAGAACCCAAATCCGAGGTTACTTTAAGTTTTTACCTGTTCACATGTATAATGCAGGTAACGCATTTCTACGGTAAAGTTCAATATATCTGTTATTATACAAGATGCCAGAAAAATTGCATATGTTAATTGTAGGCTGTCTTAAACTGGGTCTTATTAAATTATTTTTAGTCGCAGCCTGGCCCGTAGGGCGTTAATGAACTAAATTTCCTTTTTTAATCGAACACTCCTTATATTATTGCGTTTTTGCATTTTCATCGAAATATAATACATGTTTCTAAGAAAACAATTTGGGACGCAGTCAGTTGGTTCTGATAACGAATTTTTATTAAATCCTCCAAATTTAAATAACTCAATTTGCTATTAACCTAAGGTTCGTGGGCTAGAAAACCAGTTTCTTCCGGAATATTTTAGGTGGAAAATTTTTGTACATTTTGAAACAATAAAGTTATTTTCATGAAATATGGTACATTTTTTCTATTATATAGGTTATAACGGTAACCAAATGATACCTGCTTTCATTAAAAAATTAAATTCGTGCAATTAAAAACATTTTAATGAGAATTCAATTTCATAACGCACTTGCTGCGTGCAGACTTTTTTTTTATAAAACTAGAAGAATGTAATTTGCTAAAAACGTACCTGTGCCAACACTACTGAGGAGAAAAGTAATAGTACAACCTTCGCAATCATTTTGACGTTATGTCTTGAAATTTCACATATTTCCGTTTATTTTATACTTTATTATATCAGATAGAATGGGTAAAAAATTTATGATACGATCAATTGTTCCGTGAAAACATACTCCAGAAGCTGATGTATGACAACATAGAGTGCAGTCTCGATAAACAAACTAATTGAAAAAATTACAAAACATTGCATAAAACAACACATTCCTTCAGTGGCGAGAGAGACAGCGGGTTTGGACTATGTTAAATACATTCCTATTCTTTTTTTTTTGTAATTTACCTTGACGAATGTACAAATTAAACATAATTAATTAACAGTTTATAAGATTTTTATCTAACAGGTCATTTGATCGCACAATTTAACTGGTTTATTTGATCTATCATGCTCGAGCCTGCTACAGTATGATTCATTTTAACAAACTAATAATTGTTTTGTTTATATAAATTGGGCGTACTGACAAAAAGTCTGGACTCAGCAAGTAGCCGATTTTCATAGAAATGTTTTTGATGTTAGAAATGTTTTCATTTTTAATTAAAGGCATAAAATTTATGACAAAGTAAAACCTTTATAACAAAACCATGTACAAGCATGTTTAATCGCAAAAACTTCAGTGTTTGAAAAAGTACACAAATTTCCAAAACATAAAATAAAATATTTACCGAAAAGATGGTCGGACTTGGCTGGAAAACCTATCCAAGCAATTTACACAAAAACTACACCCGCCAAAATATATTTATTCACAAAAAGCTTTGTGACAGAAAATAAAAAGATATTGGCATGAAAATTTTTAGTTTTTTTTTCCGAAAATTCGCCATTATATACGGGGTGATTCATAATTCAAAATTTTAAAGACGGTATGTCCTATAAAAAAATTCCTATAATGCTTCATCAAAAAGATACAGGGTGTTGTAGTTAAATTTCAAAAAATAAACTTTCCCAATTTTTTAAAAAGTAGCACATATATTTTGCTGAAACTTCGCATGTGTAGGCTGTTATGGAAGCCGCGTATTCTACCATTAACAATTGAATCGGCTAATCCAGCAGTGGCGCGCGTACCCACATGTCATTGGTTATCCCTCAAGAAAAAACGGGTACGCCAATGATATTTTTTTTTTTATTATTTTTTGAATCTTACTTTCATTCGTGAACAAAATGACTCTCTTAATAATTTTCTGTACGACGCTTATTTTACGAGTAAGCAATGAATCAGATAAGTGTTTTAGAGCACAGTTCATGATTTTTAACCAGTCGTTCTTTGGTAGAAAATCGCAATGATACACTTTTATCAAGCTTATAGTAATTTATTTTTTACAATAAATGTTCAAAAATGCCTCCATTGGCATGAATACACGCACGACATCTTTTTAATATGGAAAATTTAATGTCTTGAGGATTCATTGTTGCTTGAATATGGCGAAAAGCATTATTTATCAGTTGTTGTAGCTGCTCTGGTGTATTTACTTGTTCACTGTAGACCAGTCACTTAAAATCACCCCAAAGATGGAAGTCAAGTGGTTTAAAGTCCGGTGATCTTTCAGGCCAATGTATTGGTCCAGTTCTGCCAATCCATCTTTCATTATAATGTTCATGTAGCCATGTAACAACGTTTCGACTATGACGCGCTAGTGCACTGTGTTGCTGGTACCACATTATATTTCTTGTTGCTAGTGGAATGTCATCTAGAATGTTTTCTACCCGGTTTTCTAGGAGCGCTAAGTACGAAGATCCATTTAAACGTTGTGGCAGGACTTCCATGAACAGTGGGCCGTTAAAAATACCACACCATAAATTAATGTAATTTCTATGTTGAAATGTGCGTGTCCTTGTTACATGTGGATTTTCCAATGACCAGACATGCTCATTATGAGAATTATAAATACCATTTCTTGTAAATGTTGATTCGTCAGACCAGAAGATTAGATTAGGGAATAAGATATTTTGATTGTTCATTTCCAAAATCCGTTCACAAAAGACTCGTCGATGCACATTATCTCCAGGTAGAAGGCAATGAACATTCTGTCGATGATATGGATGTAAGGCTTCTCGATGTAAAGTTCTCCAAACAAAGCCTTGAGAATATTGTAACTGCGTGGCAATCCTCTGAGTACTTGTAGAAGGTTCATCCATCACTGCATCCACCACTCTCTCTTCGTCTTCAAGTTGATGTTGTCTTCTACCATTAGCTCTAGCGTCAGGACGTTGTCCAATACCACACTGCCGAAGTCTTAAAAACGATCGAGAAAAAACCCTTGGTGTAGGTTGACGGCGAGTGGAAAACCTACTTTGATATTCCCGACAAGCAGCTAGAGCATTTCCATCAGCATATCCGTGGATAAAAATTATATCTGCATACTCTTCTAAGGTGTACTCCATTATAAGAAGTAAAAGAGTAAAAAATTTTGCAATTTTATAAAGTTTACCACTTACACCTATTCAAAATAATAACTTGTTAACCTAAATGTCAAGTGACACTTAATGACAACTTTGGCAAACCAGACTACTACTTACTAAAATACAACAAAGATAATCGTCGTACAAAAAATTATCAAGACATTAAATTTTCCATATCAAAAAGATGTCGTGCGTGTATTCAGACCAGTGGAGGCATAAAAGTGTAAAATTGCGATTTTCTACCAAACAACGACTGGTTAAAAATCATGAACTGTGCTCTAAAACACTTACCTGATTCATTGCTTACTCGTAAAATAAGCGTCGTACAGAAAATTATCAAGAGAGTCATTATGTTCACGAATGAAAGTAAGATTTAAAAAATAAAAAATAAAAAAAATATCATTGGCGTACCCTTTTTTTTTCTTGAGGGATAACCAATGACATGTGGGTACGAGCGCCACTGCTGGATTATCCGATTCAATTGTTATGGTAGAATACGCGCCTTCCATAACAGCCTACACATGCGAAGTTTCAGCAAAATATATGTGCTACTTCTTAAAAAATTGGAAAATTTTATTTTCTGAAATTCAACTTCAACACCCTGTATCTTTTTAATGAAGCATTATAGAAAAAAATTTTATGGGACATACCCTCCCTAAAATTGTTCAAAGAACATGGGCTTTCATTTTTGGACACCACTTATGAATCAGCCGTATAATAATTATAATTATAAATAATCTTACACGAGAATTATCCAAAAATCTCTTTAAGAAATTTTAAAAAAAAGTTATTTTACACGAAAATTTGGAAACGATTCTTTACGTGATTTCGCAAACAGTGTGTTTTAGTGGATTTTAAAAAAAAAATTCACTAACGAGATGAATTAATAAAATAATAATAATAATAATAATAATAATAATAATAATAATAATAATAATAATAATAATGATAATGATAATGATAATGATAATAATAATAATAATAATAATAATAATAATAATAATAATAATAATAATAATAATAATAATAATAATAATAATAATAATAATAATCATCATCATCATCATAACAACAACTCCGCCATCGCCGGTCCCAAGCCCGTGTGCGAAAGAGGAAGGGGTGGAGTAACAACCACGTTAAAAACCAGGGTCCGTCTGGCCCGGACAGTAGCACCCTGTAAGGGCCCCTGTTTAGGGTCACAGGTCTGTCTGGCCGGTGGGTGTACTTCTTCCAGAAGTGTGCTCACTGCTACTCGTAACGACGTAGACGGTACAGCCAGCGACGCCAGCTGTCCGCTGTCCTATTTACCCTCTTTTTCCTTAACCATATTTCCTTACTCCTTTCTTCATCCCTACCTGGGCCACCAGGGTTAATTGGTGGCATACCCATGGAAATAGGGCAAAACCAAAGCCTCGGAAAAATGCCGCTGCCTGGGGTTCGCCAGAGCATGTCTGGAGCCGGCGCTGGACATTACAGCATGCGGGACGTCGGTGGCGGGGTGCTAATGAGGCAAGCCATGTCGTGCAAAGAAATTACAGCGCAGAATCAACAGCAGGGGAGCCTAGTAACATCAAGATCTCCACCCACTGAGGATGCTGCGCAGGAAAATCAGCCAGCGCTCACCCAGATAAGATTACCAAGACGGCGCATGAAATGGACTATGAAGATGAATGAAACAATTATGCGAATTTACCACAGAGTAACAGAACTCGGACAACAGATGACCGGATATAGGCAAGAACTTCACAACGGTCTCAGAATGTACCTACAGATACAGGTGACACAACAAAGAGTAGCGGATCAGTATCGTGTCATACCTAGAATAACCTTATTCTACAAACGAGACTGGATACCATCAGACAGAAGTTGAATATGAAATTACTAACCTAGCGGCTATGAAAACTAGCGAGATGCTGTTAGATGGTAGTAATCTGCAACCTGCACATACTGATCAAGAAGAACACATCGAGGGTACGCAGGAAAATGAGAAACTCATCAACAAATTGTCCACAGAAATGAGTGGGGCAGTCGCGGTGTAAGAAGGATCAAATCCTCTTACTAGACCACCATTACCTAGGCTAAGATCATCTAGAAAGCTAGCAATTATATTGGAACTGTTGAACAGCATAATTTTGCCATCGCACTTTCTAGAGATAAACACATTGGAGCACATGCATATACTCATTTACTGTGCAGCAACTGCAGCAATTAAAACTGTGGGCATTAAGATTTCTGATCGAAGGTCCAATCACAGAGACTCGCGTCAAAGAGTACCCTCGTGGAAAAAAGAAGGTTGATAAGTAGAGTGGAAACGCTTTGAAAAGAAATTGGACAACTGACGCAATACATTGGGGGATTACAGCCACGAAGATTGCAGAAAAGAGTAGGGGAAATAATAGGCCGAGTTAGACAACATTCAGCACAACACCCAGTCAACCACACTGCACAAGAATGCTTGGACACCTTAAAACAGAAGCTTTCTGTATATGCAGAATGGTTGAGGATATATAAAGCGACCAACAATAGGACATGCGACAATACAATGTTTGAACGCTCAAAAAGGACTTTCTACCATCAGATTAATTCAGCTAGGAATGCAGCCACTGATACTTTTCCAAATAAGGAACAAAATGAAGCGTTCTGGCAAAGTCAACTATCCACAACAACTTCCTGCAATATTGGCGCCACCTGTGTTAACGAAGAACACAAAGCTTGTGAGAGTTATGAACAGATGCATCATGAGCCGTTTACCACAGATGGAGTCTCCGCGGTTATTAAAGAGCTTCATAAGTGGAAGGCACGCAGGCCTGATGGCGTCCAAAACTTTTTGCTGAAGAAATTTGGGTTTACACATTGGCGGTGTTAATAGATGATGTTATACTAGATCCAAAGAAGGTGCCATTGTTTTTCACACAAGGAGACACGTATCTTCTGCCAAAGGACCAGCATTGTTCTGCAGACCCCGGCAGATACCGACCAATAACTTGTCTTTTGACTCTTTATAAGTTGATCACATGCTGCCTTGAGAAATGCATATATTAAGCGCACTGCGAACGAAACAACATAATTGCGAGGCAGCAAAACGGGTGTGCCAAATAATCTATGGGGTGCAAATAACAGCTAATAATTGCTTCGGTTGTGTGCAATCAAGCTTACAATCGACGAAGAAATCTCTTTGCTGCCTATGTGGATTATAAAAAGGCGTTTGACTCAGTTCCACACGAATGGCTCATAAGTGTGCTGAAGATGTATAATAATAATCATAATAAATTGTTTATTTACCCACGTAAAGTACAATTTTAGTAATAGCAATCATAATTTCAACAATTACAAAGATCTTAACATGATTATGTAAACTACTAGTTGCTAACATCCGAAGGCATATTAAACATAAGAGAGAGAGAGAGAGAGAGAGAAAGAGAGAAAGACCCGCAAAGGCGTACCTGCATGCGGGCTATTATATCTCCCTGCACTTTTATAAACAAAAATTTGCACACAACGTGCCACAAAAAAAAACTATATATAAAATAATTATACAATAGTGTACGTAACCTAAATTATCGCACACTTACACGCTCTCAAATTACCGGTGTAACTCGGACCAGCACAATTATAGCCACACATTGGCACATTTGAACAACACACGTAGCCACTGATACACATACGGGAAACAAAAGCAGAAATGAATACAATAAGTAACAGAGAACACATATCAGACGCAAACTTCCACAAACTCACATACCTATGCACCGCAACTAGGAAATTTGTGACCAAGAGTTGAAATAAAGTCCAGTATCTATCTATTGGTGAGCCTCTTGTCTGGTTATTTGAACAATTTAATTCTACGCTTGAAAAAGGAAAGAAAGTTCAACTTTTTTTAAGATTCTGACAAAACATTGTATATTTTTGGAGCAAGGTAAGTATAAGACCGCTGTCCAATAGTCTTCTGCATAGTGAGAACATTGAGGCAACTTACTATATAAGATCGATACTTACATCCTGAGGTTCCTTGAACAGACAATGTCTACCTGGAGAACAAAGAAACAGTTACGGGTACAAGGTGACCACATCGTTACCAGCACGATACCAATTAGAAGAGGTATATTTCAAGACTACTTGCTTAGCCCATTATGGTTTTGCCTCGCATTGAATCCACTATCAAACCGTCTGAACTCTACCAGATATGGCTTCAGTATCAAAAGCAATGGCAGGAAGCAAATGAGGCTAAATCATCTGCTGTATATGGATGATCTTAAGCTGATGGCCTCCACAAAGAACCACCTGGAACAACTTCTTAAAATCGTGGAAGGGTTTTCCAGAGATATTGACATAGAGTTTGGGCTCGACAAATGTCGTACCTTATGTGTAGCCAGAGGGAAAATACAACCAGTTGTATATGAAATGCAGAACGGCCAGCAAATTGCCTCGATGGATGTAAAAGAGTCCTAAAAATACCAGGGAATACAGCATGCGAGGAAAATAAACCACTCGGTAATGAAGAAAGATGTGTCAAATGAGTTTATGAAACGAGTAAAGCAGGTGGTGCGATCACATCTTAACAGAAGAACCTGACTAAAGCTGCGAATACATATGCATGTGGTGCACTTAGCTACTCATTTGGGATTGTGAACTGGAGTAAAACAGACATCGAAAATCTACAAGGGAAGGCGCAAATACTCCTAACAAAATCCAAAAAGCATCTCCCCCGTAGTGCTATCGAGCAAGTAACCCTACCGAGACACCAGGGTGCCAGAAGAGTGTTGAATATTGGGAAACAATTTGACCAGCAGAGAGTGAACCTGCGTACATATTTCCGTCAGCAGGCGCTTACTTCTAAACTACACCGTGCCATATGATATGATTCAATACCGCTACAATTACAAGAAAGTGAAATACAAAGTCACCATTAGACTGATCAGGACAAGCTGCAATCTTGGATGCAGAAGCCTCTTGATGGGCGACATCTGAATGAGACCTCCCAGGGACATGTCGACAAATTGGCATCGAACTAGTGGTTAGTGTCCGGACAGATGTTTACAGAGACATTGCTGGCCATAAAAGATCAGGTCATTGCAACAAGAAACTACCTGAAGTATATAGTTGGAGAAAATTCGTTCTGAGCTGACAAATGTATATTTGAGGATAGTCATCAGAGACTATTCAGCACGTCATCGGAGGATGTCAGGCGTTTGCTGCAACAGAGTATAAAAGAGGAAAAATGCAGTTGCTAAAATACTTCATCTAGAACTGGCTCTGAATCTGGGACTTTTAAATCTTAGTAAGGTGATCTACTATAGATACACTCCTGAGCCTGTTCTGGAGAACTCGGGATACAGCTTGTACTGGGTTCGGACCGTACTCAGAGACCAACGAGTTGTTCACAACAGGCCAGATATAATAATAGTGGATAAGTCCTGCAACTAAGTGACGCTGATTGATGTCGCCATTCCAAATACTAATAATCTAAAAATAAAGTACAACGAGAAGATCATTAAGTACAGAGACCTCGAGATACCAGTAAAGAGACAGTGGAGGGCAGTTAGTGTCCGAGTGATTCCAATAGTCATTTCATCAACAGGTGTGGTTCTTAAGAATCTTCCAGAGAACATTAAGAGACTGAGCCTTGGGTAGCAACTTTATAAGGTCATGCAGAAAGCGGTAATACTTGCACTTCCCACGCCTTGCGGAGATTCCTGGGAAATGAGAATGTATCGCGTTGTCGTTCAGGGCCCGATAACGTGGTAGGGGCTCCATCTGAGCTCACTTCCTTTGGTATCTGAGATACCTGATATGAGTGAGTGTTCATATTTGAGGGAGTGTGAAAACCCTTCAGACTGAAGTCGTCAATAATAATAATAGTTGATCGCTGGGAGGACAGGGTTAGACTCTACGAGTCCATCGTTCAGGGTGTGAAGTCTGGTCTATTAGGTATCCTGATATGATTGAAAGAGTACATGTGAGTTTTGTCAAGATGCTGTTTTTGTTGCCAAGTAATTGTCCTGATTATATGGTGAGACTTGAGACTGGCTTTAGAGCACTTTGTTTGTTGGTTTTTAAACACTGTATTGCGCGGCTGGAGAAGCTCTTGACGCTAGGCTCGAGGAGGTATCCAGCTGCTTGCTTCGCTAAGTTGGGGACTGTTTCGGTGACGGACCCTAAATACAACTGGGCTGTACAGGATAAATATTTATTTAATTACATCGTCGAATGTGTACTGTGGGATTCTCTGACCTTGGGTGTGGTAAAGCGTGTGAAACTAAGTCTCTTAGATAGGTTCGAGTCCAAACTTTTCTTGTAGGATCGTTTACAACTTTCTGGGTACCCCGATTTATACCAGCCCTTTACAACACATCACCCTGGACAAAATTCATTTCGCCTGCGTGTCCCAATGCCATTGATCAGAATAATTGTACAGATGCGCCTGGAGTCCAAATTGTATTTAAAGTTTACATACAAGGGTGTGTGTTTCAAGATTGACACTGATGCAAACTGTTCAATTTGTAAGCTGCAAGAATCTGAGACGTTGAGGCATATAGTCTTCAGATGTCCTATATATGAACTTGTAAGACCTTCTCTTCGAAGGATAGGTATTGAGCACCTCATAGGTGTATCAAATAATCTGGATGCTCAAAATATAAGATGCTTAGGTTAGTTTTTGGTAAATTGTTGAAGAATACGGGCATTTATAATAAATGAATAAATTTGTTTTTAATTATTTCGGTTCATATCAGAATACTAGTTGTTTTTGTAGTGATTAGTTGTTAGAGTTACTAACGATTGTTTTTTTTTAATTTTGTATATTTGAATTTATTAATAGAACTTTTGGTTTTCAAATACAATAAATGTTACACACACACACACACACATATATATATATATATATATATATATATATATATATATATATATATATATAATTTTTGAGTTTGGTTTCGTGGAAACTTCTTAATTTATAAACAAAAGTTAAAGAATCGTTGTGGGTTGGAGTCAACGACCTTTCCCCGCCGCATTCACGGCATCCTTAGGTTTGTTTCTTAATTTTTAATTTATTTTTTATTCTATCAAAAACAAAGCGTAAAAAACCGCATTTATGTTGAGAGCTGTGTGCGTCAGTCCGTCAGCCCAATATATTTGTTGAAAATTATATTATAATTATGTATAATTTGTTGGAAATCCAACATTAAATTGTAATATTATTATCCTTCTTTAATGAAAACGGACACTAGTTATCTAGAGAAAATGTAGCAAAAAGAGTGTTTTACAACCGTTAAGTTTCATCATCAACCGGTTTTGTCATTCATTCATACTAAAAAAAAATCAGAAAATTCTTTTCAAATAGTCCCTTTCTCTGATGCTTTGGCAGTAGTTTTAGCTATACACTTTATGGTTTAAGAGCGGGATTCGAAAGTGGTAGTTGCAGAAATCTCTGTGTGTGGGGCTACTGTATCAATACCCTGATTATTTTATTTATTGTATCGTAGCTGGCTAGGTGACGCATAAGTTACTTAGCAACGCGAGCCGTAACTTCGTAACCCATACTGCTTTTCATTATGTGAAAACTGGAACCTGTGATGAGCACTGATAAGTACACTTGGAAAACCCAAATCACCACAACACTTTTTTTTAAAGGAAGGGGAAATCTTCAAAAGACAGTCGGCTATCTACCGAGCTGTGTTGGATTCATTTTCTCTATAGAATGCCTTACCAACTAAAAACCAACTCCCCTAGTGTGAAACAGACCTGGAACTACCTTACGGTATTACTTCAGGTAAGATTCTCCTTTCTGCAGATTTCAGTTGTGTTGTTGTTGTGCTGCTGCTTCTCTCCTCTCCATATCTTCCTTCTCTTCCATTATCTTCTCTATCATTTTGTCTATGAGGGTCCATTACTTGTCGCTTTCTAGCATATGTGGTATGATGTTTTCTGCAGTTAGCGCCTCCCCAATCATTGCTACCGCTTCTTCCCTGACAGCCGCCCATTGCTCGCACACCAGAACGGTATGCTCGGCTGTATCCGTTTCTCCACAAAAGCTACAATGGTCAGATTCCACCAGTGCAAATCTGTGCAGATAGGAGCCAAAGCGCCCATGTCCCGACAAAAACTGCCTGAGGTAGTATCCAACCTCACCGTGCTTTCGGTGTACCCAAAGCTTGATTGTGGGTATTAGCCGTTTTGTCCACTGAGCTAACACGGTCTCCTCCCCCCATTCTTTCTGCCATTTTGTCATTGTGAGTTCTCTTCTTCTGTTCCTTTCAGCCGCATTGTTCATGTTTTTTTGGTAAGTCCGCTCTGCTACCAGCAGGTGTATAGGTACGACTGGCTGCTATTACCTGTATATCCTTGGTGGATACTGTTCTGTATGAACTGGCGATTCTTATAGCGATTTTCCTCTGGGTGCTTTCGAGGATATTTCTGTACTTAGTTTTGGATAGCCAGTCTTTCCAGGCAGGGGCACCGTATAACAAAATGGAGTTTACGACGCTGCCGAGTATTCTTCTCCTTCCTTCCTTGGGGCCTCCTATGTTTGGAATCAGTCTGCTCAGTGCTGCAGTCATCTTCTCAGCTCTTTCCGCTGCATTCTTGAGGTGCCAGCCCATGTTCATGTTTTGCCCCATGAACATTCCGAGGTATTTTAGTTTGGCGCTGGAGGAGATTTCCAGGTTACCGATTTGGACTGTTAGTGTGTTAACAGTCCTTCTTCCTGCCAAGATTAGCACTTCGGTTTTGTGGAGGTCAAGCTGTAATCCCTTCTTCATCAGCCACACTTCGATTCTCCCACTCAGCCATGCTGCTTGCTCTTCAATGTCCTCTCTGGTGTTACCCCGTATAGTCAGAGCAAGATCATCAGCATATGCTACACAAGCACTTCCTTCCGGCATCGGCATCAGCAGTAGCTCATCGTAATAGATGTTCCACAGGGTGGGACCCAGCACTGATCCTTGTGGAACTCCGCTCGTGATGTCCATTATCCCTGTCTCTCCCACCATAATTTTCCTGTGCTCCAGGTAGCTGCATACCATCCTGACAAGGTATGGTGATATTTGTCGCTTAATCAGTTCATCTATTATTCCCTTCCAGGGGACAGAGTTAAAAGCGTTTTGTACGTCATAAGTTACCATAGCTACATAAGTTCCTGGCCAGGTTTGTGTGTCATTTACGGTGCTCTGCACTTTTTGGATGGCATCCAGTGTGGAGAAACCTTTTCGAAATCCATACTGCGTGAGCGCAAAATCTCCATTTTTTTCAATTTATTCTATCAATCTATGGTTTAATATTTGTTCGAACGTCTTTGCGATGACGTCTATCGGGCATAAGGGTCCATATATCAGTGTCTACTTCCTTGCATAGTGAGAGCCACGATTGTTTGTTTGCCTTCGTTATCGCTTTCTTCAGGAGGTTTCTCTGGTCTTTGTACTGTTGCCTCTGTCCGGTTTTCAGATCTTCAGCCATATTGGTCTTCTTGTTGGCTCTAGTTACTTTTCTTTTCAGTTTACAGCATTGGCTTCTAAGTTCTGCAATTTCAGCATTCCACCAGTAGACACCTATTCTTTTACTGTAGGCATGTTTCTTCCTTAATGTGGAGTTACATGCTTTCTCAAGATCTTAAGATCGTTTCACTGACCACGTCGGCGTCATCAGAGGATGAAAAATTCTGTATCAGAATTCTTTCTTCCTCTGAAAGAATAGTAAGGTCTTTGAAATATGTGTTGTGGTGATGTGGGTTTTCCAAGTGTATTTACGATATTGCTTTTACCGGTTGACAAAAATCCATATAATATTATCACCGAATAATCTTATTTTAATTCTACAGCGCTAACGGGAAATTTGACGAGCCCTTTTTTAAAATCAGACAGTAAGAGAATCCAACCAATTAACACAAGACATGTGGCGCGATATTCAATCCTCTCGTAATAAAGTTCGAAGAGAGAAAGCAGAGATTTAATCTTTATAACTGAGCAATTACATAATTTTTAGTATACCGTAATGAAATAAATATACTATAGCTTGTAAAATTTAATTTTTATTATTAGAACGTCTATAAAACAAATTAATAAACTAAAAAAAAAATCTAAAACAATATTATGATAACACCACATACATGATTTTTTTTTTTATCTCCGGAGTAACACAGCAGCGCCAACCAAATTTGCTTCTTTGTTTTCCGCCATAACGAGTATCACATGTACCAAAATTCAGATCTATTTGTTGAAAGAGAAAACAGTTTTGGGTTAATTAATTTTTAATTAATTAAATCTGATTCTTAACGAAAATTCGCTAAAAAACAAATATGCATATTTACAAGAAAACGACAAATACCATCGACAATGACCATCAATGATAAAGTTTACGTTATTTATCCATCAGTAAAATATTTGGGGATGATCATCGACTGTAAACTTTTATGGAGTGAACAAGTCAATATGATTGTGCGCAAGACAGAAAAAGGTACCAACATATTGCGAAACATTTATCATACAACTTGGGGAGGAGACCCCAACATCTTTATTAACTTTTGCAAATCTTTGGGAGATCTATCATAGATTATGGATCCATAATATATGGTAACGCAGCAAAAAGCCACTTAATAAACTCCAAGCTATACAGAATAAATGTTTGAGACGTGCGTAGGGCGTTGAGAAGCACCCCACTCACCAATATTTTGGCAGTGTTGCGAGGTACCTCTCCAACTTCGACGTGAACAACTATCGTTGAAATTTGTTTTAAAATAAGTTTCAAAAAATTGTGACATTAGGACAAAGTTACATCGTGGACTAATACAGGAGCTTGCTGCCACTTACTGGGTACGAAAGCGAAGTCAGCTAATTAATGGTGCCTAAGGTTGCAAGAACATATTTTTAAAATTTAAGTCTGATCCTGCGTACAGCATCGATTTTCTATTGGTTAAAAGTATTCGTAGAGTTTACCTGCTCGATAACTCGAAGTATTCGAGTTGCATACGGAACCAAAGGTTTACTTCAGAAGCAACAGTATTATTTGCAGAGGCACTCCATGTATACACAGATGCGTATAAACAAAACATAAATACTGGTTGCGCATTTTAAATCCCATAATACCAACATAAACAACTAAAACTAGACAGTAAACTATCAGTATACTCTGCAGAAATGACAGCTTAAATTGTATGTATAAAACAACAATCCACAAAAAAAGTGGTCATATTTACTGATAGTAAGAGCTGTCTGCAAATAAATACAGAATATTTCACCAACAATGGAGTGCAACTACTTGTTTTCCAAACTAATCTGTGATATATCGAAGTTCTTATCAAAGGTTACACAAATATCGTTGGTGTAGATTAAAGCTCAGTCTTGCATTGACAGCAACGACGCGGCTGACTACTGTGAAAAGTGTGGAACACTAGAAGGTGGGGAAATATGTTATACTTGTCCAGTCTCAGACATTTATTCTTATCTCGTTCAAACGGTTATTTAAAAAAAATCGACAACATAAAAGTGACGACAAATGTCACTACTTTAAAAATACCCAAATACTTACCCATACTACATACAGGCTTGCAGACTACTTCTCTGGCTTCACTGTTGGTTTTCGTTTCTGTGAGTGAAGGACATAGCCAGCGCGTAGGCTAACTGTAAAAAGTGCGCCTTCTGGTTCTCGATGTTCTACGATTTTCTTCAACGGTCCTGTAACTGGTTTCTCTGTTTGACAAATTTGGATTATTATCTGTCTAAAGGTGCTGTCAAGCAGCGAAACCACTTACAGAAACGTTGAAGAACATCCTACAACATCTAGAATTCAGAAGGGCTACTTGCTACAGTTATTTTACGCGCTGGCTACGTCCTTTACTTACAGAAACGAAACCCAACTTCGACCGCGTCCGTTCAATATTAACACAATAGACAGACACAATAGTCGCCGACTATAATTTTTACTTTGGATTAGTTCGTCTACCTAGGTGCGATATAAATACACTGTCGCTGTTGATTTTATTTTCTATATTTTCATCCTCTGATTACGGTGACTTTGTCGGCAAAACGATCGTAAGGTCTTTAAAATATGTGTTGTGGTGTTTTTTATTTATTTTTATTTCAACAACACACCACGACGGCTCACAGCCTAAATACTATCGTACCGTGGGTGTCGACAAGGTGGAAAGAGGCAACTTGTTAATTCTGGACTTAAAGGTTTGGTGGTTCGAAGGAGAAGAAAAACATGTGCCGGCAAGGAATTCCACAACTTAGTTCTCCTCGCGACAAAATAGCGGACATAACAAGATGTTCTATGTCTGGTGACTTGGACAGTAAAAGGATACATTCGCTCTGTTCCCCTGGTAGATCTGTTGGTGGCAACGGGTAGAGGAACTATGGCAGAAAGCTCCTATAAGCAGTGTCCGTGTAGATATCTATAAAAGAGAGAGAGGTCACCAACGGCACGTCGGTAAGAAAGGGATGGCAGCCTTTGGAGGAGGGTAGGGTCACCGATTGAACGTATAGCTATCTTCCGAATGGAGTCCAGGATAGCGAGTGTAGAAGCGGCAGCAGCATCCCAGATGTGGAAGCAGTATTCGAGGTTTGGCCTTATTTGTGAAGTAAATAAGGTATAGAGATTAGCTGGTGAAAAGTATTTGCGAGCCCGGAAGAGGAAATATAATTTCTTAGCAGCCGCTTCTGCAATTGATGTGACATATTGGTGCCGATTGAGATTTCGTTCCACGGAAACGCCAACAAGTGAAGAGGACTCATTACTTTAAATAACTTGGTTGTTCATTGTGATGGGTCTAGGGCTGGGGTATCTCTCATGAGATATAAAGCAAGACGGAGATTTGGTGGAGTTGAATTGTACAAGATTCCTACTTCCCAAGTCTAATATTTTTTAGAGATACACAGAGACAGAACCCTCCATTAGTCTGCGAGCCGCATCTAATTAGGCTAAAGAGACAGGCTTAGAATATTGTATATTTGAGTGGAGGGTGCTGTCATCCGCGTAACTGTGAACTGTGTTGGATGTGCTAAAGAGGAGGTCATTTATGTGGAGAAGAAATAAAGTAGGGGCTAAAGCTGAACTTTGAGGGAGTCCTGCATTAATTGGTTATAGTTTAGAGGAATGGCCATCCAGGACAACAGAAATTCTCCGATTGGAGAGTACATTTGCTGTCCAGGTACAGAGTTTTGGTGGTAGGCCATAGGCCAGAAGTTTATTAAGCAGCGCTGCGTGCCAGACCTAGTCGAATGCTTTGGATATATCTAGAGCGACAATCTGGGATTCACCGTGTAGTTCCCTAGACTTGTTCCAATAATGGGTGACAAAGGAAGTGAGGTCTGCAGTTGATCTGCGCTGACGAAATCCATACTACCTGTCGTGGATTAGACTGTGTCTTTTAAGAAATTTGAGTAATTCGGTATTTATATACTTTCTCATGACTTTAGAGACGACTGAAATAAAAGAAATAGGCCTGTAGTTGCTAGGAGGAGGCGCTTTGGATCCTTTCTTGGAGACGGGTTGTACTCGAGCAGTTTTGAGTACTCCAAGTGTACTTATCAGTGCTCATCACAAGTTTCAGTTTTCACATAGTGAATTATAGCTCCCAGGTCAACGGAACTGAATCTATATAGAAAGCTAAGTACTTAGATTAGATTTTTAGGTGCTGATATTGCGTTTTTTAATCATGCAAACAGATGTCAGTTTTTCCTAATTTCATTAATTTCAATGTTAAAATTTGTGTTAACAAAAAAGTTGGTCCAAAAGTTATAAACTTTGCTGAACAAAAATTTTAGATTTGGAAATGCAATATCTGTACTCAAAACGTAGTAATTTAGAAATACAAGCTTATAGGTTGTTTAAAAAGTTAACATTTAATTTAGATAACACAGAGTATGATGACTGGTGCAATTTTCAGAGGAATATGTTCGTGGTCATCAACGCTAAGTTAATTAAGAAAATAAATATTCAGAACAAAAAATTGAAGAAACTTGTAAATGATCAGATTAAAATGGAAAAATCAGGTCCTAGATACATTGACCTTGTAGAAAATCTTTCTTCGCAGTCGTTTAACAAAAATTAGATGGACCTCTTAAACAGAGGGTTAAAATTCGGATTCCGGTCACAAAAAGATGAAATTTTAGTTGTCATTGCTAGTATAGAAGCGGGAATTAAAAAATGACCTAAATCTTCAAAAAACTTCATTCGTGAAGCATGTAAAAAGAAAATCTCTAAAAATCCGAAAGAAAATAAGTCCACAAAAAACAAAAATTTTAATCAAAGAAAAATATTTAAACGATTGCGAGAAAAGGATTGCTTTTATGTAATGGCGTATAAGGGCAATAAAGCTGTGATTACGGACAACATTGATTATAAAGAGCGAGTGGATAATGCAATAGAGACAGTTAAAATCCGTTACCAAAAATGATTTGCGAAGTAAAAAATAGTTTAAAGAAATGTCTAAATCTTATTAAAGAGGATTTAGCAAGACGTTTACAAGTTTATACTCCTAAAGTTCCCAAAAAATATTGTCTTCCAAAAATTCATATACTGGGAAAATTAATGAGGCCTATTATTTCGGCTATATATTCCTCAACATATAATTTGGAAAAGTGGTTGTCAAGCGTGTTTAAAAGCGTACCTATTAAACAAAAAAATGTTCGGTGCTAAATTGTCTTGATTTCATTAATAGAATTACAGATATTAAATTACTGGAAGCTGAAATTTTTATTTCATATGACGTGGAGTAATTATTTCCTAGTATACCTACAAAACAAACGCTGGAGTATTTGTAACAATTGTTAAAATTTAACAATATAAGTGGAGGCGTCTGCAAAGAATATTTTACTCTAATTAGCCTTTGTAAAAAACAAAATATTTTCCAATTTAACAATGAGTTTTTTGAACAAACTGAAGGCACGGCAATGGGCAATCCATTATCTCCTTTTATTGCAGACCTTTTTATGAGTAGATTTGAGATGGACTTAAGAAGTAAAAATAGTAATTTTTCTAGAGTTTGGTTTTGTTATGTCGACGATCTTTTTGCAGTGTTTGACACAAATATATGTAAGATTGAAGAATTTACTGAAAAGCTGAATAAACTTCCTTTTCTATATGGACTAGTTATTAAAAATAAAAATAATGGCTCGCTTGAATTCAATGTCTACAGGAGGGAAACTGCCACTATTAATTATATTCCTAATGACTCACATTATACGTTTTCACAAAAAACGGCTAGTTTAAATTTCTTGGTAAACAGATTGATGAATTTTCCGTTAAAAATAGATTTAATATAGAACTAAAGTACATAAAAAACGTGGCGAGATATAACGGTTATTCGGATGGTTTAGTGGACAAATTGGTTAACAAACACAGAACAAAGAAAATGATATCTGAATGCAAGACATTTAAGAAAGATAAAATAGAGAAAAAAATTGTGTGTCTACCTTATCAACCGCGTCTCACAAAGGGTTTGGAAAGTATTTTTAAGAAAGCTGATTACATTTGACTTTTTCGACGTAAAGTATTTTAAAAAATTTGTTGGGTAATACGCGAGACAAAAACAAAGCCACTGAAATGTCGGGTATTTATGAGATAAGTTGCAAAGGTTGTAATCTTAAATACATGGGTTAAACCAAGAGAAGCATAGCCACCAGATTTTGTGAACATCTGGAGCATCATGGGTGGCACAACATATATGGGATATTAATCACCACATTGACAAAGAAAATTTGAAACTTGTCAAAAATCTTAGACATCAAACTATGCTAGATGCTTTTGAAAGTGTTTATATATCAAGGTCGATTAAGAACAAAACGTAAAGTATTCGTGCGGCACCTTTAATTTCATGCCCTTTATTTTCACTTTGCATTTGACCTAAATACTCCTGATCTGCCTGGCAGAATAATAAATTATTTTCAATAATTCGGATTAGTTTGTCTACCTAGGTGCGATATAAATACACTGTCGCTGTTGATATAATTTTATAATTTTTCATTCTCTGATGACGCTGGCTTTGTCAGCGAAACGATCCTAAGGTCTTTAAAATATGTGTTGTGGTGATTTTGGTTCTCCAAGTGTACTTATCAGTGCTCATCACAGGTTTCGGTTTTCACAGAACCAACAGTGAAGCCAGAGAAGTAGTCTTCAAATCTGTATTTAGTATGGACCAGTTTCACCAAGTAAGTGCAAGAAGAATCAATGGCCTTCCACCCATATTATCATGGTTTAAAAAATTGTCTCTACGCAGGTTTCTAATAACTAATTTTTGTAGGTTAAGATTCGGACATGACTTAGTACCTCAATATTTGCTCAAAATAAATATAAGAGATAATCCGAATTGTAAATTTGGTGAGATTGGGGACCTCGAACATGTGGTCCTAGCTTGTACCATGCCCGAGAAACAATTAAAAATTAAATATTTTTTAGGTGAAATAATTGAGCTGAAGATCTTTCCTAGTCCTTTTAATCCCCCTCAATTACTAGAAACAAGAAATGTACACATATATGAAAGTATTTAATTACATATTACAAATCTTAAGATTCATCTTCAAACGTGGAAACCTGTTAATCATAGTCAGCGTAGCATTGTATGCATGTGTGTGTGTATGAATGCGTACGTTTATATATGCGAGCGGGAATCTGTTTTTTTAAGTTAGAAAGTACCAGGTAAAAAAATAAAAAAATAGTCAATTGATGTAAGTGTTGAAATCCTATAAAAATAACAAAAATGTAATAAATAGAATATAGAGTACTATCGTTTTTTTTTTCCATCTGTCTTCCCATTTTTACGCAACTTGTGTCTATAAAGTTACCTTAATCGACCCGTAAGCATCAAGATTGCGTCCTTGTCTTATTTCAATAAAATTAAGTACATAAAATCGTAGTAAGGAAAGTAATAACAATTATAATCCAACACAAATGTTGTTTTTTGTACGCGCGCATATATAAAATAAAAACAAACAATTTTTGTAATCCAGTGCCTGCCAGAATGATTAATTTATGTATCGAAATACATAGTGATCTGAAAAAGCAAATAATCTATATTTATATATGTTCGTATTAACCCATTCAGTATTGTTCAGACAGATATATCTCGAAAATTATTCAAAAATCACAGAAAAATATGCGAATTTCAATACCTGCCGCAGCCACATACTGCCTCAGAACTAACCAACCACATTATTTTTGAATTCTCTAGCCTCCTCTGAATATTGCCCATTGAAAACTGGACCAACCTGTATATACAGGTGTACCAACCAAGATGCAGAGTTCTATAACTTCTTTGTTTATATATATATATATATATATATATATATATATATATATATATATATATATATATATATATATATATATATATATATATCAAAAAAGTTTACAAAAGGAAGTAGTAGAGCAGTAATGGCGTACAATTGAAAATTATTATTAATGATAGAAGGTGTTTCGTAATTCAGGTACGAAGCAAACCTATGGTTTTTTTAATTGGAACTCCTGTATATACTGAAATCTCAGAAAGCCCATATTTTCCGAATTTTGCCATTACATGAATTAAATATATTATACAGGATATTTGAAAATATATGGATTATTTTGTATTAAAATTTTACCTAGGTCAACGCTCTGTAAAACAATACACTTTGTAGAAAAAGTTATGTGTTGGCCAGCTGAGCTCCAGAATATGATATAGTGTCGTTACTTATCGTCATTTATTTACTAACTTGTGGTTTATACTCGGGGTGACTCAAAACGCGGATGTCTCATTTTATTTCTTAACTTAGATGAAACACCCTGTGTTTTATATCACTTATGAGTTCCTCTAATATGAATTTTTGTGAGGGGGTTCCCTATACATAAAGTAAGTAGTTATCGGGATGTTTTCAGATAATTAATGGAGGTGATTTAAAATCTAGGATTGTGATATTTATCGGGTAGTTGCTGAGTTTGATAAACGAGTTTGAAAATTTTGATATTGTTTGAGACGAATTTGAGATACAAAGTCATTAGAAAAATTAAAGCAAACACTGACAAGACAGCGAAGACTAAATTGAAAATAAACACACTGAATTAGTCACATTGGGTTTTCAAATTGACCACCAATATCAATACAATATTGTGGTTGATTCTCAAATGACCGACTTTTCGCAGCATAGTAGCATTGACATTGCTAAACGCTTTTGTAATTCTAGTTTTCATAACTTATTTTGTTGTTGCGGGTTTCTTGTATACGATACCCTTAACATAGTCCGACCAAAAAAAATCACGTTTGTTAAGTCAGGTGACCACGCTGGCCAATGTGCAGGTCCTACTCTGCCTTTCAATTTTTGCGGAAAGTAATTATTTAGGTCGTTTTGCGTAGGATCTGTATTATGTACAGGTGCGCATCGTGCAATAGCCACATACCTTGCCGGGTGTTAAGGGGAACTTCTTCCAAAAATAATTGGTAAATGATTTTGAAAAAAACCTAAATAAACTACATCATTTACTATTCCTGCGATCCCTTAAGACTCCACCCCAAAACATTCAACCACCATCTTGTTTGACTGTGTATTCGTAACAGATTTATGTTGAATATCGCCTAATAGCGGAAATTGTGCCTGTTAACCCCTTAATTCTTTCCAAATGTAGTCTCATCCCCAAACAAAACGAAATTAAAGAAATCCGATTCTTCATTAATTTTTGATTTCGCCCTTTTACAAAATGCTACACTGCTTTGTAGATATCTCCCAATTCATTCTTAGTGTAGTTCGACATGGAAAATCTGCATCTCATGCATTGACAGGGTTCGTTGAACCCTACCGTGGCTAATGTCTTGTGTGGAAATCTTGCGTATATGCTCTTGAAGCCACTTAACACTTCTTGGTGCATTCATCTATTATCCAGATCATGTCAGTCATCTCACGATGGGATAAGTGTTAATTTAACTATTTTAGAATAAAGAAAATAAACGAAACAAATACCCAAGCGAACAACTATAGTATTATCTTTCAGATAGCTATGTCCAAATCAACGACTGCCTGATAATTACTGATAAACACCGAATTTATCAGTCTAAATTTCATTAAATGTCTAAAAATATCCAGATAACTACTTATTTTAGGTATATGGAACTCCTAACAAAAATTTAAGGATCATATTAGTGGTGTTCCCTTTAAATTGAGAAAGAAAATGAAAGATCCGAGTTTTGAGTCACCTGTATACAAACTGCAAGTTAATAAAAAAAGGACGATAAGAACCAGATCATATTCTAAAAGTCCACTCACCAACACATAATTTCTTTCTACTAAGGGTACTGTTCTACAGAGCGTTGATATACGTACAATATAAAAAAAGATTTACGAAAATATAAGCTTTCTAAATTTTAAGTAATTCACAGATGTTCCAATTAAAAAGAGATTTGCTTCGCACCTCAATTACGAAACACTTCGTATAATTCAAAATAATTTTAAGTTGTTTATCGTTATTTATTCTACCACTTTTGTTTGAAACCTTTTTTGATATCTATAAATATATATATATATATATATATATATATATATATATATATATATATATACATATATATATATATATATATATATATATATATATATATATATATATATACATACATACATATATATATATATATATATATATATATATATATATATATATATATATATATATATACATTTCGTACAAATAAATGCATAAATATTGATTATTAACATTAGATCAAAATTATCGTTTAAAAAATTGTTATGTAAGCAGCAAATTTTTGGAAAACGGAAATTTTGTTGTGTTTAGTGTATTCTAGAAAAAAAAAGACAAAAATAATACTGCCGAGGAAAATTAATTTTCATTAAGAATTACTCCTGACCACTCACCTTGTATTTGTGTCTTTCTTGTAGAAACCCTGAAACAAAAAAACAAAAAAAAGTCACGTGACATTTCATTTTTGTTACATAAGTTTGTATATTATAGCAAATTTTCATAAAAAAATCGCTGTGTGTGGAGCAGTGTTTGTACATATAAATAATAATGGTTTTTTTTCTTTAATGTCAGTCTATTTCCGCGAGTATGACCAATCATCGACGCCAAGTAGCAGTTTCATCTCACTATACTGTAAATTTTGCCAAATTCCTGTCTTTCTGTAAGTGGTGTATGGATCTTTAACGTGTCCAACATCGCATGGACACGGGACCTACGGATTTACGCCCCCTGCTAAGGGTGGAACGTGCAGACATTCGACTTGCTCAAATACACCGCCACAACTTCGGTTGATGTAAACGTTACAGTATGTACTGAAAGTGTGAAAGGAAAACCCTGGAATTGAACCCAATACCCTTTGGTTCAGAAGCACACGTTCTTGCTCCTGAAACACCTAGGCCTTAAAAATAATATTAAAACATTCAATAAAGAGATTGAGAGTTTCAAATATTTCAATTACCACGCCAGTGATGTTTTCAACTTGTCCAACACCGACATAACACACTTTCCTTCATTCTACAACCATTTAGTGTAATAGTGCTACAGAACTCTATTGTTTTCTCTGTGACCAGAAGTATGATGGAATTAAAGGTGGCTGTTCTGTGGCTCCCCCTTCAATTTCTGCTCGTTTTGTCGTTGACATATGTCACTTCTGACATTTGTTTCTGAGAGAATTGGAAAGTAAGTATAACCTCCATTTTGTTTTCTCATTTAATCTCTTATGAATTTCTTCATTTTAGTAGTTCTCATGGGGTTTCTGCTTGATTGTGCCTGCCACTTGTAGTGTTTACCCTGTCAGTTTTGCTTCTTGGGTTGTTCAATTTTCGCTATAGACTTTGATTGTTTAATTTTTCGAACGATTATTGAAATAACAGTTTTAACAATGGACTACATAGAACCTTATCTAGTTTTCTCTTTCAAATTCACTTGAACTTATTAATAAAGTTAAAAATATTAAATTGGTTGAAGGCGAGGTTTTATTATCGTTTGATGTGACCTCGTTGTTTTCCAGTGTTCCCATAGAAGAAACGCTAAAGTATTTAGACCATGTGTTGAAAATAAACAACATAGATGGTGAGGTTTGCAAAGAATATATAAATCTGACAAATCTTTGTATGAATCAGAGTATTTTTCAATCTAATAATAAATTTTTTGAACAAACCCATGGCACAGCAGTGGAAAGATCCCTTCCCCTATCCATTGAAGAGCCTTTTGTGAGCAAATTTGAAACAGCCCTAGCAAATTAAAATGACTATTTTCCTAGAGTATGATTTCGTAATATGGACGATGTTTTTGCAGTATCTAATGCATATGTTTGCAAAGTGGATGATCTCATTGCCGAATTAAGCAGTAAATTGGACTACTAAATTGACGTATGAAATAGAAATTAATAACCTTTTCTTGATATATTAGTCATTAAAATTAGAAACACTAGAATTTGACATCCACAAAAAGTATTGTGACCACTATTGTAAGTTTTCCACAAAAAACAGCTAGTTTGAATTTTATTGTTCATAGATTAATACAGTTTCACTTAAATAAACAAAAATACAACAGAGAACTTGAATATATAAAAAAGCTCAGGACGCAGTAAGTGCGTTACGGTAGTGAATTTTCATTAAATGCTTCAAATTTGAATAACTAAATTTTCTATAAACTGAAAAAGTTTAATTTTGATATGTAGTAAAGAATATTTTTACGCCCGAGGTGGTACCCTCCCTCGCATCAAGGGGCCGGTGAAGTCTCAACGGACGTTTCCGGTTTTGGTGTATGAGTCGGTTTCCCTTAAAAAACAAAAATGATGATGGATCCACCTTGTACAAAAGATTCCGAAGATAAAATACTCCTCCATTTGGATCTCCGGGAGAGGGGGTACAGGAGGCGCCGGCATCAAGATTTAACATATATTTATCGAATATATGTGGCCTAATTTCTAACCTGAACTCCGTCCACCAGTTTCTCCATGCTATTAGGCCCCAACTCCTCTTCCTCACCGAAACCCAAATCAGTGGTAAAACAGCCACTAATCGCCTAAATTTCCCGGGGTATGAGCTCCTTACTTCCTTTAGATTGCACGGAGGCGTGCGCGTATACGTCCGTAGCAGTCTACCCTGCACCAGACTCCCCAATTTAGAAGTTGGAAGAAAATACATACTTTGGATGAAACTCTCTCTCAGGGCTGTACCTAAATTCACCTGTTATATTTACCGGTCACCTTCTGACAACAACTTTGTCCAGCTCTTCGACTACCTTTCTGAAAAAACCGACCATCTGATTTCTGAATATCCTTCCA
The DNA here is from genome assembly GCA_964006375.1 of Tillus elongatus. NCBI lineage: Eukaryota > Metazoa > Arthropoda > Insecta > Coleoptera > Cleridae > Tillus > Tillus elongatus. The sequence continues at coordinate 268,935,293 of OZ023262.1, forward strand.
CCGAGGTCACTATTCTTGGTGACTTCAATTTTCATAATAAGGGATGCCTAGGATCTTCAAAGACAGATCCAAAAGGGACAGCAGCGGAGGCCTTTTCAGTCAGCAATCCTTTAGCCAATATGGTTTAACAACTTGCTTACTTTCCTCGCATCCCAACACACGGCTCAAATTCCTTGGATATGCTTCTTAGTACAAAACCTGAATGCTATAAGATATCAGTCACCGACCCCGTTGGTCGCTCAGACCACATCATGGTCACTGCTTCCTGCGCAGTGCAACCTGAGGTCACACAGTCATCACACCCACGTATTGTTTGGCACTACAACTCCGCGAACTAGGACGAAATGCGGGATAAGTTTTCCTCATTTCCATGGGCGTCTGTCTGCTTCTCTCATCCTGGCCCCTCTGATATCTCACAAAACGTCTTCGAAATTATCCAACGTAGCATGAAATTATTTATTCCATGTAAACAGAAGACCTCTTCAGCCACTCAAAAGCCCTGGTTCTCTAAATCATGTAACAAGGCCAGAATTAAAAAAGTCAAAGCTCACAAAACGCTTCTACACAATCCCAGTCAAGAAAAGCGTCAATCATGTAACCACGCAAGAAATCGCTATGTCCGTATTGTTTCTGAGGCAAAAAACTCGTTTAATAACCACATCAAGAACAAAGTCCTCTCAAGCTCCAACGGCAGCAAACCCTTCTGGACTCTTGCTAAATCCATTGGGAATAATTTCTGTAAGAGCACGTTCCCACCTCTTGTTTCAGAGGATGAAATTGTTTCTACCGCCCTGGGCACGGCTGAACTTTGTGCCTCGCTGTTCGCCGGCAATTCTTATCTCAACACACCTCCAAATGTTCAACCACTAACAGTCACCAATGTCGCGCGTAAAATGACGGATATCATTTTCAAAACTAAAAAGGTACGAAAGGTGCTCTCTTCTTTTAATACCATAAAAGCCTCTGGTCGAAACCCCAGCAATTGTTCTCAAAAAATGCGCACCAGAACTTGCTCCTATCCTGACCCGTCTGTTACAGAAACATCTCACAATAGAGGCATATTCCCTAGTAACTGAAAAACTGCTCGAGTATAACCCGTCCACAAGAAAGGATCCAAGGTGCTTCCTAGCAACTACAGGCCTATTTATCTCCTTCCAGTTGTCTCTAAAGTGACGGAAAAGTATATAAAAACCGAATTACTAAAATTTCTTGAAAAACACAGTCTAATCCACGACAGGCAGTATGGATTCCATCAGCGCAGATTAACTGCCGACCTCCTTTCCATTGTTATACATTCTTGGAACAAGTTTATGGAACTACACGGTGAACCCAGATTGTCTCTCTAGACATATCCAAAGCATTCGACCAGGTCTGGCACGCAGCTCTGCTTAATAAACTTCCGGCCTATGGCCTACCACCAAAACTCTGTACCTAAATAGCTAATTTCCTCTCCAACCGGAGCATTTCTCTTGTTGTGGATGGTCATTCCTCTAAACTATATCTAATTAATGCAGGAGTTCAGCTTTAGCCCCTACTGTTTTTTCTCTACATCAATGACCTCCTCTCTAGCACATCCAACCCAGTTCACAATTACGCGGACGACAGCACCCTCCACTCAAGTATACAATATTCTAAGTCTGTCTCTTAAGCCCAATTAGATGAAGATCGCAGACTCATGGACGGTTCTGTCTCCGTGGATCTCCAAAAAATATTAGTCAGGGGAAGTAGAAATCTTTTACAATTCGACCCCACCAAATCTCAGTCCTGCTTGCTCTCTCATAAGAGATACACCAGCCGTAAATCCTTCACAATGAACAACCAAGTTATTCAAAGTAATTTCTTTTCACTTGTTAAAATTCTTGTGAAAATTCATGCACGTGGTTTCTGATAATTTTTAGTTCAATGAAAATATTCAAGTTAGAATGGAACTTCCGGTTATACCGGAAGTAGACGTCAACTTTCTTATTTCAAATAGAAGATGGCATTTTTATTACGGATCTAGATTGCTCGTCAAATTTTATGGTAGGTTTTACTAAGATGTTATGTCATTTTTCTCAACCATTCTCGAGACATTTGACTTTTTTCAAAAATGTCTTAAAAAACAATGTCACATTTGCACATCTCTTATTTTTCAACCTGAAGAGTAGAAATTTTAAAGTGTAAATTCTGAAATTCCACAAAATATTCAGAATTTACTAACGCTAGTACAGGCCTCCGAAATAGACTGGTCAATCGTGACATCTTTAAAACCTAATTACTCTCTTATTTTAAATAGAACACCCTATACTTTACAACGTTAGTTCATTTACTTTTTATTGTTCTTTCGATTTGTGTCAGCATTCCCTATACCTAACTCGATTTGAAGATATTTACACATTATTTTCGATAAGAAATAATTATTTGTCAGTTTATCAGGTTGCCCATGACACGAAAATTTTATACGTCATCTTCCGACATAAGTAAAATATGCGACGACTTTTGAATATAACTTTTATTTACGAGAAGTATAATCGAATGATTAACAGAAGATATCGTGTGGTTGCAAAGATATTTTCACATAAACACAGATCAACCCGTTGCATGATCAGAACACTACTGAAAAAATTATAAGAATGGAGTGTTTCGTCCAAAATTTCATAGGAGTAAAGCATTATTAGGGAAAAAAGAGATTTGTGTATTATCACTTTAGAATAAATGTTCGACATTTTCACCGTTTACTTCGAGGCACTTGATGGCTTATTTGATGATGGTACCCGTGGCTCGAGAAAGGCAATCTTGCTACATTTCATTGAAGGCCTCTAATACTCTAGCTATCATATATTGTTTTGTAGTAGGTGGTTCCTGGTAAATTTTGTTCTTAATGCAGGCCCAGATACTAACATCTAGTCGAGTCAAATCGGGTAAGCAGGTCGGCCAACGATTAGGACCACCGTTAGCTATCCATATGTCTTCAAATGTTTCCTGAAGGAGGTCGCTTACTATCTGTGAGTTGTGTGGTGGAGCTGCTTGTTGATACCAATCTTCTGCAGCTTCGTGTCATGCAAGGAGTTCAGCGCTGGTATTATTACTTGCTGCAGAATGCGAAAATATCCAGGACCTGTGAATACTGCACGTTTAGAATTCGTTCTTACCTTTTTTAATCTTACAATTATTACTGATATGAATAAAAGGGACATATTTTCAAATTTAGTTTCCGTGAGTCCAATAAATATTTTAATAACATAGTGTACTAATACGCGAATAAAATTCAGTGTTGCTTAATATTATTGGTACCAACCTGTTAAGTTCTCGACATAAATGTTAAGGGCAAAAATTTTATTGTATTTTACTGCGCAAAATACATTGAAACTCCAACAGTCCTGGAAATTCCGTTCTCTAGTAATGTGAGGATTTTTGTCTGACCAATAGTGACGTTTGTGACAATTGAAAATGCCCCTCTTTGAAAATTTTGACTCATCGCACCATATAATTTTCCTTGAGAAATTTTCGTGTTCTTAAGTTTTCAAACGATACCAGTCGCAGAATTCTACACGCCGGGAAAAATCATCAGTTTCTGAATGATGTATTAAAGTGAGCGAAAATGGTGTCCATTTGTTAATGTTTAGAATTATGTGAAATTTCTCTCTCATCTTGAAAGATGCAAATTTCTACTGCAGTCTGATTGACGCATGCGGATAAGAAGTAAAAATGCAAAAACATTTATTTGTGTCTCTTCATTGTCCAATAGCGGTTTATTTTTATTACCTTCTGAATGAAACGTTCCATTCTCAGAAAAATTTTTCCACAGTCCTCTGATCATGTCAGGAGTTGGTCTATGTCTATCTAGAAATCTCTCTGCAAACACACGACATGTTCTGCTAACAATTCGATTACACTCCCCGTAAATAATAATTGAATTCAAAAAGTCATCGTTTGAGTAATTTGAGTGTGCCATTATTGTGGAAAATCCCTCTTTTACTAAAATACAATTGACAAATGTACTTTACAGTACCACTATTAAGTTTACTGTCCGAAGATGACGTTTAAAATTTTCATCTCCTAGGCAACCTGATAAACTGACTGAAAATTATTTCTTATCGCAAATATACCTCGCAGTGAACGTTGCAAATTTCGAACATTTATTGTGAAGTGATAACACACAAATCTCTTTGTTCCCTAATAATGCTTTACTCTTATGAAATTTTGGACGAAACACTCCATTCTTAGAATTTTTTTTAGTAGTATTCTGATCATGTAACCAGTTGATCTGTGTTTATGTGGAAATCCCTTTGCAACCACACGACATATTCTGTTAATAATTCGCTTATACTCCTCGTAAATAAAAGGTATATTCAAAAGGCGTCGCATATTTTACTTATGTCGGAAGATGACGTTTAAATTTTTTATCTCCTAGTCAACCTTATAAACTGACTAATATTATTTCTTCCCGCAAATAATGATTTTTTTGTTTGTTTCTTTAACGACGCCAGGGAACAGTTTCACCACACTATCCTGGAAATTTTGCCGAACCCCTACCTTTATGTAAGGAGGGTATGGATATTTAACGTGTCCAACATCGCTTGGACACGGGACCGACGGCTTTACGCCCCCCCGAAGGGCGGAACGTGCAGACATTCAACTTGCTCAAATACAATGCCAGAACCTCGGCTGATGTTAACATTACAGTTTGTACTAAAAAAGTGAAAGGAGTACCCTGGGATCGAACCCAGTACCCTTCGGTTCAGAGGCACACGTTCTTACCCCTGAACCACCGAGGTTCTTCAAATAATGATTAAATGTCTTCCAATCGGTGGAACTTAGTTATAGGGAATGCTCATGCCAATCGAAAGGACAATAAAAAATACATTAACTGACGTTATAAAATATAGGGTGTTCTATTTAAAATAAGAGAGTTATTAGGTTTTATATTTGTCACGATTGACTGGTATATTTCGGACACACTAGCTTTAGTAAGTTGTAAATATTTTTTGGTTTTTGAGAATTTGCACCTTAAAATTTCAACTCTTCAGGCTAAAAAATATGAGAGATACAGCTGTGTAAATGTGACAATGTTTTTTAAGAAATTTTTGAAAAAGTCAAATATCTCGAAAATGGTTGAGAAAAATGACATAATATGTTAGTAAAACCTACCATAAAATTTGACGATCAATTTACATCCGTAATAGAGAACCCCATCTTCCATTTGAAATAAGAAAGTTGACGTCTACTTCCCGTATAAGCGGAAGTCCCATACTAACGTCAATATTTTCAGTGAACTGTAAATTTTGAAAAACCCACGTGCGTGAATTTTCAGAATTCAGTTGTGAGCTGTACTCTGGAAACGGCTAATGGAATGTCTGCGTGCCTGTATGTTGACCTTCACTGTTGCAAATAAATTGAGAATTTCTAGGAAAAACGTCAACTTATTATCATACAATTTCTCATCGATGATATCTTACCATATTACAATTTATTGTCTTATCTATTAATTTGCACTGTAACGTACGATACTCACAAGATGTTCACGTTAGATAAAGTTCTAGATAAGAGTAATTTAATAAATTTTGGATAATTTTAAAAACACAAAACATATAATTTCAATTCGCCTAAAATGCAGAATTGCCTTTATCATAGTTATAATATTGTCATTGCATTGTTTGTTAATTGGAATTTTTTTCTGCAGTATCGTAATGCGTTTTCGAGTGGTACCAAAGTTATCAAATAGTTTTAACTATATATAGCAACAAAATTTGGGACCTACTAATAAAATACATAATGTTTGCCAAAATTATAGTTCTTGCTTTCGTAGCTGCTTTCTTGCAGGTAATTTAAGTTTTTTTGTGTAAATCTCTCTCTCTCTCTATATATATATATATATATATATATATATATATATATATATATATATATATATATATATATATATATATATATATATATATATATATATATATATATATATATATATATATATATATATATGACTATAATACAAAATTTCTAATTGTTTAACAAACATTGCGTTATATAATTCTGTAAGTTTTTAGTTATATAATATGTGTGATGATAAAGTTTGGAACATAAATATTAATTGCGCTATTTAAGTTTTTCAAGAAAAACGCCCGGACAGGTCAATTTTACGTTTTCAGTCGCGAACTTATGACGTAAAAATCACATTTATGATGTTAGTTATTTCTGAAACATGACGTCATCATCAGTTATTTAAATGACAAGCATATTTTTTTTACTGTGTTCCCATATACATCCTTACTACTACATAGATGATGATGAAAAAAAATTGGTAACGGACAGCAATGAAAAAATTCCATTATTTACTTAAAACTACGTAAATTCAATTAAAAATAAGAATATTTCTCATCGCTTTTATTTAGGACAAGTTTTCTTTAAAAAAATGAGGGTTTCCTTCACATTTCTAAAGTATAATGAACACTTGATTTTGTAATCTTTGATACGTTGTCATGTAATTATTTAATAGGTGGAACAAAAAGTTAAGTCAAAATCAATTTTTAACAACACTAATCTACTGATTATTTGCTGTTACCAGTATTTAGTTATCGGACTTTTATCGCTGTATGGATTTAGAAATCAGAAAACAAAAATAATAATGTGAGATGGAGAATTTATTTCAATTAGTACCTGCCGTTTAAATTAATTAATAGTCGTAGTGGTGAAAATCAATTCTAATTCATCTTAACAGAAAAAATTCCACGTTTAACCGAAGGGAAAATAATAGAGATATTAATGCTGATTGGATATGGCGACCGGCGTAGATGTCATCATAAATCATGCTAGTTGTTTAACCAATAACATCCTGATAGACCGACAATTGTAACATCTAGAGTATGTAAGGCTAGATGCATTCGCACAACAATTAGAACCGTAGACCGGTTTCGCTATAATTAGAGCTCGTCAGTACGGCATACTAATTGTAGCGAAAATACACCTATAAAGTAATACGGCTACGGTAGCCAACCTTCCAACACTAACTCAGATGTAAGACACGAAGCACGTGCCGCCACCTCGTTGCGTTGGTCCTGCAACAAGGAACAGATTTTGCATTTAAACATGTTATTAGTACGGGATTCGGCTGCTAAATTAGTACATTAATAATGTAGATTATCAAGATTTAATTTTTAAGTATTTTTACAACTAGGAGAAGTCACTTTTCATCAGGTGCCAATTAAAAATTACCCGCCAGTATTATTAATTAAAATATAATTAATTTACTTTTAGAGAAACATTTCGTTAACATCTTACGGAAATAAAACCTACACAACTTCACAACAGTGTATTTAAAATATCTGAAACGTCATGGTTGCTGCTGATTGCTTAACCGCTACCTCTACGCAGCCAGGTGTAAACAGGTATAATTTTATTAAAACTTTTCGTTCTTAACGTACACTCATTTCATTTATACCACATTAAAGCCCATTTTTTTCTGTAGTTAATGATATAAAGGTGCCTATATAAAAAAAACCGCAAATCAAAGTTTCCTACCCTAAAAGATGCTAGGTATGAAAAATAAAGTGACAGAGAGTGATCGCGCGACGCTACTTGTTAGACAAGGATGCTCAATTCCAGCTGAACGTATTTTTTGAGCTATTGCGCATGCTCCGATAAATAGGGTTCTCAACCAACGATCTAAGTAGTAATAAAAATCTCGGGACGCAGCAAGTGCGTTATGGTAGTGAATTTTCATAAAACTATTTTTTAATAGCAATAATGTGTGTTTTTTTGAGAAAGCAGGCATAAATTTGGTTACCAATATAATCTATATAGAAAAAACATTGTGCCATGTTTCATCAAAATAACTTTATTGTTTGAAAATGTAAAAAAAATTCCGAAATTAAACTTAAAGTGTTCCCGAAACAACTCGTTTTTTGGTCAACCTTATAGGTTAATAGCAAATTGAGCTATTCAAATATTAAGCATTTGATCAAAATTCGCTACCACAACGCACTTACTGCGTCCAGAATTTTTGTACTTACAAACATGCATTATATTTCGATGGAAAATGCAAAAATGCAATAACATAGGCGTGTTTGATTAAAAAAAAAAAGAAAATTTGTATCACCAACGACTTATGGGCCAGCCTGTGATTGTAGGAATATTTTTTTAAGATGTAGTTTAAGACATCCTATAATTAATATATACATTTTTTTTTTCATATCTGGTATAATAACAGATATATTGAGCTTTATTGATTTTTTTTACGAAAATTTTACAAAAATTATATACTATTAACGATAAACTCTATAGCTAAGACTACTGCCAAGCGTCAGAGAAAGGGTCTATTTGAAATGAATTTTCTGGAAACATTTTATTAAAATGAAGGACAATGACGGTTGAAACTAAGACTTCAGGGTTTGTAAAACATTCTTCTTGAGACATTTTATTTCCATAGCCCGTATTAGTTTTCTTTTCCTAAATATTGCCAATTTTGACGTTTAAATCGCAACTTTGACGTTTTGTGAAAAACCCCAATTTATTTTTGTTTAAATGCCTATAACTTTTTTGTCTTTTGACCTACAACGCTAAATTTTGGTAGGTAACTTGCCTATAATGATATAAACCCGCACATAAGGTTACTTGCCTCTAATGATGTAAACCCGCGTATGAAATTTGGTTGCCCTTACTTTGTTAAATTTGGAGATATAAATTTTTTTCGAAAGAAAACACAAAATTTTCCGGGAAAACCCCGTCGGATTTTCCTGGATAACGAACATATCCAAGCCACTTGCAAAAGAAAGGTACTCACCAATTTTGACGTTCAAAATCGCGATTTTGACGTTTTGAGGAGAACCCAATTTTTTTTTGAATGCCTGTAACTTTTTTGTCATTTAACCTACGGAGCTAAATTTTCGTGGGTTACTTGCCTCTAGTGATGTAAACCCGCGTGTGAAATTTTGTTGCCCTTGCTTTGTTAATTTTGGAGATATAAATTTATTTCGATTTTTTTCGAAAGAAAACACAAAATTTTCCGGGAAAACCTCGGCGGATTTTCCTGGCTAACGAACTTATCCAAGCGACTTGCAAAAGGAAGGTATGTGCCAAATTTTATCAAAATCGGTTCATTATTTTTTAAGTTATAGGTGTGACACACACACACACACATATATATATATATATATATATATATATATATATATATATATATACATATATATATATATATATATATATATATATATATATATATATATATATATATATATATATATATATATATATATATATATATATATATATATATATATATATATATATATATATATATATATATATATATATATATATATATATATATATGTATGTATATATAAACATATAAAGTCTGAAACTGACCTCGGATTTGGGTTCCGGGGGTCCTAAATAGCGCTCATTTGAAGAAATTTTTTCAAAATTCGAAAGTCGAGATCTCTTCATTAGTGAATTTTTTTAAGAAAATTCACTAAAATGACTGGACTCAGATGCTTATCGGAGCATGCGCAATAGCTCAAAAAATACGTTCAGCTGGCATTGAGCATCCTTGTCTAACAAGTAGCGTCGCGCGATCACTCTCTGTCACTTTATTTTTCATACCTAGCATCTTTTAGGGTAGGAAACTTTGATTTGCGGGTTATTTTATATAGGCACCTTTATATCATTAACTACAGAAAAAAATGGGCTTTAATGTGGTATAAATGAAATGAGTGTACGTTAAGAACGAAAAGTTTTAATAAAATTATACCTGTTTACACCTGGCTGCGTAGAGGTAGCGGTTAAGCAATCAGCAGCAACTATGACGTTTCAGATATTTTAAATACACTGTTGTGAAGTTGTGTAGGTTTTATTTCCGTAAGATGTTAACGAAATGTTTCTCTAAAAGTAAATTAATTATATTTTAATTAATAATACTGGCGGGTAATTTTTAATTGGCACCTGATGAAAAGTGACTTCTCCTAGTTGTAAAAATACTTAAAAATTAAATCTTGATAATCTACATTATTAATGTACTAATTTAGCAGCCGGATCTTAGACTATGTTTAATGTTAAATATATTAAATTGGTTGAAGGGGAGGTTTTGATTTCATTTGATGCAATGTCTTTGTTTTCTAGCGTGCCCACGAAACAAACGTTAATGTGCCAAGAACATAAACGTGGGAAGTTTTTTTGAAAATCTCTCTAGATTGTCGGTATTTTACCTGTCATGTTACATATACAGGATACTTATTAGTAAAAATAATAATAACAATAATAGCAATAATACTTAATTAGTTAGGGTATTAGAATTTGTCGTCCTCTGATGACGTTAACTTTGTTAGTTATACGATAGTCGAGTAGACAGGTTCCAATCTACACTTAGCGAATAATAATCATAGGTGTGAATACTTTGTGATTCTAATATTTGATAATGTTTTTCAAATAAACTATATTTATGAAACATATGATTAGTCAATTAAAAAGGCTAGACGCAGCAAGTGCGTTATGGTAGTGAATTTTCATAGAAATGATCTGGCACAAAATATTTTATTATAACTTTTTTTTCTTGTAACATAGAAATCTAAATTTTGGTGTATAGTTTACTTTTTATATCGTAAACCTACCTACCAAATTTGGTTATCATAGATTTTTTATTTTTTAAGATAAATTTTTTTTTCAAATGAAAACTCAAATTTTTTTCGGAAAACCTCGTCCGATTTTTTTAATTAACGAACTTGTCAAAGCCATTTACAAAAGAAAGGTACATGCCAAATTTTATTAAAATCGGCATATTACTTTTTGAGATAAGAATTTTTTCGGAAGAAAACTCAAAATTTTCCCGGAAAACCTCGTCTAATTTTCTTGACTAACGAACTTATCCAAGCCATTTACAAAAGAAAGGTACATGCCAAATTTTATCAAAATCGGCCTATTATTTTTTGAGTTATCGGTGTGATACATATATATATATATATATATATATATATATATATATATATATATATATATATATATATATATATATATATATATATATATATATATATATATATATAAATTGAAACTGACCCCGGAAATGGGTTCTAGGGGTCCTAGATCGCGCTCATTTGAAGAAATTTTTTCAAAATTCAAAAGTCGAGATCTCCTCATTAGTGAATTTTTTCTAAGAAAATTCACTAAAAGGCGATGATTCTTCCATTTTTCACAGAATATTTGTTTTGTAGTGAATACGTATTATTACGTAAGGCTAGATGTATTCTCAGCACAATTAGAACCGTAGACCGGTTTCGCTCTAATTATAGCTCTTCAGTACGGCATACTAATTTTAGCGAAAATACATCTATACAGTAAAACAGCTTCCAACACTAAGTGAGTGGTAAGATACGAAGCAACTAGATGGCGGCACGTTGCTTCTTGTCTTACCACTCACTTAGTAATCTACAGTAACTAAATTGGTTGCCAAATTCACAGAAACGGGATCCGTTAAATATTTGCCTCGACAAGGTCAATCTCGAGTAAGTGAGGAAGTGAGATGGGATATATTGCTTGAATATGAAGAAAATACTCACCATTTTACAAGGATACTAGCCCCACATAACAACGTGGATCGATCTTTAGTGGTCGAGTTATTCAATGAAGAGAAGTATCATCCTTACAAAGTACAACAAAGTACATAAGTTAAACGATGTTGATTCAGACCGCCGTTTACAGTTATGTGAACAATTTATGTAACGCTGCGATGAAGATCCCAATTTTTTAATAACATTATCTTTTCTGATGAAGTCAGGTTTTGCTCTAATCGGACAGTAAACCGTCACAACTCAAGATATTGGTCACGGGAAAATCTTCGAGACTCCCGCGGTCAACATCATGGCAAAGTAAATGTATGAATGGAACTAATCGGACGGTGTTTTAGGGCCTTACTTTTTTCAAGAAAATCTTACACCAGCACGCTACCTACATTTCTTGCGTTTGGATTTAGTGCCAGTGATTTTTCCAAATAATCAAGAGGCAGGTGTGCCCCAACAAGATATTTGTTTTCAGCAAGACGGAGCGCATCTTTACATTGGTGTCTGTCAATATCTAGATGTCACATTTCCTCAACAATATATGGAACGTCGAAGATCAATTATGTGTCCACCGCGTTCCCCAGACTGCACTCCGTTAATTTTTTTTCTGTGGGGTCGTTTGAAATCGCCAGTTTATTTCAAGAGACCAAATAATTAACAGGTGCTACACTAAAGAATTTACGCTGAAGTGAAGCAAATTAGTCCTGACATTTTTGAGCACAGTGTACAAAGCGTTTACAATCGTATTGGTCAATGTCAACTGGTAGGTGGAGAACAATTTGAACGCTTGCGCAAAATTTTGTTTGTTTTCCTGAGTTCAATATATTTAGCCATTAAACTTAAGTTTCAATTTTTTTAAGTAAATAATGCTATTTAAAAAAATTGTGATCGAAGGTACCAATTTTTTTATCATCATTTAAGTAGTAAGGAGGCCTATGAAAAAATAGCAAAAAGAATATGGTTGGCATTTAAAAAACTTATGCTGACGTCATCATTCAGAAATAGGTGACCTCATAAATCTAATTTTTACGTCATACGTTGGCAGTGGAAAAGATAATTGACGTGTCCGTGCGTTTTTCTTGGAAAAAAAATTAGTAATCTACCATAAGTTAGCTCTGCACGTTAAAGGACAAAAAAGTCACAGGCATTTAAATAATAAATGTGGGTTTTCCTCAAAACGTCAAAGTCGCGATTTAAAACGTCAAACTTGGTAATATTTAGGCAATGAACCTGAAACTAATATGAGCTATGGAAAGAAAATGTCTCAAGAAGAATGTTTTACAAAGCCTGAAGTCTTAGTTTCAATCGTCATTGTCCTTCATTTTACTAAAATGTTCCCCCAGAAAATTCATTTCAAATAGACCCTTGCTCTGATGCTTTGGCAGTAGTGTTGGCTATAGAGTTTATCGTTTAATGCTTTATCATTTTTGTCGAATTTTCGTAAAAAATCATTAAACTTCAATATATCCGTTATTATGCAAGATACGAAAAAAAATGTATACATTAATTATAGGGTGTCGTGAGCTACATCTTAAAAAATATTTCTACAATTAGAGATTGGCCCATAAGTCGTTGGTGATTCAAACTTTCTTTTTTTTTTTAGTCGAACACGCCTTATGTTATTGCATTTTTGCATTTTCATAATACATCATTGAAAAAAAAAAAAAGGAATTCGGGACGCATCAAGGGCGTTATGGTAGCCAATTTTCATTAAATGCTTCAAATTTGAATGGCTCATAACCTATAAGGTTGGCCAAGAAACCAGTTTTTTCGGGAACACTTCACAGGTTTACTTTCGGAAAATTTTGCACATTTTCAAACACTAAAGTTATTTTGATGAAACATGGCACATTGTTTTTACTATATAGGTTATACTGGTAACCAAATTTGATGCCTGCTTTCTTACAAAAAACATATTTGCTCTTAAAAATATTTTTATGAAAGTTCACTACCATAACGCACTTGCGTCCAGACTTTTCTATTCTTGAGATCAACTAATAATATTTAAGATATTTTTACATACAAAGGCACCCTTGTTATTGTTGCTATTCACGAAAAAAGTAGATTTGAAAAAATATTTTTATGAAAGTTCACTACCATAACGCACTTGCTGCGTCCAGACTTTTCTATTTTTGACACCAACTAATAATATTTAAGATAATTTTACATAAAAAAGGCACGCTTGTTATTGTTGCTATTCACGAGAAAAGTATACTTTGAAAATCCTTGACCCTACTAAAAAAATTATTAAAGAACTAGGGCTTTAAAGGTATTTAGAAAATATCTTCAATATTATTTAACTCTTATAATAATAAACTTAAAAACAACAAGAACAATAACAAAGACGTTAGAATGTAGAAAAACTGCAGTACATTGTAAAAATAAAACCAATTTTGTTCAATACATAATGAACAACGTTGTACCAGAGACCGATTTACACCAGCCATATGATGAGCTCTATCTCCTGACATAAAGAACGCTTTACGATAGACCGCCTTCCTTCAGCCAAATGATGAACCCTTATCTCTTGACATGCATTTATTATACTTCGTCCAAAATATTCTGCTCTTTAAACAAAAGTAGCATACTCTTTCTTTAAGGAAAGCACACAATTCCAATCGTTTGAACCAGGACAAAGGGGGGGCCATTAACCTGGGTCTCCACGTCTGATCCAGTGCTCTAAGTCATTGGTTTCTAATCAAGTTCTGACATTTCTTATAAAATGAGCTGGGCATTCAACTAAAACTAAGCTACGACTTACCGAACAAACTAACAAAACCCCACATATTATAATGGTTAGGTTTTTTTCTTATATTTCAACAACACACCACAAGGGCTTACAGCCTAAATACAATCGTACCGTGGATGTCGACAAGGAGGAAACAGGCAACTTGTTAATTCTGGACTTGAAGGTTTGGAGGTTCGGAGGAGAAGGAAAAACATGTGCCGGCAAGGAATTCCACAACTTGGAAGTCCTAGGGACAAAAGAGCGGGCATAGCAAGATGTTCTATATCTGGTGACCTGGACACTAAATCGGTGCATTCGCTCTGTTCCCCTGGTAGATCTGTTGGGGACAGAAGGTGGAAAGACTATGGGAGAAAGCTCATCTGAGCAGTACCCGTGCAGATATCTATAAAGAGAAAGAGGTCACCAACGGCAGTTCAGTGGACAAGGGACGGCAGCCTTAGGGTGAGGGTAGGGTCACTGATGAGACGTATTATATCTCTCTTCCGAATGGAGTCCAGGATAGCGAGTGTAGAAGCGGCAGCGGCACCCTAGATGTGGGAGCAGTATTCGAGGTTTGGCCTTATTTGTGAAGTATATAAAGTATAGAGATTAGCTGGTGAAAAGTATTTGCGAGCCCGGAAGGGGAAACCTAATTTCTTAGCAGCCGCTTCTGCAACTGATGTGACATGTTTGTGCCAATTGAGATTTCGATCCACAGAAATGCCAACAAGTGAAAAGGACTCATTACTTTGAATAACTTGGTTGTTAATTGTAATAGGTCTAGGGCTGGTGTATCTCTTATGAGATAGAAAGCAAGACTGAGATTTGGTGAGGTAGAATTGTACAAGATTTCTACTTCCCCAGTCTAATATTTTTTGGGGATCCACGGAAAAAGAACCCTCCATGAGTCTACGATCATCATCTAATTGGACTAAAGAGACAGGCTTAGAATATTGTATATTTGAGTGGAGGGTGCTGTCGTCCGCGTAACTGTGAACTGGGTGAAACCTCTGTAATTTAACAGGAATAATATCCTGAAATTTGTTAAACTTTCTCTTACCATTCGTAGAAAATGAGGTCTACCACCAAGACAAATGCCCTGAAATTTGTTAAACTTATAAAAAAACGTTCTCTTACCATTCGTAGCGAATGAGGCATTCACCAAGTTGGCAAACACAAATTTATCTACTGTTATTTAAAACACTAAGAAAATGCAATGAATGTCCGACCCAACTAGAGACGCAGAAGAGTGTGTATCAATATCTCGACAATCCCAATGAATGGGGGCCTCACATTAACAACGTAGTAGAGCAACCCCGGGACTCGTCATTTATTTCTCGGGGAACTAAAAATTGATCCCCCGTTTCACCATCAATATTCTCCTGCATTAATACCCTCGCATTTAAATCCTTCAACGGTCGCCCAACAACACTTCTCCCAAATATTTCCAATACGAGGACAGACTTGTGCCACCAAGTAGCGAACTTTCACAATTAATCCTGACGATGGTTTGTTTGCTTATTTCCCATTAAAAAAATAGCAGCCATTGAAAACTCTCAAACAGTTGGCAAGACAATCAAATACAAGCCAATAAAGAAAGAAAAAGTGAACCCAACGGATCAAAATTCGACCGATAGGAGAGGCAGCCTGGGGCGACATGCATAATCTCCAAGTTTTCAATTCTATTGTCAGGAAATGTTATGCTGAACTGAAGCAGCAATTGGTCGGCGGCAACTACTTCAACCCAGATTTACATGATCGAAACTTGACACCCAACTATCAAACAACACAGGAGAGACATTAGAACGAATGCAGAACTCCAATTCAGAGTGATGAGAGCTAACACAATGCTCGAGTCAAACTGACATACAGTTGTCGAGCTTATCAAGAAGCCAACAGGCTTAAAAAAGCAGGCCTAACAAAACTAAACATCCAGGGTTTAAATAGTGGGTGCTAGACCTTAATTTCCTTCAACAAAAATTAAATCAATGAAAATAAAATAAAACACAGAGATAGTGACATCCCCTCTCTCATCACAAGTGCCAGTCTTCTCTCCTGTAACTGGTTTTGCATTTCCCGATACCGTAGAATACAAGCCAGTTAAAGAATCGTAAACAGGCACTTGAGAAACAAGAGCAGAAGTCCCTTTACCTGTATTTCTGAACGGTTAAGCAAAGTAGAGACAACAGTACTCAGCAAATTAGACAATTAATTTTAAAACGATATAAACATATTTGGTTGCTTAATGCTACTTTAATTCTTTTTTTTTTAGGTCGATTCAAGTTTTCTTCCCGAGCAAGACATTAACAGCTTGCAAGTTCAGGGAATCATCGACGATGCAACAAAACTATTTGAAAAACTCTTAGATGTCGTACAGCAAGCAGTTGACAAGGCCGAAGCAGCGACCAAAGCACTCTTGGACGAACTAATAAAGTTTGCAGCAAGTATTACTGGCCAGAGTACCGCTCACCTGCAAGAAGAATTCCAGAAAGTTGTGGACGAGATCAACAAAGTCAAAAAATCTGCTGTAGATGCCGGTGTTGACATCGCAGATTGCCTAGGAGACAAGGAAACTGAACTAGTTGCAATTCCAGTCAATTTTGGCAAACGGATTATGAAATGCGGTACAGACAAGATTGGTGAAGGGAGGGAAATTCTTAACAACACAATCAAGATTTTCACAGATGCCCTAGGTGAAGTTTATAAAACCAAGGATGAATTGACAGGTTGTGGATCAGGCTTCGCAGCAATACCTTGTGTTGGTAGAGTAATGGCTAAAATGGGTCTACAGATGGTTAATATTCCAGTTAAGATAACCACACAGGCTGCAGAGGCAGCGAAATTGTTTGTAACATTACATGTAGCGCTTAAAAAATGTGCACTTGATACTGCTCTACAAGGTGTTGTTGATTGCCAGAAGCTTGGAGAAAACATTGTGACATGCGCAACTGACAAAATTAACCACCACAATCAAACATCAGTTGCACCCCAAAATACTACCACGGCTTCCCCACAAAACCAAACCACAGTGGCACCAGGAACAACTATTAATCCTGAAAATATTACTAGTTTGTACCAAGACGACGTATTATAAATAAAACCCTGTACTAATAGGTAAAATGTAATGTCGAATGGTAATACATTTTTAGAGAATTTTCTTTTAATTGTTTCTTTTCTAGGCATTTATATGCATTTTCATTTTTTCAAAGAAAATTTCACTTTTAGATAGGTAACGACATTCGCCTTTTTGAATCCTAATGACCGGGACACAATAAGCTTCATTCAGTTTTTATACGTTTATGTACATATATACAGGGTGATACATTAACAATGGAAAATGCAAAAACTGGAGATACCACACGTCAAAATGTGACCATTGGCGCAAACATGCCTTATCTGAAAGTTCGGATATACAGGGTGTACAAAGTTAAAATTTCAATTGTTTTCTTTTTATTCTGAAAATATCTAGGGGAGGAACTTGTGCTTGCTTAAAACAAAAAAGTCTGGGAGCAGAAAGTGCATTATGGTAGTGAATTTTCATTAAAATGTTTTTAATAGAAAATGTGTTTTTTTAAAGAAAGCAGGCATAAAATTTGCTTATCAGTGTAACCTCTATAGGCGCAACAATGTAGCATATTTCATCAAAACAACTTTATCGTTTGAAAATATACACATATTTCCCGAAAATAAGCTAAAAATGTACCCTAAAAAACTGGTTTCCCGACAAACGAACTTTATAGGTTAATAGCAAAATGACCTTTTCAAATTCGAAGCCTTTAATGAAAATTCGCTACCGTAACCCACTTGCTGCGTCCCGAATTTTCTTTTCTTACAAACAATGCCACAATGTAATAATATAAGGCGTGTTCTATTAAAATAAATTCATTTATAAGAAAATTCGCTATTAAAAGAAAATTTCGTACCAGAAAATTCGCTAACAAAAATGAATTAAAGAAATTAAAATAAATTGGTCCGATTTTCCTGGTCAACGAACCATGTCAAGTTATTTACCCACCTACCAACATATAATTTTTCACGAAAACTTTTTCGACAACACTTAACAATAATTTCATGCAAATTTGCAAACAATCTTTCGAGAAAATTCGTAAATATTTTTTTTTATTAAAACTTATTAAAGGTTTATCATTAATTACCCAAATTCCACAAAAAAATCTTACAAAAAATGATTTTAACGAAACACAAACATTTCTGCGAAAACTGGGTAAATATTTTTTATACAAAATTTTGCTCAAAGAATACATAATAATTTTTCATGCAAAAATTCGTAACAAATGTTTCTTCAAAGAAAATTCCTTAAATTCATTTACAAAAAAATCGCTATTAAAAGAATATTGTGTAAAAGAAAATTAGCTAATACAAATAAGTTAAATAAATTCAAAAATATTCAAAATTTCATCTAAATACAGAACTAGATACTTTTTCTATGTATTGACAGAGATAATTCTTTTGCATATGGATACTGTAAAAATTGAATCCGGTTAAAGAGGATAAAATAACCGATTCTGATATCACAAATCTCTATGTCTATGTTAAATGTGGACCGGGTTTACCAACTAAGGGCAACAACAGCTGCTTGAATTAAAAGTTTTAACAAACTGGAATTAAAAGTTGAAAGCCGCAAAGTTAAATATTTGAGTTACACATTCTGATCAGGTAACGTTAAAATTGGATCAAAGACGAAAAACAGTAAAATAAAAGTTGTGAGAGAAGTTCAGTCAGAGTGAGATTTGAACCGGAGTTACTTCGCTCATCAGCCATGCATCTGACAATTACACCACTGTAAGCCTTCTATCACACTCTGCAATGAAAGGTAGATATCCGATAATGGTCTTAAGTTATTTATTTGTAATGTGTAAGGTTTTAAGAGGCAGGTTTTGCCACTATTTTAACAAATGAGAAGTGTAGCATAAATCTAAAACATTCTATTATACATTTTATGCAATATTTACTATTTATAAACTACAATACTTATACAAATTGTCACGTTTCAAATCTACAGTTTGACATTTACAAGAGAAAAATTATAAAATTTTCAAAGTAATTTTTCTGGTACTTCTTGAACTTTTTGCGCCATGAAAAGGTAAAGGTTGTCTGTAATATTTAATAAATTTTGTTTACTAGATACCATATTTTGGTATTGCGTCTTCTCTAACTTTTAGTGGCACTAAAATGTTGCTTTATTAAGTGCCTATAACTTTTTTATTTCAACTGAGCGACCTAAATTATGGTATGGAGTTTGGTTTTTACAATATTAACCAGCTTGTCAAATTTGGTTGCCATAGCTTTGTTATTTCAGGAGATAAGAATTTTTTCCAAAAGGAAACCTAACATTTTCGCGGAAAAACTGGTCCCATTTTCATGGCTAAGGAACTAATTGAAGCCTTTGCAAAAAATGTACTCACCAGATTGTATCAAAATCAGGCCATTATTTTTTAACTTATCGGTGTGATACATATATATATATATATATATATATATATATATATATATATATATATATATATATACATATATATATATATATATATATATATATATATATATATATATATATATATATATATATATATTTACGTTATAATTTGCTGTTAACTGGTTATCATTTAAAATTTATCTGATGGTAGTAACACTCTTAAAAGAGTTAAATCCGCAGCTACTCCGTGGTGAGGGAGTGGGTCCAGGTTTTTAGTCTTTTAAAGGCGCCAGGCAATTTTAAGACCCCTGACTCCTTAAAGAACTCAAGTATGCTCATTTAAATGACCAAACATGAGTAGAAGTCGTCCAGATTTGACACAATAAGTTGCAAAGTAGTAATACACTTAGCATTAATTAAAAAACCTCGGGACGCAGCAAGTGCGTTATGGTAGTGAATTTTTATTAAATGTTTCAAATTTGAATAACTCAAGTTTTTACAAACTTAGAAAGTTGAATTTTGGTGTATGGTAAGGCCTTACTTAGGGTAACATATTCACCAATTTTCATCAAAATAGCTTGGTAATTTTCGCAGAAAAAAAATTTTTTCAAATGAAAACTCAAAATTTGAATAACTCAATTTTCTAAAAATTCAGAAAGTTGAATTTTAGTGTGCTGTAAGGGCTTTTACAAGGCAACATATCTACCAAGTTTCATTTAAATAGCTTTGTAATTTTCGGAGAAATAGATTTTTTTTTGAAACAAAACTCAAAATTTTCCTGGAGAACCTTATCCAATTTTCCTGACTAACGAACTCATCCAAGCCATTAATAAAAAATCCACTAATAGTATAGCAGTAAGCGTAAGAAAAGCGACATGTTAAGAGTTAAGACTGTAACAGCGGCAGAAGTAGAAGTCAATGGAAGCCATGTGTGTTCGGTAAGAGCAAATTTTGGGAAGAAACTATTGACTATTAATAACAACAATTGACTAAAAACGATGCGAGTTGTAACGAAAAACTCAAAATTTTCCTGAAGAACTTTATCCAATTTTCCTGACTAACGAACTCATCCAAGCCATTAATAAAAAATTCACTAATAATATAGCAGTAAGCGTAAGCAACGCGACATGTTAAGAGTTAACACTGTAACAGCGGCAGAATCAGAAGTCAATGGAACCCATGTTTGTTCGATAAGAGCAAATTTTGGGAAGAAACTATTGACTATTAATAAAAACAATTGACGAAAAACGATGCGAGTTGTAAGGAAAAAAATAATTATACTACAGAGGTGATAAATGATGATAAATTACAATAGGGTTATATATAATCGTAAATGTTGCCAATGATTAACAATCAGTGAATTCAGTATTATTGACATTTCTCTTAATCTTAAAAATGAGTTTCATGAGTCAATGACAATAATAGCAACTGTCATTGAGTAACCAACGGCAACCACATACTTGATCTCATATAAGCGGTGATTTAAACATAAATGTTTCAAATTTGAATAGCTCAATTTTCTGTAACCCTAGAAAGCTGAATTTTGTCACATAGTTAGGTCTTTCCCAAAGCAATATGTAGACCAAATTTTATCGAAATTTTCGGAGAAAATTTTTTTTTGAAAGAAAACTCAAAATTTTCCCGGAAAACCCCGTCTGATTTTCCTGGCCAACGATCATCCAAGCCATTAATAAAAGAAAGGCACTTGCCAAGTTTCATCCAAATCGGTTAATTATTTTTTGAGTTATCAGACGGATATATATATATATATATATATATATATATATATATATATATATATATATATATATATATATATATATATATATATATATATATATATATATATATATATATATATATATATATATATATATATATATATAAACATATAAAAATTCAAACTGACCCCGGATATGGGTTCTAGGGGTCCTAATTCACGCTCATTTGAAAAATTTTTTGCAAAGTCTAACCATCGATACCTCCCTATTAGTGAATTTTTTTAAATAAAAATTCACTAATATAAATTTTATTAGGTATTAGATACTTAGAGAAGGCATAAAGTGGAGTGATAATTTGATAAATTCTAATAATATGTTGCTAGCTTAGGTTTACAAATTAATATCATGAAATTATGAATGCGCGCAGTCACATTACAATACTCAAATTGTTTTAAGAGGTAGCAATTATTAATTTTAATCCAACACCTGTAAAATTCTTATAAGTCACACTCAATGATTATTAAAAGTTCTTTTTCGTTAAAAAGAAATATTGCTGGTTGTAGAGAATGTAGTAGAAAACTGTAGAGACTGACTTCTTGACCAACAAAATATCAGCAAAGGAAAAAGTTATACTTATTCGGTTTCCTGTGAAGAAGGCGGACACCCAACGGAAAGCAAATATTAACTAAGCTTCGGGTCCAGGGACTTAAAGTCACAATTATCAAAAATGCGTCCTAGGCTAGGGTTGGTGGGTATCTTCCTATTTGCTGAGTCCTATTTTTTATCTGCTATGACCTATTTCAATTTCATTATCAACGTTGGACTTGGGTCCTAGGGCCCCGATTCGCGCTCATTTCAAGAAAATTTACAAAAGTCTTACCATAGCTGCCTCTCTATTCCTAATAAAAATTCACTAAAAACAATGTTGAATTAATTTTTTTCAAGTTTACACGGAAATTTGAACCAGTGAAAGTAAAGAAATATATGAGAGGTTCTAGAGTTTTTCAACGAATAATATAAACAAAAACCTTTATAAATGCGTTATTTTTATGGGACTTCACTGTCAATAATTGGTAGCAACGGCTTATCATAATTTTAGATATGTGCGAAAATGCGAAAAGCAAAGAATTGAAATAACTCCAAAACGATCAAATTTTTTTTGTTTAAAAACGTACATTATAATTCAATGGAAAATGCAATAATGCAATAGTATAAGGGGTGTTCAATTAAAAAAAAAGTCACCAATAATTTATATGCGTTCCTGTTATTGTCAAAAAAACATTTATTAGTTGCAGCTCGACACCCTATAATTAACATATAGAATTTTTTCTAGTAACTTGTATCATACCTGATATATAAAGCTTTCCAGCAGAAATGCTTCACCCTGTATATATGTAGACAGATAAAAAATGAAACTAACCCCGAATTTGATGTCTAGGGGGGCTAGTTTGCGCTCATTAGAAGAAATCTTTTCTAAAGTAGCGGTCTTCTCATTAGCAAATTTTTTCTACGAAAAATCTCTAAAAATTATAGACTCTAAGACCATGAACTCTAGAGGTAAAACTGCTTCTTTAACGTGGGTCTATTTCCGCGACTATGGCCAATCACCGACGCCAGGGATCAGTTTCACCTCACTATCCTGGAAATTATGCCGGGCCCCTGCCTTTCTGTAAGGAGGGTAAGGATCTTTAACGTGCCCAACATCGCATGGACACGGGACCGACAGCTTTACGCCCCCTCCGAAGGGCGGAACGTGCCGCAGACATTCAACTTGCTCAAATACAATGCCATAACCTCGGTTGATGTTAATGTTACAGTTTGTACTGAAAAAGTGAAAGGAGAACCCTGGGATCGACCCCAGTACCCTTCGGTTCAGAAGCACACGTTCTTGCCCCTGAACCACCGAGGATCTTCGGTTGAAGCGGAAACCTAAGGCATTGTAAAACACACTTCTTGCGACGTTTTCCTTGCACAACCCGTATTCGTTTTAGGTTGTTTGCCCAACCGTTGTCACTTTTTACGTTTGTTATGCCCACAAATATTTTGGTTTTGTGCGTTTCTCTGGTCATCACTGGCACACAATTTTTTTTAAAGCCGACAACTTTTTTTTTAAATCTTAACTTAGAAATCTTAATTTTTGGATGTGGGATACAAAACATTCTGTGTGTATGTATATATATATATATATATATATATATATATATATATATATATATATATATATATATATATATATATGTATCCCACCGATAACTCAAAAAATACAACACTGATTTGGACGAAATTTGGGAATTACCCTTATTTTGCTAATGGCTTGAATGAGTTTGTTCATCAAATCTTAACGGTCAATTTTTCTTAGTAAAAAAGTAATAAATATTTTTCAAAACGCTAGAACCCTCAAATTGTCTAAGTGACTGAAACTAATATTTAAAAGTTAAAAGAAAATAGATATACATGGTTGTGGACCAATTTTCAAGTCGTTTGATCAAAGGAAAATAAAGTTATTCGAAATTAATAATAAAATAATCCTCGACATCACTTCAGATTCTGTAATGCAAGATCTACAATGTTGGACAAATATATATATATATATATATATATATATATATATATATATATATATATATATATATATATATATATATATATATATATATATATATATATATACGCTCTCCTCATTGGTGAAATGTGTTTAAGAGCCTCGTTCAGGAGAAGAACGTTTGATTCTGAACATATGGGTTCGATTTCCAGGGTCCCCCTTTCACTTTTTCAAAACATACTGTAAAATTAGTACCAACCGAGGTTGTGGCAGTGTACTTGAACAAGTTGGATGTATGCACGTTCTGCCCTTCGGAGGAAGCGTGAGTCCGTCGGTCCCGTCTCATTGCCGTGTTGGGCACCCTCATTACAGAAATGCAGAGGGTTAGGCAGCATTTCCAGTATAGTGAGGTGAAACTGCTCCCTGGCGTCGGTTATTGGTCATAGACGCGGAAATAAACTGACATTTGGGTACAAAAAAATTTACGAAAATACACTTACTGGGACACAAAGTTCATTACGATAATGCATTAGGTATCAATATCAGTTATGACATAATTCTGGCGCAGCAAGTGAGTTATGGTAACGAATAAGGTGAGGACTTAATTAAAAACTGAATACGGTCACGAGCTGCAGTGCTGTCGGGGCGGCAAACCGCGGACGAGCCCTGAGGGAGGAAAAAAATACGGTCACAGCGAGTGCGTTATGATAGCAAATGTGCTATCAATACGTACTATGAAATAAATACTGACGCAGAAAGTGCGTTATGGTAACAGATAAGATAGGAACCTAATCGGAAACTCAATTGTAAAATACCAACGCAATAAGTGTGTTATGTTAGCGAATAAGATCTCATTATATTTTGCGAAGGAAATACTGCCGCATCGAATGTGTTACTTTAACGAATAAAAATAAATACATATCATGAAAAAATACTGACGAGGCAAGTGTATTATGGTTAGGAATAAAACATACGTACCATCGAAAAAAACTGATGCAGGAAGTGCATTATGGTAACACTTAACGTATAAATACATAAATATATGTGACATATATAATATAATCTACTTTTATCTAGGAGCCTGAAAACTGGCACAGATTTGCGCCATAGTTTTTACAGCACTCGCAACTCTAAACGGCTTTCTATCCTATATTTTGTTACAGATCTGTGTTATATGGCCTTCATAGATTGTGGATTTTATGTATCTATAATAAAATATTTTGCGGGATACCACAAACTGGCACTTTAAAACGAACTTTTCGTCCCATTCGTCGGAGTACACTATTGCTTCCCTACCCGGCATGTGCTTCAATTCCACACCCGCGAAACCAATATCTTCCTGCTTACTCAAGAAATGGTCGTGGCACACGATAATAAATGCCTTTGCAAGATCTACGAAAACCCCCAAACAACGTTATGTCCTTTGTGCTTTGTAAAAAACAATGTTTTTCCAACTTTCGAGTGATTTTTTTTAAATTTTTTTGTCAAGAAGCTCTTTGCGAATCATGTTATCTTGGCAAGTGTAGTTTTTACTTAAATTGGTTCGTTGTCCTGGATAATTGAATCAGTTGTTTCGCTACAATTTTACTTTTTTTTTGGAACATGTTTATATTTTCTTAAACATCAAATTATTTTGGTGAAATATAGTACACGTTTTCTACTATGAATGGTATACTTCTACCAAATTTGATGTATTTCATTAAACAAAAGACATACCATTTCAAATTAGATTTTCTTTAATCACTACAATTACGGACTTGCTGCGTCCAGATTTGTATAACATAAACCTGCGTGCCAATTTTCGTTGCCATTGCTATGTTATTTCTGGAGATATAAAAAGTTTCCAAAAGAAAACCTAATACTTTCCTGGAAAAACTAGTTCGATTTTCCTGGATAACAAACTTATTCAAGCCACTGGCAAAATAAAGGTACTCTCCGCATTTGATCAACATTAGCCCATTATCTTCTAAGTTATCTGTGTGATACCTATATATATATATATATATATATATATATATATATATATATATATATATATATATATATATATATATATATATATATATATATATATATATATATATATATATAAAGTGTGGGCCGCAGTGATGGAATAAAATTCATAATTCGAAGAGAATTTTTTTATAGAAAAACGCTCGGATAAATCAATTTTTATTTGTTTTACACCTTGTAGTATTAATTGGTAATTTTCACCACTCACCGTTTGACCCCCACCCCTTGGTGATCTTTATAAATAGCACCTGCATCATTTTTTCGACGCAAATTCAAAGAGCATCTGTTTTATGATGGTACCAAAAATTTGGGTCCAAAAGTCAAACACCCCTACACAAGGGGGAAATTTAATGACTGACTATAAAAGTTTAACAGTGTCATTAAAATGCACTATATTTGGTCTATATAACTTTATTGTTTTAAAGAAAGTCTGGACGCAGCAGTGCGTTATGGAAGTGAATTTTGATTAAAATGTGCTTAATCGCAATTATGTCTATTTTTTTCAGAAAACAGGCATCAAATTTGATTACCAGTATAACTAATGTAATAGAAAAAGTCTGGACGCAGCAAGCGCGTTATGGAAGTAAATTTTGATAAAAATGTTTTTAAGCACAAATATGTCTATTTTTTTTAAGAAAACAGACATCAAATGTAATTACCAGTATAACTTTTGTAGTAGAAAAAAAGTCTGGACGCACCAAGCGCGTTATGGTAGTGACTTTTCATAAAAATGCTTTTAATAACAAATACGTGTGCTCTCTTTTAAGAACGCATGCATCAAATTGGTTACCAGTATAACCTATATAGTAAAACCAATGTGCCATGTTTCATCAAATAACTTTATTGTTTAAAAATGTACAAACATTTCCGAAAGTAAACTTAAATTTTCTTGGCCAACCTTATACATTAATAGCAAATTGAGCTATTAAAGTTTGAAACATTTAATTAAAATTCGCTACCATAACGCACTAGCTGCGTCCAGAATCTCTTTTCTTACAAACATGCATTATATTTCGATGGAAAATACAAAAATGCAATAACATAAGGCCTGTTCGAAAAAAAAAAAAGAAAATTTGTATCACCAACGACTTATGGGCCACCTGTGATTGCAGAAATATTTTTTAAGATGTAGCTCAAGACACCCTATAATTAATGTTTACAATTTTTTTCCATATATTGTATAATAACGGATGTATTGAGCTTTATT
Source organism: Tillus elongatus (assembly GCA_964006375.1). Lineage (NCBI taxonomy): Eukaryota > Metazoa > Arthropoda > Insecta > Coleoptera > Cleridae > Tillus > Tillus elongatus. The sequence continues at coordinate 268,962,469 of OZ023262.1, forward strand.
AACTTTTTACGAAAATTCGACAAAAATTATATACCATTAAACGATAAACTCTATAGCTAAGACTACTGCCAAAGAATCAGAGCAAGGGTCCTATTGAAATGAATTTTCTGGAAACATTTTAGTAAAATGAAGGACAATGATGGTTGTAGCTAAGACTTCAGGGTTTGCAAAACATTCTTCTTGAGACATTTTCTTTCCATAGCCTGTATTAGTTTCAAGTTCTTTGCCTAAATGTTGCCAATTTTGACGTTTTAAATCGCGTATATAAACCATAATGGTCTTCGGCTATTTATTTGTGATATGTAACGTCTGTTTTAGATGCATTTTTTGTGAATATTGTAATCAAATAAGAACATTTGAAATTTAAATATAGGACCTTCTAATATGCATTTCTTGCAATATTTACCATTCAAAAACCCCAATAATTACAGAAGCTTTATTTAAACATTCCTCATTTTTGAGGTTTCAAATCTCCACTTTGACATTTACAAGAAAAAATTATAAAATTTTCAAAGTAATTTTCGTCGTACTTCTACCTCGTTTACTACCTTTTGCGCAAATAAAAAATAAACATTATCTGTCATATTTAATAGATTTTGTTTAACACATAAATTATTTTTATATTGCTTCTGCTCTGACTTTCAGTGACACTCACAATTTTCTCCATTAAATGCCTATGCTTTTTGTTCTATTAAGCTAAAGATCTAAGTTTTGGTACATAGTTTACTTTTTACAACGTGAATCTGGCTACCAAATTTGGTTGCCCCAGTTTTGTTCCTTGCGAAGTTAAAAAAAATTCCGAAAGAAAACTCAAAATTTCACGGAACACTTTGTCCGATTTTCCTGGCTAACGAACTTATCCAAGCTACTTACAAAAGGAATATGGGTACTAGGGGATCTAGTTCGCGCCCTTTTGAAGAAACTTTTGCAATGTTCAAAAGTCGGGATCGCCACTAGTGAATTTTTTCTGGCCAGCGAAGTGAAGTATCTAATATATATATATATATATATATATATATATATATATATATATGTATGTATATATAAACATACAAAAATTAAAACTGACCCCGGATATGGATTCTAGGGGATCTGGTTGGCGCTCATTTGAAGTGAATTTGTCAAAGAAAATTCAGAAATGCACTAAAACGACAGAAATTTTCCGAAAATAAACTTAAATCGTTTTCGAAAAAACTGGTCCGATTTTTCTGGCCAGCGAACCCCTTTAGGTGAAGTATATAAAATAAATGTGTATATATATATATATATATATATATATATATATATATATATATATATATATATATATATATATATATATATACATATATATACATATATATATATATATATATATATATATATATATATATATATATATATATATATATATATATACGTATATAAAAACGACTTGTGGGCCACCCTGTGATTGTAAAAATAATTTTCAAAGAAGCATCAGAGAAAGGGTATATTTTAAATAAATATATAAAAAACGGTTGATGCTCAAACATAAGGGTTGGTTGTGAAACACTCTCTTTGTGACATTCTCTCTAGATAACTGGTGTTCGTTTTCATTAGAGAAGAATGAAAATACTTTGATGTCTGAAGTGGAAAATCACGTTTTTTTTTAAATGTCTATAAATGTTTTCTCTTTTATCGTACCGACCTAGATTTTAGCATGTAGTTAACTCTTAATGGTGTAAATCAGTGTATTAAATTTGGTTGCCATCGCTTGGTTATTTGTGGAGATATAAAAATTAATTTTCCGAAAGAAGACACATAATTTTCCGGGGTAAGCTGAGTCGATTTTTCTATGTAACGAAGTTTTCCAAGTTACTTGCAAAGTAAAGATAGTAACCTAATTTTATCAAATCGGCCGACTATTTTTTGAGTTATCGGTGTGGTATATATATATATATATATATATATATATATATATATATATATATATATATATATATATATATATATATATATATATATATATATATATAAATTCATGTAAAATGTCAAAATTTCTGTGCTAAAGAATTATATTTTTTAAGAAGGTTTGGTTGAAATAAAGAGAAATAATGAGGCGAGAGTGAAGATAAGTCTTTGTAACGGTTATAGAAATGTTGTGGAAGAAGAAAGAGAAGAAAAAGCAAGATCGACCAAAATTCAATTGATTTAAGGGTGTGATTGAGGATTTTACAAAATTATGTTGATACAAGCACAAGCACAGCTTCTTTGTAAGGCATTATGTATAATTTTGACCACTAATAAATGATTAATGATAATGATAATAATGATTATATATATATATATATATATATATATATATATATATATATATATATATATATATATATATATATATATATATATATATATATATATATATATATATATATATATATGTATATATATATATATATATATATATATATATATATATATATATATATATATATATATATATATATATATATAGGGAGGCCCAACGAAAAGTAGGCATCCAGCTTTATTTTTTTGTGAATTTGGGGAAAAAACCCTACGTCCCCCACTTTTTATTTTTAGGGGGACACATTTTAAGTATATTTTCCAACCTACCCCGTCAACCCCCAGCGGGTCATACATTATCTAAAAAGGTTCACAATTACCTTTCCAATGATGCCTTATCTGTTGGATTTTACTTCAACAATTAAAGCAGAAACTGCTTTACAAACTTAAACCCCATAGTTTTCTTATCAATGAAAAACTCACTTCTAAGGAGTCAAAATACCACAGTCTTTTCTGCGTTACTTATTTTAACAAAGACATTATTAAATTCCAATATAATCATTTTTCTCTTACCGAAATGGAAATACTTTTTTATCGTTATCTTTTTTGTGATTTCTTGAATAAGGTAAGTAATTTCACATCAGTATACAAACAGAATTCATGTGTACGTTTAATTTAAAATATTCATTGACACCGTTTGATTACTTTCAAGAACTGAAATTTACGGTACATTTTCATTGATATTAAATCTATGGGGTTTAAATTTGTAAAGCGATTTTTGCTTTAACTGTTGAAGTAAAATCAAACAAATAGCGCATCATTGGAAAGGTAATTGTGTACCCTTTGAAATTATGTATGACTCGGCTCCACGTCCCATTTGAAATTGTACGGGCGCATTTGTTTCTCGCTAGCAGGTTGAAGGGGTAGGTTGGAAAACATGCTTAAAATTCGTCCCCCTAAAAAGAAGAAGTCACGGATCCGAGTATTTTTTCCCCAAATTCACAAAAAAAGCTGGATGCATGCTTTTCGTTGGACCACCCTACATATATATATATATATATATATATATATATATATATATATATATATATATATATATATATATATATATATATATATATATATATATATATATATATATATATATATATATATATATATATATATATATATATATATATATATATATATATATATATACATATATATATATATATATATATATATATATATATATATATATATATATATATATATACAGGGTGTGGCGCCAAGAGTTTTAGTTACCTGTTTCTCAATAACTACTCCGACTTGAAATTTTAAAATGTACACACATACGTTTGAGACAAATTCCAGTTCAGTGAAAATAGTTTACTTTATGTCAGACTTCCGGTTTAACCGGAAGTGACTATCAACTTGCTTATTTTAAATAAAACATGGTGATTTTCATTAGATTTTCGAATTCTACATTGAATTTGAGATAAATTATTACTTATATACCATATGTGAGAAATCAACCGTTTTCGAATTTTTTCGATTTTATTGAAAATTCGCGCGAAAATCAAGGTGACCGTTGCACGCTCTCTCTGTGAAAGTACAACTGAGAAGACTCAGTTTTTGTAGAGATGACAATCAGATTGGCACCTAAAAGACACGTTTGATAGCGTTTCTTTTAAATATACAGGATTTCGAAAACGATTGATTTTCCCACATATGGTATATTCGTAATAATTTATCTCAAATTCAATGTAGAATTCGAAATTATAATGAAAATCAACATGTTTTACTTAAAATAACCAAGTTGATGGTCACTTCCGGTTAAACCGGAAGTCTGACATAAAGTAAACTGTTTTCACTGAACTGGAATTTGTATCAATCGTATGTGTGAATTTTCAAATTTCAAATCGGGGTAGTTATTGAGAAACGGCTAACTAAAGGTCTTGGCGCCACACCCTGTATATATATATATATATATATATATATATATATATATATATATATATATATATAATTAGGTCGCCCTGTATATGACAATTATAAATTAACTGCTCCGATATCCATGTGGATATCGTCCACTCAGGAAGACAACGACCCCTCGCAAGTGCGAGTTGCGACCTCAATAGGAAACGCAGAATAATGAGAAATAGTTTATAAGTACACCTACTGTTACATTTTAAGACTGATTTTTTACTTGTTAATTCATTAGAAACATTCATTGTTCACTAGTAGTTAATTTGTATTAATCCATTTAATATTTAATTGTACCTTTTGGTTGAAAATAAATTATTTTTATCAGGAAGCCAAAAGGGCCTTATTTAACTGGGGCTGCGAACAGGATCTTCTTCCTTCAATTTCTTTATAGCCATATGACTACATACTACCTATCGATCTTCATCAGACAGTTCTTGAAAAATACAACAATAAACTGTTAAAAGAAATACTTTCATTTTCTAAGTGTATATTCGAAAAACAAAAACAAAAGTATCAGAGCATCTTGAGAGAATTAATGAAACTCCAGAACAAAATATTCAGATAAACGAGGAAAACGTTGTACTAAGAGGACTACCTGTCTGAAAGACGGATTCTCTTGATAAAGTACATTCCTACCCAATTCAATCATATTGCATAAGGTACTTAAACCCTTTTATAAATTACATTCCGACTCAATTTAACTCTCGCAATAAAATACTTCTTCCTCATTCGAGAAGGCAACCAGCTCTTCTAAATATTAACAAAAGAGCAAAGATAAGAAATTTCCTTCTTTTCAGCATACTGCGCTTATGTCTAAGAACAATTCAACCATTTAACTTCAACCAATTTAAACTAATAGCTATTTCAAGATTATGATAAACTCTCCAAAATTTTAAATCATTATCATAGGTTCTACTTTTACTCCAATCCCACCATTATAGAGGAAAACTATAACTGGGTATTATTGTTGTTATAATTACTATTATTATTAACTAATACCCAGTAGATTATCAGATTATTAAAATTAAATAGAATTCAATTAATAAATATTATAACAGATATAAAACAGCCAATTAATAGTCACAAAAATTGAATAACAAAAGCTAACACATATTAGGGACAAAAGAAACCTCAAAGATGGCGTACTATCAATTATAAGAATAAGCGCTGGCAAGGTTAGAACAAGAAAAGCTAAGAGAAAAAATAACATAGATTTATTTTATGCAAATGAGAGTGAGATGATGGTTCCGTTCAATAACTTAAAATCATTCGGTAATATAATGACTCACAGATTAGAAAAAGATTAAGAGTCAATTAAGAAAAAATTTAGATTCATTGAAAATCACCTTAGATGCAAAGCAAACTAAAATAGAATATAAAGCCGTTGTAGAATTTCAAGTAACATTAAGTTTAAAATTAATAGCAAAATAAAGGTATTTCAAGGAACATTTTTTCTTAATTTTAATCAATTAACTAATGGAAAAATATTTACTGCTAAGGACTTATATGTCTTTAAGAAACATTTAAAGCTTATTTATAGTAAAAATAAGTTAATTACTTTTGATCAAATCTACAGCAACAACAAAAAATCTTGCAGTTACCAAATTTATTGTTTTAATTATGAGAGACACAATTCTTATCTCCTAAACTTCCTATTCTACATCCTATTCCAAGATCCTATTTCCGAATTGTTCCAACAACCCAAAACAATAAAGTCCTTATATCACCTGCTTTGCTCTACGTGAAAACACCACTGAAAGATCTGCAGACACCAGAACAAGAAGCCACCAAATGTATTGATCAACGACATAAAAAGAAACAACCCACACATATGTCTCCTTGCTACTACAACCAAACCTTATACAGCATCCGTTCAATTACGAAATGGAAATATCTTGGTCATCACTATCAGAAAACCAGTATCTTTAAAGAATGCCATCAAGATCAGATAGATAGACCACCACAACGACACCCTTATAGCCAACCAAGAAAAATGGAAAATATCCATGAACAGCGAAACTTAAGAAAACCAACACACATTTCATGGGTGCCCGAGCTGATACAGCTGATACATCAACAGCCTCAACCTGTCATCAAGTTCAATTCGAGACGTCCCAAAGAAGTCAACAAGTTAAGATTGTAATAAAAATTCAAATGGAGAAATTCAATCGTCATAACAAACTATCGTACTATATCCTTTGGTACATTTGACGCATATGGAAATAACCTGCATAGCCAATAGCATCGTACTAGTCATCCTGTACTACATCTTCAGCAGACAATTAAGAAGAGAGCCATGCAGCACAAGTCCAAGAATCCTCTAACATCAGAAGAGCCCACCGGAAAAACGAGGACGTTCTTCACACTAGGGGTGGAGGAATTATATCACCCTGTATAATTACGTCGCCCTGTATATGACAATTATAAATTAACTGCTCCGATATCCATGTGGATATCGTCCACTCAGGAAGACAACCACCCCTCGCAAGTGTGAGTTGCGACCTCAATAGGAAACGCAGAATAATTAGAAATAGTTTATAAGTACACCTACTGTTATTATATTCATTAGAAACATTCATTGTTCACTAGTGGTTAATTTGTATTAATCCATTTAATTGTACCTTTTGGTTGAAAATAAATTATTTTTATCAGGAAGCCAAAAGGGCCTTATTTAACTATATATATATATATATATATATATATATATATATATATATATATATATATATATATATATATATATATATATATATATATATATATATATAGAAACTGACCCCGGATACGTGTTCTAAAGGGCCTAGTTCGCGCTAATTTGATTGATTTCGTTGCTTTTTACACACAAAAATTGGAAGACTATTGTGAAAACAGCAACTATCTCTACTCATAAACATGAAGCCCCACAAAAACAACGAGATCCAGACACTGTACGCTCGAGAAAAATCGAATCGGCCGATACCGTATTTTAGCACCCAAAAGTTATTTGGCCAACAACGTAAACCAGTCTTAACCACGTATTAAGCCGGCCTGAACAATAATCGGGAATTAAAGCACAGTGCTCATAAATTACGTGATACTAAAATGTACCAGAGAAAATTATATGAAACACATGAGTAGTATTGGCTAAGAGATTATCGATTTTATGTTAATCGTGATGGACAATGCCTTATCAGAACAACAGTGAAATAATACTTTTAAATGTTTTACATCTTGTCACGAATTTTACTGGCGGTAATGACTATAAAAGGCCCATATTATTGTGAAGAAACTTACATTTGGTAGAAGCTAAAGGTTTCACAAATAATCAAAATGGTTAGATTTACGCCATTTGTATTTGCTGTTTTCCTGGCCCTATTTGCTTCCTCAGAGGTAAGTTTGTATTATTTATAATGTAATTTTAAATGCTGGGTTTAATTTTTAGTGAATTTTCTTAAAAAAAATTCACTAATGAGGAGATGCCGACTTTTGAATTTTGAAAAAATTTCTTCAAATGAGCGCTAATTAGGCCCCCCAGAAAACATATCCGGGGTCAGTTTCAATTATATATATATATATATATATATATATATATATATATATATATATATATATATATATATATATATATATATATATATATATATATATATATATATATATATATATATATATATATATATATATATATATATATATATATATATATATATATATATATATGTATGTATGTATGTATCACACCGATAACTCAAAAAATAATGGGCCGATTTTGATCAAATTTGGTGAAAAAAATCCTTTTGCAAATGGCTTGGATAAGTTCGTTAGCCAGGAAAATCTGTCCAGGTTTTCCCAAAAAATTTTGTGTTTTTTTCTAAAAAAATTTATATCTCCTGAATTAACAAAGTAAGGGCAACCAAATTTGTTACGCAGGTTTATATCCTTATAGGTAAGTTACCTACCAAAATTTAGCTATGTAGGTCAAAAGACAAAAAAGTTATAGGCATTTAAAGAAAATTAAATTTGGGTTTTCCTCAACACGTCAAAGTGGCGATTTAAAATGTCAAAATTGGCAACATTTAGGCAAATAACTTGAATATAATACAGGCTGTAGAAATAAAATGTCTCAAGAAGGATGTTTTACAAACCCTAAAGTCTTAGTTTCAACCGTCATTGTCCTTCATTTTACTAAAATATTTGCAGAAAATTCATTTCAAATAGACCCTTTCTCTGATGCTTGGCAGTAGCCTTAGCTATAGAGTTTATCGTTTAATGGTGTATAATTTTTGTCGAATTTTCATAAAAAATAAATAAAGCTCAATATATCTGTTCCCAAAAATGCGCACCAGAACTTGCTCCTGTCCTGACTCGTCTATTTCTGACATGTTACAATAGAGGCATGTGCTGTAAAACTTCTCGAGTATAACCCGCCCCCAAGAAAGAATCCAAAACGCTTCCTAGCAGCTACATGCTTATTTCCCTCCTTTCAGCCGTCTCTAAAGTGATGGAAAAGTATATAAATACCGAATTAATAAATTTTTTTAAACACAGTCTAATCCACGACAGGCAGTATGTATTCCGTCAGCGCAGATTAACTGCCGACCTCCTTTCCTTTGTCACCCATTCTTGGAACAAATCTATGGAGCTACACTGTGAATCTCAGATTGACGCTCTAGACATATCCAAAGCATTCGACAAGGTTTGGCACGCAGGAGTGCTTAATAAACTTCCGGTCTACGGGCTACCACTAAAACTCTGTACCTGGACAGCAACTTTACTCTCCAACCGGAGCATTTCTGTTGTCATGGATGGCCTTTCGTCTAAACCTATCCAGTTAATGCTGGAATCCCTCAAGGTTCAGCTTTAGGTCCTACTTTGTTTCTTCTCCACATCAATGACCCCTCTCCAGCACTTCCAACCCAGTTCGCAGTTACGCAGGTTACAGCACCCTACACTTAAATATACAATATTCTAAGCCTGTCTCTTTAGGCCAATTAGATCAGGATCGCAGACTCATGGAGGGTTATATCTCTGTTGACCTCCGAAAAATATTAGACTGGGGAAGTAGAAATCTTGTACAATTTACCTCCACCAAATCTCAGTCTTGCTTTCTATCTCATAAGAGATACACCAGCCGTTGACCCAACACAATGAACAACCAAGTTTTTTAAAGTAATGAATCCTTTTCACTTGTTGGCATTTCTCTGGATCGAAATCTAAATTGGCACCAACATGTCACAGCAATTGCAGAAGCGGCTGCAATTAAATTACGTTTTCTTTTCCGGGCTCGCAAATACTTTTCACCAGCAAATCTCTATACCTTATATACTTCACAACTAAGACCAAACCTCGAATACTGCTCCCACATCTGGGCTGTTGCTGCCCCTTCTACACTCGTTGTCCTAACCTCTATTCAGAAGAGAGCTATACGTCTCATTGGTGACCCTACCCTCACCCAAAGGCTGCCATCCATTGCACACCGACGTGCCGTTGGTGACCTCTTTCTATTTTATAGATATCTGCACGGGCACTGCTCAGAGGAGCTTTAATCCACAGTTCCTCCACCTGCTGCACCCAACAGACCAACCAGGGAACCGACGTGCCGTTGGTGACCTCTCTCTATTTTATAGATATCTGCACAGGCACTGCTCAGAGGAGCTTTAATCCATAGTTCCTCCACCTGCGGCCCCCAACAGACCAACCAGGGGAACAGACCGAATGCACCCTACCACTGTCCAGGTCACCAGACATAGAACATTTTGTTATGCCCGCTATTTTATCTCGAGGACTTCCAACTTGTGTAATTCCTTGCCGGCACATGTTTTTCCTTCTCCTCCGAATCTCCAAACCTTCAAGCCCAGAATTAACAAGTTGCCTCTTTCCTCCTTGTCGACACACACGATACGATAGTATTTAGGCTGTGAGCCCTCGTGGTGTGTTGTTGAAATATATATTAAAAAAAACTCTGTATGAATGATTCTATCTTAGCAGAGGGGTTAATAGCTTGAAGAGGTTCATTGGCCAGGAAAATTCGATCGGTTTTTTGGGAATATTATTAATGATTCAGTTACTATTTGGGAGCACCCTCTTTACGGAATCTCAATTTTTTCGGGGAATAATATAAGCGGACACCTCTCTGAATCCGTCATTTTCATGGTACTCCGTCATCTATTGGTAAAAGCGCTGCATCATATTTTTTGATATGTGCAAAAAATGTGAAAAGTTGCAAAACAACTGAAATAACTCGAAAACCGCTATGATCTTTTTTTTCCACAAGCATGCATTATATTTTGATGAGAAATCCAAAAATGCAATATCTCAAGGGGTCTTTGAGGAAAAAAAAATTGTTTCACTAGCAACTTATGGGCCAGCCTGTAATTGTCAAAATAAATTTGTAAGGTGCAGCTCAAGACCTCCAATAATTAACCTGTGCTATTTTTTCTCGTATCTTGTATAATAATTGATATATTGAGCTTTACTATAGAAAAGCGTCTAACTATATATATATATATATATATATATATATATATATATATATATATATATATATATATATATATATATATATATATATATATATATATATATATATATATATATATATATATAAACAGATAAAAATTGAAGCTAACTCGGGATATGGGTTCTAGGTAGCCTAGTTAGCGCTCTTTTGCAAAAATCTTTTTAAAATTCAAAAGGCTCGTCCCTTTATGAGTGCATTTTTTCTACAAAAGTTAACCACGAATTATAGACCAGTAAATCACATACTAGATAACTAAAACTACTGCCAAAGCATCAGAGAAAGGGTATACTTGAAAATAATTTTCTGGAAACCTTTTAGTAAAATGAAGGACAATTGCGGTTGAGACTGACGTTTGTTTTGACGTTTTTCATCGTTTTATCAAATGCATATAAATGTTTTTTCAACTTACAGACCTAGGGTTTAGTCCATAGTTTGCCTTTGATGATATAAACCCGTGTACCAAATTAGGTTGCCTTAACTTTGTTATTTCCGGAGAAATATTTCGAAAGGACACACAAAATTTTACAGGAAAAATTGTGCCGATTTTTTTGGCTAACGACTTCTCCAAGTCACTTGCAAAAGGTTGGTACCCATCAGATTGCAGCCAAATCGGCGAATTACTTTGTGAGTTATCGTTTTGATACTTACATACATACATACATATATATATATATATATATATATATATATATATATATATATATATATATATATATATATATATATATATATATATATATATATATAAATTCAAACTGTCCCTGAAAATAGGTTCTAAGGGGCCTTGTTTGCGCTCAATTCAAGATATTTTTCAACATCTCCTAATTCTTTATTCTTTTCAACGAAAATTAACTGATATCTCTATCTTGATTGACGTTAGTTCTAGGGTATGCATAATCCAGAACAGGGTGAGACATGTTCTAAAACAACGTACATTTAAAGTTATATATATATATATATATATATATATATATATATATATATATATATATATATATATATATATATTAGTGATTTTTTGCTCTTTTTCAGGTTTCCTCAAGTTTTCTTCCTGAGCAAGATGCTAAGATCTCGCAATTTCTGGGGCTCAGTGAAACACAAAGCTTGGAAGAGCTTTTGAAAATCGTAAAGCAAGCGAGTGACGAAGCCGAGTCAACCACCAGAGAGAAGTTAGATGAACTGAAAGACTTTTCAGAAGATATCACCAAACAGAGTTTAGCTAAGATGCATGAAAAAGTCAATGAATTTGTTGTAGTTATCAATAAAGCCAAAAAAGAGGCTTTAGATGCCGGTGTTGACATCAAAGAATGTCTTGGTGAAAAAGAAAAAGAATTAATTGCGGTTCCAAACAATTATGGCAAAGATGTCGTACAATGTGGTACAGATATAATTGACGCGGGCAAAAATATCTTTACCCAAACTGTCAAAGTTTGCACCGATGCCCTAGATGAAGTCTATAAAACTAAAGATGAGCTAAAGGCTTGTAAGGGGCTTATTACAGGGCCCATTTGTCTTGCTAATGCAGCGGGTAAAATAAGTCTTCAGTTGGCGACGATTCCACCAAGGATTGCCTCAGAGGCTGCAAAGTTAGTATTATTGTTTCCTCCATTGAATAAATCACTAAAAAAATGTGTAGTTGACACTACTCAACAAGGCATTTTTGAAATCAGAGAACTTGGAAGGAACATTTTGTCATGCATACTTGACAAAATAGCTAATCACAATCCAGCAACAGCTTCAGCGAAGAGTCCGACCACATATGCACCTGAAGATCCGACGACAACAGGTACTGAAGATCCGACGACGACAGGTACTAAAGTTCCGACGACGACAGATACTGAAGATCGTACGACGACAGGTACTGAAGATCCGACGACGACAGGTACTGAAGTTCCGACGACGATAGGTATTGAAGATCGGACGACGACAGGTACTGAAGATCCGACGACGGCAGGTACTGAAGATCCGACGACGACAGGTACTAAAGTTCCGACGACGACAGGTACTGAAGATCGCACGACGACAGCTACTAAAGGTCCGACGACGACAGGTACTGAAGTTCCGACGACGACAGGTACTGAAGATCGGACGACGACAGGTACTGAAGACCCGACGACGACAGGTACTGAAGATCCCACGACGACAGGTACTGAAGTTCCGACTACCGTTGCACCATAAAAAAACTTAAGTGCAGCACAGTGCTTACAACAAAAATATGTACAAAAAATGTTATAAGTCTAAATAATTGTCTTCGAGTTAAACTTTGTTTCTATTGTAAGCATTTAAAAAGCTTTTGTTTAACACAAATATAACTAAAATGCAATTTAAAAAAAATTAATAAATAAACGTGATGTGAAAAAATAAGCTGAACAATAAAGTCAAATGTCATATTGTTTTGTAATTATTTTATCTAAATAAACTGATTTACAAGAAATTGTTTTTTATATTAAAGAAGTTTTGTAGAAGAAATTCGCTTATGACTAGATCGTAATTGTGCATCTCAAAAAGAACATTCCCAAAGGAGGATATATATATATATATATATATATATATATATATATATATATATATATATATATATATATATATATCTTTAGGAATATTGCACTACACTGTAATCACTTTTAAATATACACTTTATTTGTTTGCTGTACGTTTGTGATTTCTTATTGGTTTGCGTGGACTGCAGTTTCGAACCGTCCCGGTTCATCATCAGCACGCTACTGGCTGCTATCGCTCCTGTCTGGTCTACGTCGGAGATTGTAGGTGGCGCATGCGCCGTGAGCTTCTATTGGTCGGTTTCCTATTCTCTGATTGGTTGTGCCTTCGGACTGTGTCGTGTGTATCGGTCTCCTGTCTTGATCACTGTGGTTTAATAATTTGTCTATTTGTATGGCCTTTATTACAATACTACATCCAAGAAGATGGACTACCAATGGGATCTCCACTATCAAGCATCATGGCAGAAATATACATACAACAGTTAGAAGATAAAATCAACACCATCATAAAAGAGACAGACCCAAACATCAAATGGATAAGATACGTCGATGATATATTAATAATATACGACAATCAAAAAACCAACATAGACAATATCCTCGAAAAAATAAACCAAATTAACAGAAACATAAAATTTACAATAGAAAAAGGATCAAACAACACCATAAACTTCCTAGACTTAACACTAATCAGAAAAGAAAACCAGATTGAATACAAAATATACAGAAAACCCACACAAACAGACATCACTATACCTAAACACTCACTACACCCACATACACACAAAATGGCCGCATACAGATACTTAATAAACAGAATGCTAAATATACCACTTCATAACGACGAACGAGAAAATGAGTACAACATCATAATACAAATAGCAGAAAGAAATGGATACAACAAAAAAACAATAGAAAAACTAGTAAAACAAATCAAAAACAAACAAATCAACAAAACCGAAAACAAAACACCAGAAACAAACACAAAATACACAACATTCACTTATAACCACCACATCAAAAAAATAACACAAACACTCAAACAATATGACTTAAAAATGAGCTACAAAACCAATAACAAAATAATAAACAAAATAAATAAAAAACAAGAACACAACCCACATGAATTAAACGGAATATATCAAATAGAATGTAACACATGCAATAAAAAATATATAGGAATGACAAAGAAATCAATAGAAACAAGATTCAAAGAACATATAACAGCATTGGATAAAATTCACATACCTAGCTACAAATCAAACGTAGCTACACACATTCACGACACAAAACACCAAAAACCAGACATCACCCAATTAAAACTAATGAAACATGTTAAAGACCACAAAAAAAATGAAAATCTGGGAACAATACTACATTCAACAAAGAAACAATAGAAAACAATTAATGCCAGAACAAATCCAAGTACAAACATTTAAACAAAACCTAATAAAGGCTATACAAATAGACAAATTATTAAACCACAGTGATCAAGACAGGAGACCGATACACACGACACAGTCCGAAGGCACAACCAATCAGAGAACAGGAAAACGACCAATAGAAGCTCACGGCGCATGCGCCACCTACAATCTCCGACGTAGACCAGGCAGGAGCGATAGCAGCCAGTAGCGTGCTGATGATGAACCGGGACGGTTCGAAACTGCAGTCCACGCAAACCAATAAGAAATCACAAACGTACAGCAAACAAATAAAGTATATATATATATATATATATATATATATATATATATATATATATATATATATATATATATATATTAGTGAATTTTCATTAAAAAATCACTAATAGAGAGGTATCTATGGTGAGACTTTCGGAAAATTTCTTCAAATGAGCGCGAATTAGGGCCTCCGGAGCCTATTTCCAAGGTCGGTTAAATGTTTGTATATATATATATATATATATATATATATATATATATATATATATATATATATATATATATATATGTGTGTGTGTGTGTGTGTGTGTGTGTGTGTACGCGCCTTTAAGTGTCTGTGTAGGTTATGCTGATACCCGGAGTGTTTCAACATTTTTTTCATGGAAAATCTGTAAAATAAAGGCTGAAGTTTTCACGGTGTGAGGCTGAGTGATTTTCTAACAAGGTACTGTAGTTAGTTTAGTCAAAACTGTTTGGTTGGCGACGTTAATTAGTTGTGTAAATATTGATTTTCGGATGGTCATTATCACTCAGTGATAGCAGCTGATAAGAGGCCGTACAGTTTCGAGATGGAAAGCTAAAGGACTCCCCACACTGAATTGTTCATTAGCATAAACATAAACATTGACATATACTTTAGCATAAATTGATTTGCATTGTTGTCTATCTTGGGGACGGTAGATGCTCACAAGCCTGTGATGCCTGGGCCTATTTGTCAAGTGTGTTCCTCGAAATGTGGTCGCTATACAGATAATCTGCAATGCAAGAGATGCGAGTCATTATTCCATTTAAAATGTCTGAAGCTGGATATCGAGAACTTTCATGCGATTCGCCGTCGGGCTGAGGAGGGTGTTGCTTGGTTTTGCAGCTCCTGTGTGGGAGACGTGAGTCCGGTTGCGGATGAAATTCTGAAGAGTCAGTCTTCGGGAAGCGAGGCTGCCCAGTCTCTGGATTTGGGTGGCCAATTGAGTGTTACAGGATGTGCGGAGAATTGTAATGACCACATGCCTGGGCTATTCTCTAGGCTATCTAGTCTGGAGTATATCTTGGTGGGTCAGCTTTCAGAGATGAGATCTGCTATATTGGGTTTGGAAAAGACACTTGCTCTGCAGAATGATGAAATAATTTCGCTTAGAAATGAAGTCCACCTACTACGTCAGAAAAATGATTCCTTGAATAATCTTGTTGAGAGCGGTTCCGCTGGGTCTGACGGTGGGGATGCAGGAATTGTTGCCAGCACGAGTTATGTTCACATTGCCAGTAAGAAATATTCTTCAATGATTATCAAGCCGACTGCACAGCGGGGAGGTGGGGTCACTAAGTCTGATTTACTCAAGAACATTAACCCGATCGATACCGGTGTTGGGGTATCTAGTATCAAGCGTATTAACGGCGGAGGCCTTGTTATAAGTTGTTCCAGTAAGAGCGATGCGGATAAATTCAAGAAGCTAGCAGAAGATAAACTTTCCAGCAAATACACCGTGAAAGAAGTTCCTTCTCTAAGCCCACGTGTCAGGATTGTGGGTATTTCGGAGGAAACAGAGACCGATCAGGTGGTCGCCACTATAAAGCTCCAGGATCCTGATATTTTTTTCTGAAACATCTGAAATAAAGCTGGTGTCATATGGAGTTGTAAAGTCGGCCAAGCGGAGGATTAATCAAGCTCTCATTCAGCTGGATGGTAAGGCTCTCACTACCAAAAGGATTTTCGTTGGGTATGATTCTTGTACCGTGTATGATGCTCTGGAACCCATTAGATGCTTCAGATGTAATGGGTATAATCATCTGTCCAAAGTATGCCAAACCAAAATCATCTGCCCTAAATGTGCGGGTGACCATCAGGTGAACGAATGCACCGCCAGTGAATTCAAATGTTGTAACTGCATGACGGCTGGTCGGATTTTTCCAGGACTGGACATCAATCATGCGACCTGGGATGGATCGTGCTCTGTTTACAAGCACAAAATGCAGCTTTTTCGAGCCGAGATTGTCGGCACATCACACTGACACAGCTTCCTTACACAAATCAAAAACTTCTGTAATTCTTAATTGTGTTAGTATATTTTATCAAAACGTCAGGGGCCTTCGGACACGAACAGATGATGTTTACTACTTTGTTTGCTCTCAGGTACACCCACTTGACTGTTTTGCCTTTACTGAAACTTGGCTGGATAATGATATTTATAGTGGTGAACTGTTTGATGATCAGTATATTGTCTACAGATCTGATAGGGATTTTTCTTCCTCCTGCAAGAGTAGGGGAGGTGGTGTTCTGCTTGTTGTGAATTCTCGCTTTGCCACTCGTCGCGTTGATATTTGGAGGGACTGTGATGGGTTTGATGCTCTTTCGAGGATTGACATTGTGGGGGTCAGGATCTCGGATCATCGAGTCTCGCTTAATGTCTTTGTTGTTTATATACCTCCCAATACTCCTGTTAGTGACTACTTCCTCTTGTTTGAAGCTCTTGAACCCCAGTGCATAAAACATGGTCGTGAGACATTCCTAATTGGTGACTTTAACATGCCTGAATACACTTATTGTCGTCGGAACAACCCCTCAGCTCGTGTATCTGCTTTTCAAATTTTCTGCAATCTACTACTCCTTGAACAATTTAATCATGTTGAGAATATTAACAGCAGGATTCTTGACTTGGTTTTGTCTACACACACTTGCTTGGTGGAGAAGGCTCTTGATTCGCCCGTGATTCCTGATGGTCATTATCCCCCCTTAATCATAGAGTATCCTGTCAAAGGTTCAGTGATCTCTTCCCCTGTTATTGACACTGGGCAAATTTCATACAATTTTCGTAAATGTGATTTTGTCAGATTGTACGCGGAGCTTGGCGGCTTGTGCTGGGATCGCATGGATGGGCTTCAGGATGTTGATTCTATGCTTGACTTTTTCTATTCCAGAATTTACGACTTGTTTGATCTGTATCTTCCCATGACTGCTCCAAGAGCATCTAATAGGTACCCCCCGTGGTTCTCTCTCTCTCTCTCTCTCTCTCTATATATATATATATATATATATATATATATATATATATATATATATATATATATATATATATATATATATATATATATATATATATATATATATATATATATATATATATATGTATATATATATATATATATATATATATATATATATATATATATATATATATATATATATATATATATATATACAGTTCTTTACAAACATCCACTTACTTGCCTCTTGTACCAGTATATTTGTGAATTTGATTTGAGTCTGAACCTTCAAGCCCCTTTTCTTGTTTGACTTTTGCAAAATTATGGTTTACATTTTAAAATTAAAATTAGATGAAAAAAACCATCTCTTCAGGTTCTGTAATTTCTCTGTTTATAGATGGTCCTGAGTACATGATATATGTATGCAGTTTCCACACTTAATGACTGATCTCTTAATTAATATCATTTTTATCTCTCCTACCTGTATTGTATTCGCCTATAGCTAGGTTTTTTAATAGTCATAGTGTTTGACTTTGTTTAGTGGTGTAATGTTTTTATTTATGCGCTATCTTAAGCATAATATGTGTGAAATTAACCCTGTTCCCGTATATAACATCTCCATATATATATATATATATATATATATATATATATATATATATATATATATATATATATATATATATATATATATATATATATATATATATATATATATATATATAACACCGAGGAAATTCTTGTCTGGGCCCTTAAGCTCTTGGTGAAAGTTTTTTGATCACGTGTGTAGTGATATAGTTTTAATTGTTGCTTTTGCCAGGATTTGTGTTCAGACGATGTCGAAATAAATCTTATTTCGTTAGAAACAATTCTGGTACCCGTAGCGTGGTTACGTTCCACTGCATTGAGGCCATACTCGTCTCATCAACCTAAACAGGGCGTCGGTATATTCTGCGTCCAGAATTAGATTTTAAAGGTTTTAAGGCACCGGCTTCCCTTAAACGTCTGCAGATATGTTTAGAAATTATTTTACTCGGTCCTGTTTGTACGGGAAGACTGTCATGATAAATTTTCGATGCATCTCTATCCATTTGTCTCGCTTCACCATACGCTAGTAACATATCGGATTAATTCAGCCAACGTGTAACTGAAAAGGGCATTTTAAAGCAGTAAACAGCATCTATCACTGTGACAAGTAAATGACAATAACAATAACCAGATTTTTTTATTCAGGTCAGGACATATTCAGTACACTACATAACACCACATAATTTAAATTATCTCATAAGAGATCGAAATCAACAAAATATCACGAGGTTGCTTTTAACAGGCACTAAGCGACCCACATAACTGTGTTAACAAACGGAAAAAAAACGTCTGAACACAGCCAGTGGTTATGGTACTGACCTTTCATAAAAATCGTTTTAATATCAAATAGGTCTTCGTTTAAAATCAAAACAGGCATCAAATTTGGTTACCAGTATAACCTATATAATGGAAATATGTACCATATTTCACCAAAATACTTTTGTTGGAAAAGGTACAAAAATTTTTGGAAAATAAGCTTAAAACATTCCCAAAATCTGGTCCGATTTCTTTAGCCAACGAACCTCTTCAAGCTATTTAGTCACCTACTAAGACATAATAATTCACAAAAACCTCTTAGACGAAACTCCAAGCAAAAAATTTGCATGAACATTTGCAAACAATTTTTTCACAAACTCCGAAAACGTGTTTTTTCACAATAACTCTTAAACATTTATTGTTAGTTACCAAGATTCCACAAAAAACTTACAAACAGTGATTTCTACGGAAATATAAAAAAAATCTGCGGAAACAAATTATTTTCCAAAAAAAATACATAAAAATCAAATTATATAACCTGTATCTGTAATTATAATTAAATAAAAGAAAATGTATTTTTTTCTACTTTTCACGGAAATTTTGACCAGTGGAAGTGAAGAAAAATATAAGCGAAAAAGTATTTATATTTTCATACCACAAACTGTCAGAAATAAGGACATTACTTAAGTCTGCTACTTTAGAACTCCATTTGACATTTGACAAAACAATTTATCAACTACTTACATATTATGAAAGTGTAAACCTGGATAATCCTAACAAATTAATTATTTCTTAACTTTTGGTATAAAAGTTAATTTAAATATTTTAATATTTCTCTTCCTCTAATTAATCATATAATCTCATTGAATCATGGTAGGCGATTGTAAATGAAAATATATCCAAAACTAGAGTCTGTAGGTATAGGGGGTGTTATACAAAATTTTAACCAAAGGGTATACCGTTAATTTCCGAAACACAAAATACAGGATGTTCCAGTTGAAAAAATTGAGTTATAGTAGTTTAAATTATTCAAATTCAGTCCATATTTGAGAGCACCTGTATACGGTATCTCGATTGTTTAGAGGAATAATATAAACTAAACCGTCTCTGAATACGCCAGTTAACATGAAACTCTGCTATCTGTTGATAAAAATGCCGTATCATAATTTTTTATATAAAATAACTAGAAAACGATAAATGCTACAAATATGCATATAATATAATATATAATTCAATTAAAAATTCGATATTAATAATAAGGGGGATACGAAAAAAATGTTCGGGACGCAGCAAGTGCGTTATAGTAGCGAATTTTCATAAGAATTGTAAATTATTATTATACGGCATATTGGTTAAAGTTAATACTGTAAACTTACACAGACCTTGAACATCGATTTTAGAAGTCCTAGTACGCGCACATTTAAAGAATTCTTTTGAAAGTGTTACCATCGATAGCTCTATATTATCAAAAAAGTCTTGCATTTTAACCCCTTTTGAGAAAATGCCCAAAACTCGACTTTCTACGAAGGTAAATTTTGCTATAACTGTAGGTGGTGTAAGTCTCTTTAAAAGAAACTTGTAAATTACAAATTTCATTAAAGTTATACAGAAGATTTCCAGAAGGAAACTTATTTAGAAAAGTAAAGTATCTGCCAAATTATAAACGTAGCAGTTATTTTTCCTTATTAATCGCCAGTATGATTTCGGTTTAGTCAACCTAATAAAACGGTTTTTTCAATAACACTTACAACAATAACAAAATTATGATTTCAGACTCAAAGGTGACAAACTTATTTAGGCGTTTTAAACAAAAATAAGATCTTGTTCAAAACGTATGAAATATGTGCACTATTGTTTCTTCAAGTGTCAAAATAAAACATTAAAAAAAGATACATGCATCCAGCTGGATTCGATCGCGTCACTTTCTACGTGGGACGCGAGTATGATAAACCGCTACGCTATCTGGGCAGCCGTCAAGAAAGGTTTTACTTGCGTCATACCGTAGATCGGCTTCATGCCCGGGATATTATATTCAAAGTATACATAATTAATAAATTACAGAAAATTGGGTAGTAGAATTACCATTGAAACACATCCCACGGCTGTTTCGGTGTTATATGACGTCTTATGTTTAAGTTTAAAGATAAAAGAAACTATTTTAGAATCAGTTTCATAAGGTACATGGCTTGATTTTGTTTAAATTTATGGTATATTATTATGCGATAGCATACTATAGCTATGCTGCGCTAAAACTGTGTTTGAGGCCGTTAATAAAGCTACAAATATAGTGTATTTTAACAATTGATTGAATCGCCCAGTTAAATAACAATCACTTGGCAAATTTTCATCTTCATGTCGTCTGTCATTTTCCATAACTGCGGCCGAGCTTTCACGATTGTGGGTTCGGGTATTACGTTTTCTGCCTGGTATATATTTGGTTTGGTTACCGTTGCTGTGTGGTTTATACCTGTTGTATGAATTAATCTACCCGTGGCAGTTAACTACCCTGTCTGTCAGGCATTCGACTTCAACCACTAAGTCGTTTCAACGCATGCCTTTGGGATTTTATTTTTAATTTGGAATAAACTCTGAATATTGTGGACCAAACTACTTAAAATTCACAACATATATTTATATGCACATTTTTAGCCACATGTGAAGTCTCATTCTAGTTACTCTCATACTTACAAAAATAAAGCGTTTTCAAGAAGTTTTCCCCGATTTTTCACCGGAAAAATTTGACCATAAAGGCAGATTAACGAATTCGACCTCGGTATTTTTCCCAAACAAAATACGTCACCCTGTATACATGTTAATACATAAAAACGAAATCGCGCTTATTTGGGGGAATCTTTTCAAAATTTACAAGGCTCAGTCTCCTGATTAGCGAATTTTTTCTACGAAAATTCGCTAAAATTTATAGACTATTAAACCATAAGCTCTATAGCTAAAACTACTGACAAAGCATCAGAAAAATGGTCTATTTGAAATGAATTTTCTGGAAATATTTTAGTAAAATGAAGGACAATCACGGTTGATGCTGAAACATAAGGGTTTGTAAAACACTCTTCAGGCAACATTTTATCTACATAACCCGTATTCGTTTCAGGTTATTGGACGGAATGTTGCCAATTTTAACGTTTAAAATCGCGACTCTAACGTTTCAAGAGGAAAACCCCAAATATTTTTCATATCTGTAACTTTTTTGTCTTTAAACTTAGAGATGTAAATTTTTGTACGTGGGTAACTATTTATAACACAAACACGCGTACGAAATTTGGTTGTCCTGACTTTGTTATTTTTGGAGATGTAATTTTTTTTAAAGAAAACACAACATTTTCCGGGAAAATCTGTGCCCATTTTTCTGGCTAAAGAACTTATCTAAGCCTCTTGCAAATGCCTATAACTTTTTCTCTTAAACTTACAGATCTAAATTTTGACAGTTGTTTTACCTTTCATGACGTAAACCCGCTTACCAATTCGGTTTCTCCTAACTTTATTATATCTGGAGATATAAAAATTCTCCGAGAAAAATTCGGTCGATTTTCCAGGCCAATGAACTTATCCAAGCCACTTGCAACAAGAAGGCACTCACCAGATTTTATCAAGATCGGCTCATTATTTTTTGTTTTAACAACACACCACGAGGGCTTACAGCCTAAATACTATCGTACCGTGGGTGTTGACAAGGAGGAAAGAGGCAACTTGTTAATTCTTGACTTGAAGGTTTGGAGGTTCGGAGGAGAAGGAAAAACATGTCCCGGCAAGGAATTCCACAACTTGGAAGTCCTCGGGACAAAAGAGCGGGCATAACAAGATGTTCGATGTCTGGAGACCTGGACAGTAAAGGGGTGCATTCGCTCTGTTCCCCTGGTAGATCTGTTGGGGGAAGCAGGTGGGGGAACTATGGAGGAAGCTCCTCTGAGCAGTGCCCGTGCAGATATCTATAAAAGAGAGAGAGAGGGGTCATCAACGGCACGTTGGTGGGCAAGGGATGGCAGCCTTTGGTGAGGGTAGGGTCACCGATGAGACGTATAACTCTCTTTTGAATGGAGTCCAGGATTGCGGGTGTAGAAGCCGCAGCTGCACCCCAGATGTGGGAGCAGTATTCGAGGTTTGGCCTTATTTATGAAGTATATAAAGTATAGAGGTTAGCCGATGAAAAGTATTTGCGAGCCCGGAAGAGGAAACCTTTAAAGTATGGAAACATCTGAATATCTCACAAATGGAAAACGCAAAAACAAGATTTTGACACACTTTGCAAGGTTGTCACCGTAGCTGCATATCTTCACGTTGCGACAAAACATACAGGCTGGTCCTGAAAAGCGTAGTGGTAGCAATGAATGATTTTTTAAATAGAGCACCCTGCATATTATATCATTTTATGAATCCTTTCGAACTTTAAAATAACTTTGTTATAAGATACGCTACTCAGATATCGGCACTTTAGTTATTGCATTACATGTATTGATAAAATTAATAGTAACAAATATAAATCTTATGCACGGAAAACAACAAATAAAAATCTCAGGTATTGTAGGGTTGCCACGGAAATATAAAATACACGAGGTGGTAATGAAAAGCATAGCCAGTAAGCCTCAAGATGTTTATTCTAGTGTTACAACTTGAATCATATTAATAAAAGTAAATAAACATTTAAAGAAATAAAGAAAATTAACCAAACAAATTCGAAAGTAAATGTTCAAAGTGAAAACCATTTACGATTTGACAGTATCCAAGTCTTTTAAAAATTGTGTAATGAGAGGAGGCACCATCTTGTCCATACCATATGTTATCAGAAGGTAACATGGGATCGCATGGATTTGGAAATATGGCTGCTATAGCTGGTAGAACATTATTTCTTAACAGGTCCAGTTATCTGTCAACACCTAAACTACCTTCTATAAAAAAGGGTCCCATTATGTGATTATTAATAATCATCGCCCAAAAATTTATTTTCTGCGCCCACTGCGTGTGTCTCTCCCTCATCCAACGAGGATTGCGTCTAGTCCAAATCCGGCCATTATGTATATTTACTTCTCCGTTAAGCAAAACGTTGCCTCATCAGAAAGTACAATTATTTTTTCAAAATTAACATCAAGCTTCATTTTTTTCTTCAACTATTTTACAAAACTGCAATCTGCCGCCTGGGTCATCTTCTGTAATTTCTTCATTGTAGTGAATTTTATATGGTTTCATTTTTTCTGACTTTAAAATTCTTATTACGGACGTCTGAGGGATATTGTTGTCTGGTACCAACTAGTTTAAAGGTATTTGAGGATTTTCCTTAACTTTGAGTAGCACATTTAGTTTTGTTTCATCTTCTGTAGCAGTTTTCGTCCTGCCACGTTTAGGACAATTTTTAACATTTCCAGTCTCTCTATATCTCTTTATAGTTTTAAAAAGCCTGGACGCAGCAAGTGCGTTATGGTAGTGAATTTTCATAGAAATTATCTGGCACAAAATATTTTATTATAACTTTTTTTTCTTGTAATATAGAAATATAAATTTTGGTGTGTAATTTAATTTTTATATTATAAACCTACCTACCAAATATGGTTATCATAGCTGTTTTATTTGTTTTAATAAAAATTTTTTCTAAAGAAAAGTCAAAAATTTTCCAGAAAGCCTCATCTGAATTTCCTGATTAACGAACTTGTCCAATACATTTACAAAAGGAAGGTACGTGCCAAATTTTATCAGAATCGGCGCTTAATTTTTTGAGTTATCGGTGTGATACATATAATATATATATATATATATATATATATATATATATATATATATATATACATATAAAAATTGAAACTGACCCCGGATATGGGTTCTAGGGGTCCTAGTTCGCGCTCATTTGCAAATTTTTTCTCTAAATTCAAAAGCCGGGATCTCACCATTAGTGAATTTTTTCTACGAAAATTCACTAGAAACCATTCATCTGTTAATAACGTGCTGAGGATTAAATTCATTAAATATGCATGTAACTTCTTCATACGTTCTTTCCTTGCCACCAAAGCCTCGTAAAATTAGGACATTAAATAATTTTGACAGTTCACTAATATTTATTTACAAAGCATAGCCAGCTTTGTGAGAATAAATACTTATTTATTATGTAATTGCGGATAGCTGCGTAACCATAGAATTTGGGCATAGGGTACTTTATAACAAAGTTAATCTACAGTTCGAAAGGATTCATAAAATCATATAATATACAGGGTGTTTCATTTAAATAATCAACCGTTGCAAGCACTGCGGTTTTCAGGTCCACCATGTATATTTTGGGTAACCTTGAAAAGACGCTCTAACGGCTACCCTACAATACTCGTGAAAAGATTTTTATTTGTTGTTTTCCGTGCATAAGATATTTATGTGTTACTATTAGTTTTATCAATATATGTAATGCAATAATTAAAGTGCCGATATCTGCGTAACCATAAAATTTGGCCATAGGGTCCCTTGTAATAAAGTTAATATAGAGTTCTAAAGGATTCAGAAAATGATATAATATACAGGATGTTCTATTTAAAAAATCAATCATTGCAACCACAACGCTTTTCAGGACCACCCTATATGTTTTGTCGTAACATGAAAATATGCACCTATGGCAACCTTGCGACATGTGTTAAAATATTGTATTTATCGTTTTCCGTTTGTTAGATATTCAGAGGTGTCCCTACATTAAACTCATGATACAAATACCGAGAAATATGATATTCAGACTACCTATTAGTGAATTTTCTTTAAAGAAAATTCACTAATGAGGAGATCCTGACTTTTGAATTTTGAAAAAATTTCTTCAAATGAGCGCTAATTAGGCCCCCCAGAACCCACATCCGGGGTCAGTTTCAATTTTTATATGTTTATATATATATATATATATATATATATATATATATATATATATATATATATATATATATATATATATATATATATATATATATATATATATATATATATATATATATATATGTATCACACCGATAACTCAAAAAATAATGGGCCGATTTTGATCAAATTTGGTGAATACGTTCCTTTTGCAAATGGCTTAGACAAGTTCGTTAGTCAGGAAAATCTGCCCAGGTTTTCCCGGAAAATTTTGGGTTTTCATTCTAAAAAAATTCATATCTCTGGAATTAACAAAGTGAGGGCAACCAAATTTGGCACGCTGATTTACGTCATTATAGGTAAAGCGCCTACCAAAATTTAGCTCTGTAGGTCAAAACACAAAAAAGTTATGGGCATTTAAAGAAAAATAAATTGGGGTTTTCCTCAAAACGTCAAAGTGACAATTTAAAACGTCAAAATTCGCAACATTTAGGCAAATAACTTGAATCTAATACGGCCTATGGAAAGAAAATGTCTTAAGAAGAATGTTTTACAAACCCTGAAGTCTTAGTTTCAACCGTCATCGTCCTTCATTTTACTAAAATATTTCCACAAAATTCATTTCACATAGACTCTTTCTCTGATGCTTGGCAGTAGCCTTAGCTATAGAATTTATCGTTTAATGGTATATAATTTTTGTAGAATTTTCGTAAAAAATCAATAAAGCTCAATATATCCGTTATTATACAAGATATGAAAAAATATTGTATACATTAATTATACGGTGTCTTGAGCTACACCTTAAAAAATTATTGCTACCATCACAGGGTGGCCCATAAGTCGTTGGTGATACAAATAATTTTTTTTTTTTGGTGGAAAACGCCTTATGTTTTTGCATTTTCCATCGAAATATATCGCATGTTTGTAAGTTAAGAAATTCTGGACGCAGCAAGTGCGCTATGGTAGCGAATTTTGATTAAATGTTTCATATTTGAAAAGCTCAATTTGCTATTAACCTATAATGTTGACCAAGAAACGGATTTTTTCGGTTACATTTTAAGTTTACTTTCGGAAATTTCTGTACGTTTTCAAACAATAAAGTTATTTTGATGAAACATGGCACATTGTTTTTACTATATAGGTTATACTGGTAACCAAATTTGATGTCTGCTTTCTGAAAAAAAAACACATATTTGCTATTAAAAACATTTTTATGAAAATTCACTACCATAACGCACTTGCTGCATCCAGAATTTTTTTAGACCTGTCACGCGCATGGTGAGATGTGGTGAGTCCAATGCATCAATAATATGCTGTCGTGCAGTGGGGTTTGACGTTTCATCACAACGTCCTAACAAATTACGGAATTTACTAATATTTAAGTGCATGCAGTTGGAACTAATAAAAATGAAAACGATTAAATTTAGTACTGCGATCTTTATTATCTAAAAAAGACAATAAAGGCTTTATTTCAACCGCATTAAACTGACGTATAGAAACTATTTGATTGCGATTGACTTTGTTTAAAGTGTGTAATTGGACTTCTATTACGTTACTCATCACGTGAGGTCATATGAGGGGGCGGGGCATATGCGCAATATCATATCTCTTCTAAGTCATTGTATCATGCTTTAAACTAAGCCTGTATATGTAATTATAAACATATAAAAATTGAAACTGATCCTGGGGGACCTAGTTCGCGCTCATTTGAAGAAATTTTTTGAAAATTCAAAAGTCGGGATCCTCTCATTAGTGATTTTTTTTTTAAAGAAATCTCACTAAAAATCAGTGACGCACAGTTTTTCTTAGCAAAATATTGCAGTGATAACACATATATGCACGGCCTGGTGACGCTGTTCACACTTTTTTGTAGTAAAATATGTTTGAATAACTTTCACCCTTCAAATTTCATTTGGGCTTCCAGAGTCGTTTTTAAGAATATTTGAATAAATAAAACAATCTGTAACGCCGTGTATCTATGAAACAAAGCAAAATCGAACCCATGTTGATAAAAAAAAAAGTTGTCTTACTTTTACCTGAGGAATGTCACCACGAGTGATGGCACATATCTTTTGAAAAATGTAATGAAACACATGAAAAGTATTATTGCATAACAGAACTATCAATTTTATGTTAATCGTGATGGACACTACATTATCAGAGGATTTAAATAGTGTTTAAAATGTTTTTTCCACGATTTTGACTACTGCCAGTGACTATATAAAGACAACATAATTGAAGAATAGCTAACTTTCATCGCATAGACGAAAATACTCACAGAGAATAAAAATGAGTATATCTAAGCGATTTGTATTTGCTCTTTGCCTTGTTTCATATGTTTCTGCATGGGTAAGTTTTTAGTATTTAATTAGCGCCTCCGTTGCCGTGCGGGAAAGTCGATTCACACTTTCCAATACGGACTCGGGGGTCGACGGTTCGAGCCTCACCGGCGGCGGATGATTTTTCAAAATCACTGTCGTCGTTGAGATCGAGCTCAAGGTGGAGGGTAGGTTAGATTAGATGAGCAAAAAGGGTCAGCAATGGCCTAATTGCCAGTAAGCATCTTACCTTTACCTTTTTTAGTATTTAATTAACACAAATATTATATAAAACGTATTTAACTATATTAGTGAATTTTCGTAGAAAGCTTCTTCAAATGAGCGTAAACTAGGCCCCTCGAACACTATACATATATATATATATATATATATATATATATATATATATATATATATATATATATATATATATATATATATATATATATATATAGACAGTTCTTCCACTTCTATTTAAACCGGAAGTTGACACAATCTTTTTTTTAATGGAATACCCTCGTTTTTATCATGGCAATCGATAGCTTATAAAATTTGAATGTCACTTTATGAAACACACCATATGCCTAAATATTAGGATTTTCTGGATATTCATATTTTTATGGAAAAAATGGTAGTTGCAAACCTCTAAAACGATTAGTTCCCCAAATAAGCAAAAAGGAAAATGAATTATTTCATGTTCTGGCGTATATAAGCAAATATAATCAGAAAATCTTCAAAATTATACAGGGTTTAATCAAAAATATAGAATATCTTCATTTTTCTTAAAATAGAACTAGCCTTTTTAGTGAATTTTGTATAAAAAAAATTCTTCAAATGAGCGCTAATTAGGGCCCATAGAACACCTATTCGGGGTAAGTTTCAATTTTTATGTTTATATATATATATATATATATATATATATATATATATATATATATATATATATATATATATATATATATATATATATATATATATATGCATGTATCACAGCGACAACTCAAAAAAGGAATGGGCCGATTTTGATTTAATTTGGTGAGTGCCTTCCTTTTGCAAGTAACTTGAATAAGTTTGTTAGCCGGGAAAATCGGCCAAGGTTTTCCCGGAAAATTTTGTGTTTACTTTCAAACTACTTTGTATGTCCGGAAATAACAAAGTAGGGGCAACCAAATTTGCTTTCCGGATTTATATATCCGTTATTAAACAAGATATGATATATATATATATATATATATATATATATATATATATATATATATATATATATATATATATATATATATATATATAATAGGGGGTCTTGAGCTACACCTTAAAAAATGTTACAATCACAGACTGGCCCATGAGTCGTTGGTGATACAAATTGTTTTTTTTTATAATAGAACACCTCTTTTCCAGTTTTAGACTGAAAGCGTAACATAGTATATTAGAAATGTAAACAAAATCAAGTCAAGTCGCAATAAAAATGATTTTAAAATAGCTTATAATATATATATATATATATATATATATATATATATATATATATATATATATATATATATATATATATATATATATATATATATATATATATATTTATAAAATTCAATAACGCAATTTGCTATTAACCTATGGTTCGTCAGCTAAGAAACGAGTTCAATTGGAAATGTTTTAAATTTATTTTCGGAAAATTTTTGTACATTTTCAAACAAGTTATTTTGATAATATTGTACATTGTTCCTACTATATAGGTTATACCGGTGACCAAATTGATGCCTGCTTGCAGTAAAGAGACATATCTGCTAGTAAAAACAATTTTATGAAAATTCACTTCCATAACACACTTGCTGCGTCCAGACTTTTTTGCTACCAGGGAATATACTACATTCACCCCTCCCATAAAGCGATTGTAGGTAATAACTGTTTTGGGACATCCGAGTCTTTCAGATTCTGTATTACTTTTGTAAATATTGGGGAAATGTTAGTTGAACATTTCCCATAAAAACTAGAAATGGGTATTTGTAAGAATGTATCCATACTTATAATCATAAGCACACTTGGAGAACCCAAATCACCACAACACATTAAAAAAACCTGACCATTGTTTTATTAACCAAGTTAGCGTCATCAGAGGATGAATAAACATAATTATTCATCCTCTGATGACGCTAACTTAGTTAGTGAAGCGATCGTCGGGATTTTTAATATGTGTTGTGGTTATTTGGGTTCCACAAGTGTGCTTATCAGTGCCCATCATAGGTTCTAATCTTCACTTATGACTTATATTTATGTTATTGAAAATGTAAATAATAATGATAATCATTGTAGCTCATTATAACTTTGAAGTAACATATCTAGTTCAGGTTATAAATATGCAACTAGAAAATTCTTTCTCAATCTACATGTACACACAAAAGATTGAAACTTGTAAAAATCACAATATACTTTTATTTGGCAAGAATCTATGCTCTTTTTAATTATTATTAACTGTTTTTAGTGAATTTATATATATATATATATATATATATATATATATATATATATATATATATATATATATATATATATATATATATATATATATATATATATATATATATATATATATATAAAATAATGGGCCGATTTTGATTAAATTTGGCAAGTACTTTCCTTTTGCAAATGGCTTGGATAAGTACGTTAGCCAGGAAAATCGGTCCAGATTTTCCCAAAAAATTTTGTGTTTTCTTTCGAAAAAAAATTATTTCTCCCGAATTAACAAAGTAAGGGTAAACAAATTTGGTACGCGGGTTTTTATTATTACAGGTAAGTCACATACGAAAATTTAGCACTGCAGGTCAAAATACAAAAAAACTCTGGACGCAGCAAGTGCGTTATGGTAGTGAATTTTCATAAAAATGTTTTTAATTGCAAATATGTGTGATCCCTTTTAAGAAAGCAGGCATCAATTTTGGTTACCAGTATAACCTATATAGTAAAAACAATGTGCCATGTTTCATAAAAATAACCTTATTGTGTGAAAATGTACAAAAATTTCCAAAAGTAAACTTAAAGTGTTCCCGGAAAAACTCGTTTCTTGGTCAACCTTATAGGTTAATAGCAAATTGAGCTATTCAAATTTAAAGCATTTAATGAAAATTCGCTACCATAACGCACTTGCTGCGTCCTGAATTTCTTTTCTTACAAACATGCATCGTTGAAAAATTCAAAAATGCAATAACATAAGGCGTGTTTGATTAAAAAAAAAAGAAGAAAATTTGTATCACCAACGACTTATGGGCCATCCTGTGATTGTAGAAATATTTTTTTAAGATGTAGCTCAAGACACCCTATAATTAATATATACAAATTTTCTTCATATCTTGTATAATAACGGATATATTGAGCTTTATTGATTTTTTACGAAAATTCGACAAAAATTATATACCATTAAACGATAAACTCTAAAGCTAAGGCTACTGCCAAGCATCAGAGAAAGGGTCTATTTGAAATGAATTTTCTGGAAATATTTTAGTAAAATGAAGGACAATGACGGTTGAAACTAAGACTTCAGAGTTTGTAAAACATCCTTCTTGAGACATTTGATTTCCATATCCCGTATTAGATTCAAGTTCTTTGCCTAAATGTTGCCGATTTTGACGTTTTAAATCGCAACTTTGACGTTTTGAGGAAAACCCCAATTTATTTTTCTTTAAATGCCTATAACTTTTTTGTCTTTTGACCTACATAGCTAAATTTTGCTAGGTGGCTTACCTATAAGGATATTAACTAGGGTACCAAATTTGGTTGCCCTTACTTTGTTAATTCTGGAGATATAAATTTTTTTCGAAAGAAAACACAAAATTTTCCGGGAAAACCTGGGCAGATTTTCCTGGCTAACGAACTTGTCCAAGCCATTTGCAAAAGGAATTTTTCCACCAAATTTAGTCAAAATCGGCCTATTATTTTTTGAGTTATCGGTGTGATACATATATATATATATATATATATATATATATATATATATATATATATATATATATATATATATATATATATATATATATATATATATATATATATATATATATATATATATATATATATATATATATATATATATATATATATATATATATATATATAAACATATAAAAATTGAAACTGACCCCGGATATGTGTTCTAGGGGGCCTAGTTCGCAGTCATTTGAAGAAATTTTTTCAAAATTTAAAAGTCGGGATCTCCTCATTAGTGAATTTTTTTTAAGAAAATTCACTAAAAGTTATGGGCATTTAAAAAAATTGCGGTTTTCCTCAAAACGTCAAAGTGAGAATTTAAAATCTCAAAAGGGGCAACATTTAGCCAAATAACTTGAATCTAATACGGGCTATGGAAAGAAAATGTCTCAAGAAGAATGTTTTATAGACCCTGAAGTCTTAGTTTCAACCGTCATTGTCCTTCATTTAATTAAAATGTTTCCAGAAAATTCATTTCAAATAGACACTTTCCCTGATGCTTGCCAGTAGTCTTAGCTATAGAGTTTATCGTTTAATGGTATATAACTTTTGTCGAATTTTCTTAAAAAATCAATAAAGCTCAATATATCCCTTATTATACAATATATGAAAAAAAATGGATACATTAATTATAGGGTGTCTTGAGCTACATCTTAAAAAACTATTTCTACAATCACCGTGTGGCCCATAAGTCGTTGGTGATACATTTTTTTTTTTTAATCGAACATGCCTTATGTTTATGCATTATTGCATTTTCCATCTAAATATAATGCATGTTTGTAAGTAAAGAAATTCTGGAGGCAGCAAGTGCGTTATGGTAGCAAATTTTGATTAAATGCTTCATATTTTAAAAGCTCAATTTGCTATTAACCTATAAGGTTGACCAAGAAACGGATTTTTTCTGTTACACTTTAAGTTTACCTTCGGAAATTTTTGTACGTTTTCAAACAAGAAAGTTATTTTAATGAAACAATGCACATTGTTTTTATTACTATATCTGTTATACACACATATTTGCTATTAAAAACATTTTTATGAAAATTCACTACCATAACGCAATTACTGCGTCCCGAAGTTTTTTAATTATTTAAATCTTAACTGTTAGCCGCCAGTAATGTCAAGGCTGACTGAGTATTTCAATTCTCATAATTCGAATATCTGATAGGTGGTGCTGTATGTATCCAATTTAGAAACAATAACGTACTTGTAGGTTACAACATGCCATAAAGTATTTAAAACCCCATAAATTATCAGTTTAGTTTTAAAGTATTGAAGTATCAAAGTATTAACGTACTAAATATTAGACTAATAGGGTAACAAAGTGTCAAAGTATTACAGTATTAACATATTAGAGGATTAGAGCATAATAGTAAATTATACCACGAGTTAATAATGACAGCTATTATTTCCGAGGAATAT
This sequence comes from Tillus elongatus, assembly GCA_964006375.1. Classification (NCBI taxonomy): domain Eukaryota; kingdom Metazoa; phylum Arthropoda; class Insecta; order Coleoptera; family Cleridae; genus Tillus; species Tillus elongatus. Next base: position 268,996,250 of record OZ023262.1, read on the forward strand.
TTACGAAACGAGCCGCGAAAGCGGCGAGGCAGTAACATTCCGAGGTAATTACCGCGAGTAGTATACTCTACTTTGTCTTCTACTAATTCATTAATAGAAACTTTTAATGAACAACTTTATTTGTTAATAATATTAAAATTAGTAATAGTACAATTAATAAACTGAATTGGTCGTGAACTATCAATAACTTTGGAAGACTTTTCAAAACAAACATTTGGAATTTCGGCTGCTATAAAGGAAGAAGATGCTTCATTACTATTTATCTGTTTAGCAATAGTATCTGCTGTTGCTGTCTTGTTTTTCATAGACCGATTAATGTATCCCTTAGCTACCTGTATAGATTTTCAGCCCCCATGTCGCTTTAATCCAGTTATATCGCCTCCTCCATCAATGTACAGAGTGGCAGATGATCTGCGATAACAATGGCCCATATAATTTTGAGGATTTGACAAATTAAAATATTTGGAGATTTGTCCACCAATGTCTGCAAATGTGTTTTTTCCTTTACGTTGAATTGTACATTAGGATTTTTGATAATTTAGAAAGAATGAATTGATTTTTACATGTGACGGACGGAGATTGATGTATTTCTTTACAATATTGTAAAAAGTACTGTTTATGAGGAATCTTCGTACAATTTTGGTTTTAGTCTTGGGTATTGTTATTATTAAGTGTACTTGGAGATCCTTCACGTCTTCAATATTCATTTGATAAAGCTTATTTGAGCGGAATGCGCCCATAATTCCAATATTTAATATAACCTGAAGCAAACAAGAATATGAGCCGTTGAATAGATAAGATTAATATGTATATTCACCTTACGTTAAAGAAACATTTACTCAGGAGCTTCATCAATAAATTTCCTAATTTGTTCCGGGGTTAGAGTGGAAGACTTCTTCACTTGAAATCCTTCAGAAATTCTATTTAAAAACGATCGTAGTTTAGTTTATTCTTAACATAGATTTAGTTATTGAATAGAATGACCATAATAAGGTTGGTTTGTATTTTGCACGTAATAGCGAAATAGGCCAGCACAACTTGCCCGGGAAATAAATTTGCGTTCTTTCTAAGACGCCATTTGTTGAAGGTTGCATACGTTTTATTATAAATAGATTTTGCTGTTTCCGGTATCAAGGTAGATGTTCTTGCTGCAGCTAATTCCACAATTTCTGGAGGTGTACAAGTAAAAGTCTCTTTACTATCATCCATGTTAAAGGGAGCGTTAGGATATTTGGAGGAATAAAGTCGTCGAACTAAGCGTATTTGAACATCGGTAGCGGTTTAATTATAAATTTAATAATTCACAGAAAACTCAACAATAACATTATTAATAACAACTGAATAAACTTAACGTAGACTGTTACATCGTGAATCTTAATTGAACGGTGTTTTATATTTACATAATTAAATCACAAATATCGCGTCGTCACATTTTAAGCAAACTAAATTAACTGTCTACATCGTAAAAACTTATTTAACTAGTCTCATTCTGACTCACTAAATTAATCCCATTTATGTTTACCAACAATACTACTTATATTGTTTCCAAATTGATGACTTCAACATTCCTGCGTACCTTGCGAATTTACTTTGTTTACTGTTTACATACTAAATGTGATACTTTCAATGTCAATCGATACAATTCTGACCTCTAATTATTTGCAATATTTACATTCCTTCGTGTAAAAAAGTAAACTGAACTAATTTTACTTATTATTTTAGTGTTTTTAACAATTATGTTTTTACGTCTATTACGGCCCTTCTGAAGACCTTTCCTGTTTTCTGTACATTCTGCCGAGTCAACAAAAATGACGACTCGCTGGATGGCTCTGACCTGATGTTTGATATATCTTGACCTAAGTTTGGCACTAATTACAATGATCGAAATATTGTTAATTTGTATATTACCCTAGGGTGACAATTTGTACTACTACTACTAGAATCAATATAGACAACCTTAGGTATGTTACTGGACTTGATAATAAAATTAATATTTTTGGATTCAATCCTACGTATGATAATGGAAATCACAATAATTAAAATAATATAACTATGCATACCACTCTAGGATGGTAATCGGAATAATAATTAAAATAATCTTTTTGAATACAACCTTGCGTTAGATAATCGACATAACAATAACTAAAATAATATAACTGTGTATACCACTCTAGGATGGTAAAAGAATAATAATTAAATTAATATTTTTGAATACAACTCTACGTAACATAATCGAAATAACAATAATTAAATTAATAGAATTACGTATACCGCTCTAGGATGGTAATATAATTACTAATGATTTACATGATATAATAATTTATACCCCTTTCTGGTGATGAGTTGGATACGTCATTTCGTCTTCCTTCTGGTGTCTCTCCTCCATGTTGTCTTTTGGTTGCTTCCCCTGCTTCTTATCATGACTGCTTGTGAGTTCCTTGTCTGTTACCCCTGTCATTGTGAAGTAACTGTGCCGATGAGTTGAAGAACTGTCTCTGCTTTGCTTTCACAGCTCTTCCCACTCCACAAAATCCAGCCACGCGACCCTGGGACGTTTTGGAGTGCTTTACCATGGAAACTTGACTTAACTTGATTACGCAGCGGCCATTATTTGGTTGTTACCATGTCCCCTGCGTGTACTCTCTTCCTTTTGAACTTCCATCTAAACCTGTGCTTCCATTGGCGAACATGCACCTTATACCCATATACCTTATACTTTTGCTCTGTTCGTGAGCCCTCCATTCTTATTGGATGGCCCTTGTATACTTTGTGGCCTCTGCCTGTCTTTGCTTGTCCCTGCATCTGACCTCCATTCTCCACCCCAGTGTGTGTGTAAATACCTGGGTGGTTGTACTTCTTATTGTTCTAACTTTAGCAGTCAACTGTTTCGTGGTTTTTTTTTTGGCAGCATTGGTCAAACCATTAACTTTTACCTTTGATGTGGTCTCTGTTTCTTCCCCCCTTGGTGGACTCATCCACAATTTGGGAATTTTTAGCTTGGCAACCATCTGAGATTTGTTGCTGGCCCATTTTCTATAAAATTCTTTATTTTCTATCTTCGTTTCTATTGGGATTTTTTTCTATTTGTACTACTGCTTGTTTAACTTCTTGTACTTCTTTCTTCCCCTTTATCATTAATGCCTCATTACTTAAATTTAAATTAAATATTTCTTGCTTGTCTGTGGATTCTTCTATTTCCGGTATCTCTTTACTTGAGTTTAAATTGAATATTTCTTGCTCGTTTTTAGCTTTTTCTACTTCTGGTATTTCTTTGCTTAAATTTAAATTAAATATTTCCTGCTTGTCTGAGGCTTCTTCTATCTTTGGTACCTCTTTACTTATATTTAAATTAAATCTTTCTTGCTTGTCTGTGGCTTCTTCTACTTCTGGCATCTCTTTACTTAAGTTTAAATTAAATATTTCTTGCTTGTTTTTTGACGCTGTTTTTGCGTAGAGTTCCTCAACTGTAGAATCTATTGCCTTCTGGACTTGTTCTTGGAATGCTGTCCGTTCCTTGAGCTTGCCTGTGAAGATTGGTAAGTTGACTGCTGGAAAGTGTGCATAGCTGTCCGTTTGTTTGTTAATTGCTCTGCTCAGCTTGACCATGGCGTTATTTTACCATTGGCTTAGCGTCAAATGAGCTTCATCCAGACTTTCTGATTTTGTTATTATTTTTATATCCATTATGTTGTCTTCAATTCTATCCCATTGCCTATTTAAATTTTCTATTATGATTTTATACTTGATCAGTATATCGCCGTCGTCAATTTTTTCTGCTTCTTCTAATTTCTGAATAAACTGGTTTGCCCGTAATTTAAGTTCTCTCGAACGTCTTGTGATTTTTATTTTTAGTTCCTCCATTGCTTCCTTAATTTTAATTGATTTAATAAATATTTGTGGTTTTGTTACCTTGTCTGATGCTTAGTTTTTCTTTTGATTTTGTTTATTGGTTGCCTGTGACCTATATCTTGCCTTTAACCCTGCATTGGTGCCTTTATCCCTGTATATCTGCTTTATTGGAACTGACCTTCTTTTGGTACTGCCCTGGACGTTTCTGTCCTGTATATTTGCTTTATTGGAACTGACCTTCTTTTGGTACTGCCCTGGACGTTTCTGTCCTGTATATTTGCTTTCTTGGAACTGACCTTCTTTTGGTGCTGCCCTGGACGTCTCTGTCCTGTATATTTGCTTTGTTGGAACTGACCTTCTTCTGGTACTGCCCTGGACGTTTCTGTCCTGTATATTTGCTTTATTGGAACTGACCTTCTACTGGTACTGCCCTGATTATTTTTACTAAAATAAAGGGTATTTGGGGACTTGGGTTGAAGGATGTTTGATAACGTTTAAGTGAGCACTGTATTTTCACTGGAACTGGTTATCTTTTTCGTCGAAGGACTATCTTCTTCAACTACTCTTGGCTTCGAAGGACCATGTTCAAGGGAGCGTTAGGATATTTGGAGGAATAAAGTCGTCGAACTAAGCGTATTTGAACATCGGTAACAGTTTAATTATAAATTTACGTCTATTACGGCCCTTCTGAAGACCTTTCCTGTTCTCTGAACATCTATCTCAATACAAATACACAAATAATACGCGTTTTACACTGACAGTTTTGAGCTTGTCTACTTTGTTTCCATAGTATTATTTAATTTGAGTAATTTTGTAATTGGAGGGCAAGAAGGAATAATGACTATTAATCCCTCAACATTATTACCTTAGGGAATAATATATATTGTACTACAAAAACCACAAGTATAATACTTACATTATTTATTAGTCGTAGATAAAATTATTTGAGTATTTATGTATTAAAGTGTTAAAGCATTAAAATGCTAAGTTTTTTCTAATGCAAAGCGAGCCACATTACCTGCTAATTTCTTAAATTTTGCAGCCCAGTTCTGGTTACTTTGATAACAACCAAGAAAATGTTAATGAGGACGACATCTCAATAAAGGAACTTATAAATGCAACCGAGAATGCCTTCTGGGAACTCGACACTCTAGCTATAGATATAGTGACTAAATTTGAAAACTCTGCAGAAAAGATAACTAACGAAAAGAAAATCCATCTACAGGAGGAGTTTAGTAAGCTTATCAGTGAGGTTGACAAGGCTAAGAAGTCAGCTCAGAAGGCTGGTGTGGATGTTTCGGAATGCTTAGGAAAGCAAGAGGAAAAAATGATGCAAATTCCAGGAAATGTTGGCAAACAAATGTTAAAATGTAACACAGACGCGATGATGGAGTTTTTATCAATGGGCAGCGACATATTTGTCAGATTTAGATCAAGAGTAGGTAAATATATTGAGGACTCAAGAAGGGTAATTAAGAATTGTAAATCCCTTAAATCTTGTGTTGAATTGCATAGAGAGGTAATAAGAAGCCAGACACGTGACCTTGTAGATTATTTTAAAAATGAAGTGCAAGAATTTGGTAGCAGTAAAGTCGATTTAATTGTGCTTGATACGTGTCATTCGTACCATATTAGTACCGATCTCGTGGAGGCTTTAAGTCTTCAACTTGATATTGTGAGATGTATAAATAAAAAAATATTTAAAAATTAAAATCCGAAACAATAATAGTTTGACCTAGAAGTGAAATTCACAACTTCATCTATAGGTTCATCTAAAGTGTATTTTTTAGAGTTTAATAAAGGCATTTAGAAAAATATTTGTGTGCTTATTTATTTATCTTTTTTTTTTAATTCAACAACACACCACGAGGGCTTACAGCCTAAATACTATCGTACCGTGGGTGTTGACAAGGGGGAAAGAGGCAGCTTGTTAATTCTGGAGTTGAAGGTTTCGAGGTTTGGAGGAGAAGGAAAAACATGTGCCGGCAAGGAATTCCACAACTTGGAAGTCCTCGGGACAAAAGACCGGGCATAACAAGATGTTTTAAGTCTGGTGACCTGGACAGTAAAAGGGTGCATTCGCTGTTCCCCTGGTAGATCTGTTGGGGGCAGCAGGTGGGGGAACTATGGAGGAAAGCTCCTCTGAGCAGTGCCCGTGCAGATATCTATAAAAGAGAGAAAGGTCACCAACGGCACGTCGGTGGGCAAGGGATGGCAGTCTTTGGGTGAGGGTAGGGTCACCGATGAGACGTATAGTTCTCTTTTGAATTGAGTCCAGGATAGCGAGTGTAGAAGTGGCAGCGGCACCCCAGATGTGGGAGCAGTATTCCAGGTTTGGCCTTATTTGTACAGTATATAAGGTATAGAGATTAGCTGGTGAAAAGTATTTTCGAGCCCGGAAGAGGAAACCTAATTTCTTAGCAGCCGCTTCTGCAATTGATGTGACATGTTTGTGCCAATTAAGATATCGATCCACAGAAATGCCAACAAGAGAAAAGGACTCATTACTTTGAATAACTTGGTTGTTCATTGTGATGGGTCTAGGGCTGGTGTATATCTTGTGAGAAAGAAAGCAAGACTTAGTTTTTGTGGGGTTGAATTGTACAAGATTTCTACTTCCCCAGTCTAATATTTTTTGGAGATCCACGGAGACAGAACCCTCCATGAGTCTGCGATCCTCATCTAATTGGGCTAAAGAGACAGGCTTAGAATATTGTATATTTGAATGGAGGGTGCTGTCGTCCACGTAGCTGTGAACTGGGTTGGATGTGCTCGAGAGGAGGTCATTGATGTGGAGAAGAAACAAAGTAGGGGCTAAAGCTGAACCTTGAGGAACTCCTGCATTAATTGGATACAGTTTAGAGGAATGGCCATCCACAACAACAGATATGCTCCTGTTGGAGAGGAAATTTGCTGTCCACATACAGAGTTTTGGTGGTAGACCAGAGGCCGGAAATTTATTAAGCAGCGCTGCGTGCCAGACCTGGTCGAATGCTTTGGATATGTCTGGAGCAACGATCTAGGATTCGCCGTGTTGTTCCATAGACTTATTCCAAGAATGGGTGACAAAGGAAAGGAGGTCGGCAGTCGATTAGACTGTGTTTTTTCAAGAAATTTTAGTAATTCGGTGTTTATATACTTTTCCATCACTTTAGAGACGACTGAAAGGAGAGAAATAGGCCTGTAGTTGCTAGGAAACGCATTGGATCCTTTCTTGGGGATGGGTTGTACTCGAGCAGTTTTCCAGTTACTAGGGAATATGCCTTTATTATAAGATATCTGAAACAGACGAGCCAGGACAGGAGCAAGCTCTTGTGGCCATTTTTTGAGAACAATTGCTGGGATCCCGTCAAGGCCAGAGGCTTTCCTGGTGTTAAGAGAAGAGAGCATTTTTCGTACCTTTTTAGTTTTGAAAATGATATCCGTCATTTTATGCGCGACATTGGGGACTGTTGGTGGTTGAACATTTGGAGGTGGGTTGAGAGTAGAATTGCCGGCGAACAACGAAGCAAAAAGTTCAGCCTTGCCCAGGGCGGTAGAAATAATTTCATCCCCTGGGACAAGAGGTGGGAACGTGCTTTTGCAGAAATTATTCCCAATAGATTTAGCAAGAGTCAAGAAGGGTTTGCCGCCGTTGGAGCTTAAGAGGACTTTGTTTTTGATGTGGTTATTAAACGAGTTTTTTGCCTCAGAAAGAATGCGGACATAGCGGTTTCTTGCGTCGTTAAATGCTTGACGATTTTCTTGACTGGGATTGTGTAGAAGAGTTTTAAGAGCTTTGACCTTTTCAAGTCTGGCCTTGTCACATGATTTAGAGAACCAGGGCTTTTGAGTGGCTGAAGAGGTTTTCCGTGTACGTGGGATAAATAATTCCATGCCAGCTTGGATAATTTTGGTGACGTTTTGTGAGATATCAGAGGGGTCAGGATGAGATAAGTAGACAGACGCCCATGGAAATGAGCAAAAGTAATCTCGCATTTCGGCCCAGTTTGCGGAGTTGTAGTGCCAAACGATAGGTGGGTGTGATGACTGTGTGACCTCGGGTTGCATTGCGCAGGAAGCAGTGACCATGCCGTGGTCTGAGCGACCGAGGGGGGCCGTGATTGATATCTTATAGCATTCAGGTTGTGTAGTAAGAAGATCCAAGAGATTTGAGCTGTGTGTTGTGTACGAGGAAAGTAAGTAGGTTGCTGAACTATATTGGCTAAAGAATTGTTGACTGCAAAGGCCTCCGCTGCTCTCCCTTGTGGATCGGTTTTTGAAGATCTTAGCCATTCCTTATTATGGACATTAAAGTCACCAAGAATATTGACCTCGGAGGAAGGATATTCAGAAATCAGTCGGTTTTTTCAGAAAGGTAGTCAAAGAGCTGGACAAAGTTGTTGTCAGAAGGTGACCGGTAAATGCAACACATGAATTTAGTTGCAGCCCTGAGAGAGAGTTTTATCCATAGTATGTCTTTTCTTCCATCTTCTAAATTGGGGAGTCTGGTGCAGTGTAGATTGCTACGGACGTATGCACACACGCCTCCATGCAATCTAAAGGAAGTAAGGAGCTCATACCCCGGGAAATTAAGGTGATTAGTGGCTGTTTTGACACTGATTTGGGTTTCGGTGAGGAAGAAGAGTTGGGGCCTGTTAGCCTGGAGGAAATGGTGGTCGGAGTTCAGGTTAGAATTTAGGCCACATATATTCGAAAAGGATATGTTAAATCTTGATGTTGGCGCCCCCTGTACATCCCTCTCCCGGAGATCCGAATGGGGGGTATTTTGCCTCCGGTATATTTTGTACAAGGAGGAGCCATCATCATTTTTGCTTATAAGGGAAACCGACTCATACACCAGAACCGGAAACGTCCGTTGGGACTTCACCGGCCCCTTGATGTATGGAGTGGTACCTCCTCGGGCGTGAAAAAATCCTTTACTATTACGTAAAGGAAAATTCGACTACCACCTGCTGCTGAAGTTGAATCTTAATATTGGAAAGCGTTCGTGAAAACATTTGTGAATATACCTAAAGGTGACGATCTACACTCACATCATAAGAACTGTCTTTACACGTGGCTAGTATTACTTCGCGTCTATTCACACAACTTCGTCCTTAACTCTGATCGACTCGCTTGTCAACCCGACTTGCTCTGATAGACTCTCTCGACCCCGATATCCTCGGCGTCCTCGCATAGACTGCCTTGCCGCTGCTGTGTGGCTGTAGCTGTTCTACGCCGAAGCACACTGAACAAGTTTTAGCTTGCCTTCTTCTGGATATATTGCGTCACATTCGGCCGGCAACGTCCTCGTAGTCATCTTCTTAAAATAAATCTTTTTCATCTGTCAAATATTCAAAGGGTGGGTTCCATGGTTTCATTCGGTCGGTTGAAAATACTAACTTGAATGGTCACTGACTTCTTTAGGTTCCAGGGATATCCACTATTAGGTATCTATCATTTTCCAGGACGGCTTTTACTTAATGAGGTCCTCCGTACTTGGGACCAAGCTTCTTAGATTCTCCTGTAGCTGCAGCTGTTCTCTTAACTAGGACGAAATCTGCTCCTTTATATCTTCTTATGCTTCTTATCGAACCACTGCTTCTCTTGTCCTTGACAAGTTTTATATTAACTAGGGCTTCTTGCCTTGCCTCATCAGCATCTTTTGCAGGGGTTGGCTCCATCGTCACTGCTAAGATTACCTGGTTCTGTAAAGCATTTCTCGAGTAATAATTAAAAAACAACTCATGGGGTATCTCCGTTGCGCTGTGAGGTAAATCATTAAATGCAAATTGAATATTTCTTAAATGCTCGTGCCAGTCTTTTCCCTCTGCTATTTCATAAGTGGTAGTTAAAGCTGTCAATAAAGTTTGATTAAGCCGCTCAACATTTCTGTTAGCTCTTGGCCTTGCTGTAGCATTCATAATATGTATTATCGGGTTTTCTCTGCAGTACTCTTCAAACACTTTTGATGCATAAGCTGTTCCTCGGTTTGTAATCAGACGTACAGGTGTCCCAAAATGGCCAAATATCTCTTTTATTACTTTTATAAGTCCAGTCTGTGTATTAGCCACTGTTTGAAGTACACAGTATTTGGTGAAATTGTCTTGATATACACAGACATGCTGCAGCCCATTGCTGCTCTTAACAAACGTCCAACGTGGACAACGTTGACAGTATGGAACGGAATCCGCACGCGTTTAATAATGTTAAGTTCCCCTTCGAGTTTTTCCTTTACAGCTTTATGGTAGGCAAATCTAACACAATACCTGATATAATTCTTCACCTTTTTCCTCATTTTCAGGAACCAATAGTAACGTTTAAGATGATTCAACGTTTTTAGTCCTCTAAAATGACCCATATCATCATGACATGCTTGTATAATCCGCCATATAATGGATTTTGGAACTGTCCATCTCAAATTTCCGATTACTTGTCGGTACACACTTTCTCTGTCAAGCCTGTGATCTATATGAATCTGTCTTTCTTCGGTTGTAACTGGCTTCTTTTTAAGTATAGTCTTAATCTTCTTTAGCGTTTCCTCTTGTAGCTGCGTCGTAAGTAGCGAATCGTCTTCATCCATTCTCACGTTGTATACTTTTAAATCTTCTTCTTCTACTTCTTTACTCTGGTCTACTAGATGTTGACTAAGAGAATTCACAAGCTTAATTTGTTCTTCGCCCCGATGGATTATTGTAAAGTTATACTTTTGCAATTTCAGTAACCATCTACCGCTTCTCGGCAACGCATCTTTTTTCTGCATAAAGTTCTTCAGTGGTGCACAATCTGTCACAACAGCAAAAGTTTTTCCAAACAAATATGGTCTGAACCTCTGAATTGTTCTTCAACTGCCAAAGCCTCAAGCTGAAAGCTTTGGTAATTACTCTCAAGACTGGTTGTCTTTCGACTAAAATAACGTAAAGGTTTCCAAGCGTCCTCAGGTGCACTTCTCTGCAATAGCACTCCTGCTAAACCCAACTTACTCGCATCTGAATGTAACTGCAACTCTGCATCTGGATTAAACAATAGTAAAACTGGTTGTTGACAAATAATAGTCTTCAATTCAATAATTTTTTTCTTCGTTCTTAGTCCACTGAAAAGTCACGTCTTTCTTCGTCAAAAAACTTAAAGGTGAAGTTATCAATCAAAATCCCAGCACATGTTTTCTAAAAAATCCACACAGTCCTGAAAATTGACGTATTTAATGCACATTAATAGGTCGCGGAAAGTTTTCAACAGCGTTGACTTTGAATCTACCCAGTCTTAATCCCGGCGCGTCTATATCAATGCCTAAATAGTCTAATTTCCCAAATAAAAATTTACACCTTGTCAATTTCAATGTTAGTCCTAGGTCCTTAAGCACTTCGAACACGAATTTACACTTCTTCAAATTCTTCTCAATGATTTCGCTGGCGATAAACATATCATCCATATATGCAAAAACAGTTTTTGGTGGCAAACGTTGCGCGACAAGCCGGACTAATCTGCCAAAATTGGCTGGAGCATTGACCAAACCAAATGTCATATAATTCCACTCATATAGATTGTCTGTAGTCACAAATGAGATTAAATGTTTACATTCTTCCGAAACGAGGATTTGATAATAAGCGCACATAAAATCTAGATTCGTAAAATAGCAGCTATCATGCAACTGATCTAAAAGTTCGTCTGTCGTAGGCATTACAACAGATTATTTTTGTGTAATTGAATTCAAACGTCCATAATTAACACAAAGTCTAAGACTACCGTCTTTTTTAGGAATAAATACAACAGGACTCACAAACTCTGATTTCGACTCACGTATAATACCGGTGTCTAATAAGTCTTTAATACTTTTATTAACATCGCGAACTGCATATGGCACGCGATACGGTCTATATTTCACTACTTCATCGCGAATTAAGTCTATTTTCATCTCAAGCAAATCGGTTGAACCAATATCGGAAAAATCTGAGAGAAATATGAAATGATACTGACTCACCAAATTTTGAAGTTCATCTCGTTTACCCTCTTCGATGTTGTGGTCTACCTGAATTTTCCTGGTATCCACTGATGCTCGACTCATAATCCGGTTGACTCTTTCCACTGTAAGGCGATCCTTTCCTTGATGATCCTCAGTCCTGGTTGATCAACAGCACTTCGACCAATGATCACAGGATCATCTTGAGCTTCATTTGGGACAACATACGCTTTTATTTCAATGTCAGCAATGACGATTTCAACAATAACCACACGTCAGCCAATCGTATGGCATCTACCTTGTCGAAAACCTCGCAAAACAACATTACTAGTGAGATATTTTAGGTTCAATAGTTTTGCAGTTTTCTCAGTTATTGTCAGGACATCACTACCTAAGTCTATAAAAGCTTCAACTGACTTATCGTCCACTTTTAGGAGTTTGTAGTATTCATTTTTCCCGTTGCCGCACACGTTTCACCATTTTGTCTTTCTGGTTATCAGACTATCTCTTTGGACCTTTAGTACACTCTGCTACTTTACGACCATAGTTATTACACTTAAAGCAATTCATACCCAAGTCTTTTGTAGAACATTCGGAAGCTTTATGTCCTTTGTCACCCACGCCCTCTTTCAAGGTGAACAGCTTCAACTGACTTATCGTCCACTTTTACGAGTTTGTAGTATTCATTTTTCACGGTGCCGCACACGTTTTACCATTTTGTCTTTCTGGTTATCAGACTGTCTCTTTGGACCTTTAGTACACTCTGCTACTTTACGACCATAGTTATTACACTTAAAGCAATTCATACCCAAGTCTTTTGTAGAACATTCGGAAGCTTTATGTCCTTTGTCACCCACGCCCTCTTTCAAGGTGAACAGCTTCAACTGACTTATCGTCCACTTTTACGAGTTTGTAGTATTCATTTTTCACGTTGCCGCACACGTTTCACCATTTTGTCTTTCTGGTTATCAGACTGTCTCTTTGGACCTTTAGTACACTCTGCTACTTTACGACCATAGTTATTACACTTAAAGCAATTCATACCCAAGTCTTTTGTAGAACATTCGGAAGCTTTATGTCCTTTTTCACCCACGCCCTCTTTCAAGGGGAACAGCTTTAACTGACTTATTGTCCACTTTTACGAGTTTGTAGTATTCATTTTTCACGTTGCCGCACACGTTTCACCATTTTGCCTTTCTGGTTATCAGACTGTCTCTTTGGACCTTTATTACACTCTGCTACTTTACGACCATAGTTATTACACTTAAAGCAATTCATACCCAAGTCTTTTGTAGAACATTCGGAAGCTTTATGTCCTTTGTCACCCACGCCCTCTTTCAAGGTGAACAGCTTCAACTGACTAATCGTCCACTTTTACGAGTTTGTAGTATTCATTTTTCACGTTGCCGCACACGTTTCACCATTTTGTCTTTCTGGTTATCAGACTGTCTCTTTGGACCTTTATTACACTCTGCTATTTTACGACCATAATTATTACACTTAAAGCAATTCATACCCAAGTCTTTTGTAGAACATTTGGAAGCTTTATGTCCTTTGTCACCCACGCCCTCTTTCACGGTGAACAGCTTCAACTGACTTATCGTCCACTTTTACGAGTTTGTAGTATTCATTTTTCACGTTGCCCCAAAAGGTTAACCATTTTGTCTTTCTGGTTATCAGACTGTCTCTTTGGACCTTTAGTACACTCTGCTACTTTACGACCATAGTTATTACACTTAAAGCAATTCATACCCAAGTCTTTTGTAGAACATTCGGAAGCTTTATGTCCTTTGTCACCCACGCCCTCTTTCAAGGTGAACAGCTTCAACTGACTTATCGTCCACTTTTACTAGTTTATAGTATTCATTTTTCACGTTGCCGCACACGTTTCACCATTTTGTCTTTCTGGTTATCAGACTGTCTCTTTGGACCTTTAGTACACTCTGCTACTTTACGACCATAGTTATTACACTTAAAGCAATTCATACCCAAGTCTTTTGTAGAACATTCGGAAGCTTTATGTCCTTTGTCAACCACGCCCTCTTTCAAGGTGAACAGCTTAAATTTGTCGGAGTTCGACAAACCTGAATAACCCTGAGAGTTAATGGTATATAATCTGCAAAGTTTGTTTCAGATACACATATCACTAAGAAGTATAGTTCAGTAAAGTGAGTTATAACGAAATGAAAATAAAATGGTTGTTTTTGTTAACGAGGAGGGAGAACGAAATGTAAATCTGTCAACACCTAACTATTGAATTATAAGTGTAATTTAAATATAAGTTGATAGACTTAATCATGAAGAAAGTTAAATTTAACGAAGCTGAGAACAAAATACCTTACATGACGCGTTGAAAATATGCATCCACTAGTGAAAGAAGGGAACTTGGATGAAAGGGTGTGCGGACAGATCTCGTTTTGAAAGAAAAATAGATGAAGCTAAAAGTGTTGTCGAAAGAATTTTGGATGCAGAGCAGAAAAAGAAGATTTTCTATTAACGTTTTTACACACTAATTGGCCATTTATTATTTCTAAAGAATTTTGCTCCACCTCCTTATTAATCATTTATTTTGTTAATGAACCTGCTTTTAAATTTACTTAACTTTATTATACTTTTTATAAAGGTGTCATGGTTTGATATTAATAAAGTTTCAAACCAATTCATTTGTTTGATTTTTGAATAGGAATAAATAAAAGAAACATATATTTTCAAATATTATTTTATTGTTTCAATTTAATTGATTACAAAACTTTCATATAGCTAAAAAACATTTGTAAGTGAGCAAACGCAGATATTATTTAAGTGGTTGAAACTAGAAGATTTCGATGGCTATATAGTGTGGCAGAATATTTTCTATTGTAGGAAACCTTTTCTTTTCCTTTCACATACACGTATTTAACGTTTCTTGTGAGGGCGTCGACAATTTTACCAAAATTGTGAACTGGAGTGAAACCTGTGTTGCAATCGATGCAGTGATGATAATTGTCTTGATAAGTCCGGTGGAACGGCTTCTATATGAAAGGTGGTTTGAATATGTAGTGGCAAATTCTTACTACATCAAACGCTGCTAATTCTTTAGGCAGAAATTTATTATTTTCTATTTTGAAACATTGCACATCAAGAGTTAATATCATTTTTACAATTTAAGTTTAGAAAAGTTCTTAACAATTTTACTCATCACACAGTGGGGCTCTATTTGCTTCTTTAGTTTTTTTTTAGTGTTTTATGTGCGTCTTCAAGACGTCGTTAAACGTGAAGGATATAATTGAAATGAGTGAAGAGATTTTAATTTAATGAATTTAATTCATATACACTTGCTTTACAATTTTTAACAGTAGGTTGTAGAGAAACAATTTATTGTGATAAATCAAAGCGTAAGCAGAAGTATCTTTTGGAATGGCAGTGTTCGTTTCAAATCGAATTCGCAAAACAATCTCGATAGGAAAATATATTTTTATCCGGAACACTCTATATGCACTAGTGGAGCAATATTTTAAATTCATTGTGAGTAAAAATAGGTTGGTTTTCTTTTTCGTAATAAGGTAGTTGAAATTTTGAATACATGTCGTAAAGCGATGCGAAATGATTTTCATCGAAATTTTAATTTAAATCATGGTACGAATAACTTTCACTATTGAGGAAAACTAAAGTTTCGTAGGTTGCAATGATCGAACTTGCCCATGTATTTTTTAGCATCTCCTTTCCTGGCTGTTTGAAAATCTGCAATTATGCGATTTGGCGATTCGATTTTTGTGCTTGTTTTCAGCGGCCAAGTGTGCCTTGTTGTTTGAGGTAAAGCTAGAAATTCTCTTAGTTCCCAACTTCTAAAAGCGAGGGGAATTTCAATGTTTTTTTTTTTAAATTAGCTTAAAAAGGTGCAGCTGCAGATAAATGGAAGGTGTAATATGAGGAACATTACAGTATATTTTATCAAGCTGAATTCTTGGCTTATATGCAACTAGAGCGACATTGGCGAGATCTTCAATGTAGATTACAGCGTCTAGATCGTCAGTACTTCTGATGAGAACTAATTCTTGTTTCATATTTATAACAATCCTGTGATAGTCTTAAAAAAATCGCATTAAATGTGAAACGGGAATACAAACGTTGAAATGTCCATTGTTCTCAATTTTTAGACGTTCAGCTTCTCTTGCTTCGCTTTTGGTGAACCATCTGGCATTTTGCAACTTGACACAATAATTAGAATTTATTGATACGTTCCCTTTCATAGTTGAAGTGAGCCGAACGTTTCGTACTTAATCTACTATAACACCATTTAATTCATAGCGAATTTCCCTGAACAGGTGTGCCATGGCATTGTTGACAAAGTGTCTCCTACAGTTCCATAATTTTATATATATATATATATATATATATATATATATATATATATATATATATATATATATATATATATATAGTCAGAAGAGAGGAGTAACAGTCGTTGCACGTTAGCGTGCTAAAATTTGTATGATATTAAGGGCAATTACGACCAAAAAACGAGGGCTATACTTTAAAGAAAGTCACTCTGTACTAAAACTCGATATATTTCGCTAGGAGTTCCTAGCATCTTCAGGAGCACTAAAAATGAATAAAATTAACACAAACATCTAGATTATGCATTATAAACACTTACAGTACTGTAACGAATTATAAAAGCAAGGCCTAAACATTGAAAACAGGGTTATTATGCCACAAGACATGCTAAAAACCAACAATGCAAAAAACATCCTTACATTACATTTGAAACTCACGCGAACATTTCTACTTTTAAAACATTCAAAGCTAGTCATGAAAAAGTATAAAAAGTTGTCATTAATGTTAAAAAACTAAAAAAGCTTTGAAAAATTCGCGTGTAACAAAATGGATACCTAACCCCATTTTTTCACGTTAGGAATGTCGACCTAAAATATAAATGACAGTTGAAGACCTCAATGATCATAGACTATTTTGTTTCTCTATTGATGAATTATAAGACAAGTTTTCTTATTCTAAGGTATGGAACCGGCCAACACAGAGGCGCCATCAGACCTATCAAAAAGTATTACATAGCTATAAATGCTGCTTAGATTTTGAACATCTGTTTTTGAGTTCATATTGTAATTTTCAAGAATATGACACATTTCGAGAAGGGAACGTTTTTTTAAATTTTTCTCCCTGTCTAATATTTTAACATTTTCAAAGTCCATATTGTGGCCTAAAGTAGACACATGATGTGCTAATGCACACCTGTCAGGTCTCAGTCTGGAGTCACTCTTATGTTGGCTGATCCTCCTATCAACAGACTGTGAGGTCTGACCTATATAAGAAAGAGAACAATTTTTACAATCTAGCTTATAAACCACATCACGTAGTTTATGAACCGAAATTTTGTCCTTATTGTTGGTGAAAAAATTCTTGTTAGTCAGAACATTGTATTTTGCCACTTTAACGTCTGTAAAAACTTTGAAGAGGTTCAATAGTCTATGTGTTAGTCCACTGATGTAAGGTAAAACTGCATACTTGGCATCCAAACCTGGGTCCGAAACGTCCGTCCCATCCTGTACAAGCGGGGAAGGCCTAGCAGCCACTCGATGAGGTGCAATTTCGGAGGGAGCGCTGAAGAGTAGCTTCATCATGTAGCTTCTTTCATAGCCATTTCTTACCATCATATCTGCAAATCGACGTAGAGCCCCATGTCTGAATGAGGGGTGGGTAATGTCCAGAATTCGCTTTTTCATGCCCATTATGACATTTAATTTCATTTTCTTATCATGATATGACACACTATTTATGTATCTTCCGGAACTGGAAGGTTTGCTATACCAGTCCAACATGATGATATTGTCGTTGCTTCTATAGACTCTGGTGTCCAAGAACGGAACACTTCTGTCTGTTTCTCTTTCGATCGTAAATTTAATGTGATCATCAAAACTGTCAAAAATCCGCAACACTTCCTCCTCGGTGTTTATCGGGATGGCAAGAATCAAATCATCCATATATTGGTAGATGAAAGGTAATCTAAAAGGCAGACGTTGTATCGCATATTTCAGCAATGATGACATAACCATATTTGCAAGGACAGGGCTAAGGTGACTACCCATTGGACATCCAAAAGACTGTCGATAGTAAACCCCATTAAACAGGAAGTAATTGGAATTGAAGAGAAATTCTATTATTTGAATAAAGTTTTCTTTGGGAATATTAGTGTTGGGTTCAATGAGCTCCCAGTTTTCGTCAATGATATGCAGTGCAAGCTGTAGTGAAATGTTCGTAAACAAGGAGACAACATCCAGAGAGACCACCAGACTTCATCCAGTCTGAAACCGTTCATCTGCTCGGCGAAAATTTTGGAGTTCTTGACTGCAAATTCGTTGTAGTCCATAAATGGCACATTCAGAATGGATGCTATGAAACCACTCAATTTGAAAGTGGGTGATTAAATTGTGGAAACTATTGGACGAAGTGGGATGCCTTATTTGTGGACTTTAGGGAGTCCATACATCCTGGGTGCGATAGGATCATACATGGAAAGCTTTTTTGCCTGTTCGGGACTGATAAAACCAGCTAGTTTCAGTGCCCTAACTATTTCATTGTTTTTTTCTTTCAAGTTTCGATGTCGGATCTCCGGTTAGTCTGCTGTATACTGACTCGTCGTTGATCAGCACGTCCATCTCGAAATGTGTCATATTCTTGAAAATGACACTATGAACTCAAAAACAGATGTTCAAAATCTAAGCAGCATTTATAACTATGTAATACTTTTTGATAGGTCTGATGGCGCCTCTGTGTTGGCCGGTTCCATAACTTAGAATAAGAAAACTTGTCACATAATTCATCAATAGAGAAACAAAATAGTCTATGATCATTGAGGTCTTTAACTGTCATTTATATTTTAGGTCAACATTCCTAACGTGAAAAAATGGGGTTAGGTGTCCATTTTGTTACACACGAATTTTTCAAAGCTTTTTTAGTTTTTTAACATTAATGACAACTTTTTATACTTTTTCATGACTATCTTTGAATGTTTTGAAAGTAGAAATGTTCGCGTGAGTTTCACATGTATTTTAAGGATGGTTTGTGCAATGTTGTTTTTTAGCATGTTTTGTGGCAGAGCTGCCCTGTTTTCAATGTTTAGGCCTTGCTTTTATAATTAGTTACAGTGCTGTAAGTGTTTTTTAATGCATAATCTAGATGTTTGTGCTAATTTTATTCATTTTTAGTGCTCCTGAAGATGTTAGGAACTCCTAGCGAAATATATCGAGTTTTAGTACAGAGTGACTTTCTTTAAAGTATAGCCCTCGTTTTTTGGTCGTAATTGCCCTTAATATCATATATGTGTGTATATATATATATATATATATATATATATATATATATATATATATATATATATATATATATATATATATATATATATATATATATATATATATATATATATATAACTGTCACGAGGAGTGGTATATGCGTCTAATTCTTGTATCGATATTCGCATTTCACCATACTGCCAAATTTTTGAAGAGGAAAATGATGATACGTTTGTAGTTGACAATCTACCACGGAATCATCAACAATCACCTTTTGCGCGACGTCTAGAATATTCATTGCGGTTGAAAACCTAACGATTTTAGAAAACGACGGGTACCAGCTGTCAGCTGCTTAGACGTTTTTACACTAGAGATTTTTCTTTTGCATCTTATTATTATACTCTAGCGCGGGAAAATAGTATTTGGTGCGAGAGACATTATAGCGGACAACCATGTGACAAACTTTTTTCAAATGCACTTTTACTGTGACAATTTCGCCTCTAAAGCGGACTAGGTTTCCGTCTTGATCAAGAATTTTGATGGTTATGTTAGCAATTGATTTACGGTGGCTGGAAAGTAAATGACATTCGAAGGTGTTTCTACTATTTTATACCCTGGTGGTACCGTGGGGAAAAACTGATGTATTGTCTGGACCGGTTTACCGTTATTGTATGACTCAAAATAGATGTTGCAATCAATGCATATAGCATGTACTTTTATAATTTCCACAGGCTTTTCCGATTCATGAACAACATTTGCTTTGAAAACTTTACTGAGTTTTGAGAAATCGACACTTTGACCACATTTTAAAGTTGTTTTAAGGGTGTTGTTAGTCGCATTGAGCTCCAATATTTCTTTTCCTATTTTAGTCTGCAAACCTTGATGTATATTTTTTATTTCGTGAGAGCCTGTTGGAATAATTTTAGGCTGTGTACCATAACAAAAGTTACTATTTGTTTCATCTACATTGAGGATGGCAATAAATGTTTAAAAATGTGTTAAACCGATTATATATTCTGCGTTCTCATCAAGAAATATTGGAGGATTGAAATTTGAACTTAACACTAATTGCCATTGCAAAAACGCAAATGCATAAGACATGATTCAATCGTTGTGTGTGATAAATTAAGCGAATATTTGCTTATTATATGGAAATCGTAAACTGAGGTGGCCACAGTTGAAGGGTTTAACATTCAGTTTCTGTAATTATATGTAATTGTATTGTCAACTCCATTACTTAAAAAATAATTAATTAGTTCTTGCGGCGGACGCAAGTTGCCATAATTAACAAAGTAGTCGACATTTTTATGTCATTTTATATATGCTGTCCAGTGAGTACCTTCATTTGCTTTAGTGTCTAGATTAACAATTCCACACTCCGCATTTGTCTTTTTTTTTCTTGGGTAAAGAATCTCGCATGTAAACACTGCTAATTTTTTATTTTCAAATGATTTGCATATTTAAGAACATCGACGTAATTCTTGAAAGTACAAGAGCAGATGTTGACAGAATGGTAAATGACCCATCCTTTATTATCTATTTACAACCATATTCAGCACCACCTAGGCAATATGTTGAAGAGATGATAAGAGACAGTAATGATCATTTTGATCATAAATACGGAATAAGACATAACTTAACTGGCAAATTTCACATCGGTGACTCTGAAGTTAATTTTGATAAGGATGATATCGCTATTAAGGGAGTCAAATAGAATGGCAGTCCAGGTCTCTACAAACTACTGTTTAAGAAAGAGCCCATCGGATATACGGATAAAGATGCGTACGACTATAATGACATTCTAAAGCTAACCAATGCACATTGCTGAAACTATAATCTAAATGAGCAAATTGCCGGTAATAAATCCAGAAAGTATAGGACTAATTCAGCCAAATGCGAAACGTCCGTGCTCTAGCTCACGACCTACTTTTACGTTTCCTTCAAGAACGCACACAGGACAAGGAATTATGACGTGGCATGACAAGTCGACAAACTATCTTTACTGGGATGATCCTAACGAGTTAGTTAGTTGATAGATTGAGACTCCTTCATGCATCTACGAATGCTGGTCATATTTACAATGATAATGAGATTGTTTCAATAAATGAAGAGTTGAGGGAGGAAGATATAATTGTATAAATAAACATCATTTTTATTGTGCATTACCAGTACGACTATGACTTTGGATAAGTTCGGAAAAAAATGTATGTGGATAAGCTAAAGATAAAACTGTCTCAAACAATAGTATTAAGATATTTTGGCAAAAAAGCATTTCATAACAGAATCTTTTTAGCACCTAATTAAACGCATACAAAATCTTAAGGTTTAATGCAGAAATATATAAACACCAGCAGTGGAAGTGATAATCCTTTTTCATGGAGAACAAACATCTGCAGATGAACTGGTTGGCAGAAAAATAAAGTCTGGTGACAGCATTAATTTAGCTATGTGGAAAATACTATGACTTAGATTTTCCATATCAAAATAACTTTAAGATGTCCTCTCAAAAATATCAGGGAGTTGATGGTATGAAGACAAAACACTTAGGAATTATAGAAGATAAAAGGACTTAAGTTCATCAGCGACATTTAAAAGCAAGTACTGTCACACTCGGTCTTAATATGACTTTGGATAAGTTTGGTAGACAAATTGATGAAAATGTTAACATGGTAAGAAAAAAGGCATGGCAAACAATCATCATATCTAGTCAAAGCCAAAGCAATCCTCGTAGAATTTTCCTGATCGACCATATTTCATACAACTATATTTTTGAATTCGATGCAGAAATAGATGAGGTTGTTGGAAATCCTAAATCTGATGTGGTCGTGCTCTTTAATGGAAAAGAAACGTCAGCAGATAATTTAGTTGGCGTGAAAGTTAAACCGGGTGATGATATATATTTCGAATACAATTCGACGAGCAGTATATCTGAATTTTTCTTAGAAATAACATTAGGATGTCCCCTAAAACTATCAAGGAATGGGTAGTGACAGAACTTCACAAACCGGCAAAGAGAAATTATAGAAGAAGACGAGTATTAGTGAAGGGGTTGGTTGATCTGTTTCAAGCTGATCTGGTGAAAATGCTTCCTTATTCGAAATTAAATCGTGGATATAAATATATTTTAGTAGTGATCGATGCTTTTAAAATTTTCTCTGGGCGAAATGTTTATAAAGTAAAGCGGCTAAAAAAGTATCAAAAGTTTTGAAAAAAAATCTACAATCACTAAAAAATGCACCCAAAAATTTGCAGAGAGACCTCGGAAAGGAATGTATGATTTCAGATTTCAAGGCTTTAATGAACTGATTTAAAGTAAATCACTACAATACCTATTTTAATCTGAAAGCTAGTATATGTGAACGTGTTAATAGAACATTTAAAACTATGATGTGGAAATAATTCAGCATGCAAGGAAACTGTAAGTGACGGGATTTACTTCCCAAAATTGTTTCGCAATATAACAACCGGGTGCACAGAACCATTCGAATAGAACCTGCTTCTGTGCAGAAGAAGCACGAAAAGCTATGTTAAAATCAGCCTTTAGTCATATGCAGACCATTGATCCGAGAAAGCAGAAATCTTATGTTGGCGAATATGTCCGCATCAGCAAACATCGAGAATTGTTTGCTAAAGATTGTAGGCCAAATTGGTCAAATGAAATTTTCCACATGCAGATTAAACAAACTAACCCTCGCATGTAAGACCTGGAGGATGAAATAGAGCAGCTCATAAAATGAGGATTATATAAAGAGGAAGTCGAGAAACAAAAATATCCTGACGTACATTTTGTTGAAAAAATCCTTAGGAGGAAAGGTGATAATATGTTTGTGAAATGGTTGGGTCTCGACAAATTGCACAATTCGCGAATTCCTAAAAATCACATTGTATAAAATTATATTATTTTTGCAACAATTTTTTTTCTTTAATAAAGGTATAGAACAATTATATATATATATATATATATATATATATATATATATATATATATATATATATATATATATATATATATTTATTCTTAGAATTGTGTAGTAGAACACTGGATGAATGACAGCTAAGTTACTTAATAAAAAACTGTACATTTGTAACATGTTTATCAACAAAGTAAATGTAAATGATACATATTTGGGTTTACATTTTAAAATATGGCAACAGTTTTACAAATGTAAAGCTATGCGGTGAAACATGAAAATGAACAATATGCATTAAAATGTTTCAAAATTAAATGTGTTACATTTTTAAAATGTCACTAGGCAATAATATTTATTACAAACCCTCTATGTAAAACAACATCTTCAACTAGTTGGAAAGAGAACGTTGATTGTAAAAATTGTGTGGCGGATATCGGTTAAACTCTTGTAGATCCGGACATTGATGAATAAGCTCCATCACAGCACAAACATTTTTTGAATTCGGAGCTGTTGAAACTTTACTCAAAATGAAGTTAAACAAGTTGCCAATGTCGACTTGTCCTGCATGCACATTGAAGACCAGAGATGTTAAATAATTCGAAAAGTCTTGTTTCTTCGGCATACCAATCTTGTATGCGATGATAGTTGCTAGTTCAAATAACTTGCAAACAGATTCCATCCCCAGATATATACACCCGCCACATTTATCTTTCAAATTTCCCAATTAATTCATAGGCTAAACCAACACCCACAAATTTAGATTTAGAAGGCTTAATATAGAACCTCGGTGGTTCAGGGGTAAGAACGTGTGCCTCTGAACCGAAGGGTACTGGGTTCGATCCCGGGGTACTCCTTTCACTTTTTCAGTACAAACTGTAAAATTAACATCAACCGAGGTTCTGTCATTGTATTTGAGCAATGCCTGCACTTTCCGCCCTTCGGAGAGGGGGTAAAGCCGTCGGTCCCGTGTCCATGCGATGTTGGGCACGTTAAAGATCCCTATCCTCCTTACAGAAAGACAGGGGTTCAGCAAAATTTCCAGGATAGTGAGGTGAAACTGCTCCTTGGCGTCGGTGATTGGCCATTGTCGCGGAAATAGGCCGACGTTAAAGAAACAAAAAAAAGGCTTAATATGGTGTCACTTTTCACAAAATGTAGTCAAAATAATTTTTTTTAATTTTGCTTTCTGAACACTGTCTTTTAGAAGTGCCATGATCAGCATTTTTAATTGCATTTGAAACACTGCAGGTATTCATTGTCAACAGTTAAATGTGCACTTATGACAGTAAATTTAAACGCAGAGCTTTATACTGCATTTCAGCTCCACTCACTACATGGCAAATGTTATTTTACATCCCTTCTCTCTAAGATACAAACTTAAAGGAATTCTTAATGTACCACTACAGTTAAGTTTTCCGCATTAAGATTGTTTCGCTATTTGCAGTCACAATGTTAAATTAAATTTATGTTACTTTGGCCAAAAATGGTACAGACATTCCTATGATTGAGCATAATCTTCAAATTTTGTGGATGACCATTTACCGCAGCATGGTCCATACTTCTAGCCAACGTTTTCATTGAGAGAGGCATTAACTATATTTTTCTGGGGCCATTTTAAAATTTTGTTATGTGGTTGATTACGTTCTGGTTTGAAAATAAAATTTATACCGTGATGGGTTACAGATTTTAAGATGGAATTTATGAGGTTAATGTCCGCAAAATATGGATCCTGACAAATGGACTCATTAAGCAGTTCTTGAGTATAGTTATAAAAATTGGAAATATTTTCAACAGGATATTTCTTGTGGATGTCTTCACACCGATTTTGGCCGAGCAGTGTTATCGAATAATACTTTTCATACACGGTGGTATCATTGTCAGATTTCTTAAAAAGGTTAACAAGTTCGTCCGGATTGAAAATTATTATATGCAAGTGCTTCCAAAGTATCTGCAATCAGTTTGCCAAGTAACAGGATCTTCTCGATCAGCAACGACACGGTGTTCGCGGTGCATTGGTCAGAGTGTGCACCGCATCTTTTTCAGTTACACAATTCTTTAAAAATTAAACTAAGATTTCTTTGAAAGTAAGTCTTTTTATAGGAATATAGCTTATCTCCATCCTCCCTTAGAAAGACTTAGTTAGTTAGTTAGTTAGTTAGGCAGTATATGGCTGCGGCAGGTTGCCATTCGCACATTTTTCTGTGATTTAAAAAAATATTTCCGGGATATATCTGTCTGAATAATACTTAGTGGGGTAATACGAACATGTATAAATATGAATTGTTTGTTTTTTCAGATCACCATGTATTTCAATACATAAATTAATCATTCTGACAGGCACTGAATTACACTAATTATTTGTTTTTATTTTATATATGTGCACGCACACAAATATTTGTCTTGGATTGAAATTCTTATTAATTTTGTTACTACTATTTTGTGTACTTAATTTTATTGGGATAAGACTGGGATACAATCTTCATGTCTTGGGGTCGATCAATACAACTTTAAAGACACAAAAGAGGACCCTGGTAAGAATGGGAAGACATATGGAAAAACGATAGGACTCTACATTCTATTTTCTTACATTTTTATTATTTTTAGTGGGTTTTAACACTTATATTATTTAATTCTTTAGTAACAGTTTTAACTCCTTTTTAACCTAAACACTCACACAAAATCCCGTTCGTACATATAAACGTTCACATTCATACACGCACACATGCGGACAACGATACACTGGCTACTAGTAATAGGTTTCCAAATTTAAAGATGAATCTTTAGATTTGTAATATGTAGTAGAATACTTTTATATATGTGTACATTTCTAGTTTCTAGTAAGTGAAAAAGATTAAAAGGACTGGGAACCATCTTCATTTCAATTATATCATCTAAAAAAGATTTAATTTTTAATTTTTTGTCAGACATGGTACAAGCTAGAAGCACATGTGCCGGGTCCCCAATCTCACCACACTCACAATTTGGATTATCTCTTATATTTATATTGTACAGATATTGAGGTACTATAACATGTCCGAATCTTAACCTACTAATGTTAGTTACTAAAGATCTACTTACAGATAATTGGTTAAACCATGATATTATGGGTGGAAGTATTTGAATACTTTTATAGTAGTGACCTTTGTCGTCACTTTTATATTGATGACTCCATTTTTTAATAATAACTTCTTGAACAAGATAAGAATAAATGTCCGAGACTGGACAAGTATAACGTATTTCCTCACCTTCTAATGTAGCACACTTCGCCAGGTAGTCAGCCGCCTCGTTGTTGTCAATGCCACAGTGAGCTTTAATCCATACTAGATATATTTGAGTACCTTTTGCTGACAACTCCAATATCAACATTCATTCTGACATTCATTAAATAAACGTATGAGCATATCTAGCGACACTCCATCAGTGGGATTTGAAATCGGAGGTATGTCTTTGTGACTTCACGCTAAACTGTGAAACGAAGAAGGGAGGAAGTATCTCTTATCATCGGTATTGGACAAGGCAATTTTACATAAATAGTTTGTAGATATTCAGTGACATTCAGATTTGAAAACGTACAGGCTGCAGTAGACCTGGCTGCGCTCCTCCTCTATTATTTCTTTATAATGCACCAAATATAATTGTTTTGCAATGCTATATTTACTAACTCTTTTAGATTTTTTACAAACATCATCAATGGATTTTATACAATAAGCTTATTGTAGCCAATGCCATAATACTTCATCAATGGTTTTCCTTTATATTCAACTTTCATTTTGTCAGTAACCGAATCCGTTACTCGCATATCATGATTTATATAAGGATAATTTAAAGTATCGAACTCGCTAACATGTTTTTTCCTATCGCAATAAACATTTTCAGTTTTCACATATATTAAGGAATCGGGGTCCGTGTAGAGCAAGGTTACGTTATCTTAATAGAGGGGTTTAAGAAAATTGTAAAAAAATTCGTAAATGAATCATTTTGAGATGTACAGTATTGAGAATCCGACATATATTGGCTTATTATAATGTATGAAACTTCTTTTCATCTCAAAACACACAAAATGTTCACTGTAAATTCTATAATCTTTGAAATTTGGCTTGCTAATTTAATTTTCACTGCCTATTTATTGACGGTTTTTAATAAATTATGTAGCAAGTTTTATGTCAAATGTTTTTTGACGTTTTCTATTATTTCCCCATATATATATATATATATATATATATATATATATATATATATATATATATATATATATATATATATATATATATATATATATATATATATATATATATATATATATATATATATATATATATATATATATAATTAATTAATATTTTTCTTAAAACTATCCTTCTCGAAACTGTTTCCGGCAGAATTTTTCAGATTAGTGTTGAGTTTTATATACGGTTTCAAAAAGGGTGACTGTGAAAATTTGAGCGCTCCGTGAATTCGACTGAGTGTTAAACCATTTCGCATTATGTACCGTTTTTTATCTTCCAAGTTAGGTAATAATTTCCCACTTTTACTGCCAAGAGGCATACACTTTTCTGGGCAAAATGGCGAATCGTTGAAGTGATCCTGAAGGTGTTTGGAAATAATCAAGTCAACTTTAAAAACATATTCTGTCAATAACGTATCCGATAAATTAAAAACAGACTTTTGCAAGCGTTCAATTTCTTGACTTCCTAGCCATTCAAAATTTGAAATTGGAAGATTCTGTTGCATAATATAGCCGTATAAGTTAGTGACGTTATAGTATACAAGATATGATGATTCTTTTGACGGGTCATAGTTGGGAAGGAACTCTTGTTCGCTATGGCTCTTCTACTGACACCTGTGCTTACTCGTCGACGTAAGCCTCGTTTGGAAAAGTGGATCATATCGATGTCGACGAGCGTTTCCAATTCGATCTTGGTATATCGCAACATGGCGTGCCAGCTTAAGGCTGGAGCCGTATAATAATGCGCCGGATCAAGCTGGTAGTACTTCAAACACAAGTCTCTATAATTTTCAAAAACATCTGCCAATAATAAAACAGCAGTTAAATACAAATCTGGGTAGTCTCCAAACGTTTTACATTGAAATAAATTCCAAACATTAGCGGCTCTGGAATATTCTTCATCCGAAACCGATTCATCCCGTATTTCATCATAGAAATATTTTTTTATCGGGTAGATAATAATCAGTACATCAAATTTAGAAAAATCCGTAACATATTTATATTTATAAGGATAAATACCTTTTCATCTCATACATCAAAATTTGTCACAAATAAAATTGCTGTGTACCTCGCGGCACTGACTATTATCTAAAAGTGATGAAAGCTCGTCAAGAGAAGACGTTAGAAAGTGATACGAGTCCAAGAACGTAATTTGCAGATTTTAGTTCAATATCACCTTGTTCGTTTCTGTAATTTTCAGCAGGTAGAAGTTTTGTAAAAGATACATATTTTTCATATGTTTGCCGAATTACTGTCAATTCTTCAGGATTTTTAACTAAAGTGCCAATAAAGAGATGAGCATCATAATTTTTCAACTTGTGGAAATTATATATATATATATATATATATATATATATATATATATATATATATATATATATATATATATATATATAATTAGTTTTCTTATAATTAAATATTTCATTCTGATTACCCAAAATACATAATTTTTTAATTTAACTATTTTGCTTCTAAATTATTAAACACAATATCAACCTGCCTTAGGCTTCTTAGCAATATTATATATATATATATATATATATATATATATATATATATATATATATATATATATATATATATATATATATATATATATATATATATTTGTGTGTGTGTGTGTGTGTGTATGTATGTATGTATGTATGTATGTATGTATGTATCACACCGATGACTCAAAAATAATGGGCCTATTTTGATAAAATTTGGCGAGTGACTTCCTTTTGCAAGTGGCTTGAATAAGTTCGTTAGCCAGATAAATCGAACTAGTTTTTCAGACACAATTTTAGGTTTTCTTTGAGATAAAATTATATCACCGAAAATAACAAAGCTATGGCAACCAAATTTGGTAGGCAGGTTTACATTATAAAAGCCAAACAAGCGCCAAAATCTAGATCTTTAAGTGAAAAGGAAAAAAGTTAATGGCATTTAATTAGGCAAAATTTTATTGCCACTAAAAGTCATAAAAGACGCAATACCAATATACTGTAAATTTTGTAAATAAAATATGCTAAATATTGCAGGCACCGTTTTTTTTTTTTTCATTACGCAAATAGCTCAAGAAATACGAGAAAAATTACTATGAAGACTTTATAATTTTTTCCGGTAAATTTCAAATTGGAGTTTTAAAACGTGAAAATTAGTATAACTATTGCTTGTTGTATGGTAAATATTGCATAAAATGTATATTAGAATGTTGTAAATTTATGCTAATCTTCTCTTTGGTTAAAATAGTTGCAACAAATTCTTCTAAAATAGACTTTTCATATTAAAGTTAAATAACTGAAGACCATTATGGATTATCTAATTATTATTCCACTTTTAATGCCAAGCCTACGATAGTCGAGGAGTTAGACGGCTGGCTCATGAGCGAAGGGACGTGGATTCAAATCTCACTGTTGACCGAATTTTTCTTTCAACTTTTTTTTTTACTTTTTTCGTCTTTGATTCCATTTAAACGTTATCTGATCAAATTGTGTAATTCCAATTTTTTTAGCGACCTTTGTTGAAAAAATCACTAATGAAAATTAAGGACTTTTGAGTTTAGCAGCAGTTGTTGTTGCTCTTAGTTGGTAAAACCGTTCTACAGTTAACACAGACGTAGATATTTGTGACTTCCGAAGAGTCATCTTTCTTCACTGCAACCTGACTAAATTTTGCAGCATCCACAGGCAAAAGAATTTTCTCTGTGAAGCCACAGAAAAAGTATCTGCTTCTGTATTTCGATAAGGTTTTGAATATTTTTTGGTTTATTTATTTTATTTTTATAAGCGAATTTTCTTGTACAAAATGTTGTTTTATTAGCGAATTTTCTTATAAATGAAGTTGGATGAATTTTCTTTGAATAAAAATTTGCTGCGAATTTTAATATGAAAAATTATTCAATTGATGGTATATTTCTTAAACAAAATTTGTCGAAAATAAGGTTTTAAAGGATTTTCCTTCAAACAAATTATTTTATTTTCAATTTTAATTACAGATTAGGTTTATAATTTCAATTTTATGTATTCTTTTAGCAAAATTTAGTTGAAAAAAATATTTAGCCACTTTTCGCAGAATTTTTTGTGCTTCCGAGCAAATTAATTTTTGTAATCCTTTTTTGTGAAATTTTGGGAACTAATGATAAATGTCTAATAAGTCATTATAAAAGAATGCTTATTGTCTTGAAAAAATTGCCTGCGAGCTTTAATGATTTTTTTTAAGTTTGAAAAGGTGTTTGTGAATAATTATTTTTTGGTGGGTGGGTAAATAGCTTGAAGAGGTTAGTTGGCCATGAAAATCTGACCAGTTTTTTCGGAAACATTATATGTTCATTTTTGGGAAAGTTTTGTACTTTTTCTAACAATAAAGTTATTTTGATGAAATACGGTACATTGTTTCGACTATATGGGTAACCAAATACTGCCTTCTTTAAAAAAAAGAACATAGTTGCTATTAAAATCATTTTTATGAAAATCCACGAACATGGGTAGTGAAATTTGGAGGCGCCTCATCATGCGTAAACTACCTTCCACAGTTGTAAGCGCAGCTCCTCCAGTAGCTCAGAAAGAACATTTTGCCAGAAAAACCAACATGCTTCGCCGTTTAAGCGGTTTGGTAAAATTACCGGCCCAACCAAATGTCCTCCAACAATACCGCCCCACACATTTATTTTAAATTCTCTTTGGAGAATTGTAGCGTTACTGTAGCATCTGGATTTACATTCGAATATTCGTGGCGGTTGTGCAAATTCGTAATCCCTCTCCTTGTAAAGCAAGCTTCATCCGTAAAAAGAATGATCTTGGGAAAATGAATTTTCTGATGTAAGACGAAATTACAAAAAAGTATTGACGCAGCAAGTGCGTTGTGGAAGTGAATTTTCATAAAATTATTTGTAATAGCAAATATGTATATCTAATGCAATCAGGTATTAATTAGGTTACCGGTATAGCCGTTATAGTAGAAACAATGTACAATATTTTACCGATACTATTGTTTGAAAATGTACAAAAATTTTCCAAAAATAAACTTTAATTGCTGGTTTCCTAGCCAACAAACCTTTGGTTAATAGCAAATTGAGTTACTGAAATTTCAAGCAATTAATGAAAATTCGCTACCAAAACTAACTTACTGCGTCTCTTTTTTTCTTATAAACGTGCATCATATTTCGATAGAAAACGTAAGAATGCAATAATATAAAGGTGTTAGAAAAAGGAAGAATTGAAGGGATCACCACCGACTCATGGACGACGCTGTGATTGTCAAAATATTTTTATAAGATGCAGCTTCAGACACCCTACAATTAACGTATATTTTTTTTTCTCGTAGCTATATTGTATAATAACAATTATATTGAGCTTTACCGTAGAAATGCGTCACCTTGTATATATGTAAACATATAAAAACTGAGAGTAAACAAGGATATGTTTTCTAGGGGGCCTAGTTTGAGGAAATCCTTTTTAAACTCAAGCGTCGAGGTCTCTGTTTACCGAACTTTTTCTACGAAAATTGGCAAAAAATTATAGACCGGTAAACCATAAACCTAACTAGGCCTACAGCCAAAGCATCAACTTAAGTAAACCTACAGCAGAGTGTATTTAAAGTGTTTATTTGCAAAGAATTTTCGGTAAATATTTTAGTAAAATGAAGGAAAATGGCGGTTGAAGCTGAAACTTAAGGGTTTGCACAACACTCTTCTTGCGACATTTCCTTTACATAATCTGTGTTTGTTTCAGATTCTTTGCCTAAATGTTCCTAATTTTGACGTTTCAAATCACGACTATTTATAATACAAACACGCGTACCAAAATTGTTTGCCTTACTTTGTTATTTCCGGAGATGTAGTTTTTTTTCTAAAGAAAACACAACATTTTTAGGGAAAACCTGAAAACCTGGGCCGATTTTCCGGGCTGACGAACTTGCCCAACCCTCTTGATTAAAATCGGCCCATTATTTTTTGAGTTATCGGTATATATATATATATATATATATATATATATATATATATATATATATATATATATATATATATATATATATATATATATATATATACATATAAATATATGAAAATTGAAACTGACCCTGGATACTGGTGCTGGGGGGCCTAGTTCGCGCTCACTTGAAGAAATTTCTTCAAAATTCAAAAGCCGGGATCTACTTATTAGTGATTTTCAAAGAAAATTCACTGAAATCACAAACATATAATACTATGTTTAGTGAAAATTCATCAAAATGTGAACTTAACGTTCAATTACTTCATTAGAATTGTAGTTACTTTTTAGCAACCCAAAAACTGAAGTTTAACATTCAGTATAAATGTATGAACGTATCCATTCTATATGAACGTATAGACGCATCCATTCAGTATAAATGCATGAACGTATCCTTATACATCTGTTCGACCATAGAGTAATATGTGTTTACGGTGACATAATAATATATTAACCGTCAGCTCAAACCTGTACGAGCGTCTCGCGTCAGTAAAAACTTGGTAAAAACATCATTTTGCCTACACCACTACATAACACAACATAATTGAATTTATCTAAAGAACCTCGGTAGTTCAGGGGTAAGAACGTGTGCCTCTGAACCGAAGGGTATTGGGTTCGATCCCAGGGTACTCATTTCACTTTTTCAGTACAAACTGTAAAATTAACATCAACCGAGGTTCTGGCATTGTATTTCAGCAAGTTGAATGTGTGCACGTTCCGCCCTTCGGAGGGGGCGTAAAGCCGTCGGTCCCGTCTCCACGCGATGTTGGGAACGTTAAAGATCCCTACCCTCCTTACAGAAAGTCAGGACTTTGGCAAATTTCCAGGATAGTGAGGTGAAACTGCTCCCTGGCGTCGGTGATTGGCCATAGTCGCGGAAATAGGCTGACGTTAAAGAAACAAAACACACACACACGCAATTTATGTCATCAAAGATATCAAAATCGACAAAATGTCAAGAGCTAAGTTTAAACAGGCACTAACCGACCTATATAACTATGTTAACAAACGAGAAGAAGGTCAGTGGCGCACAGTTTGTTTTTAAGTTGTTGCATTCATTGCAC
Source organism: Tillus elongatus (assembly GCA_964006375.1). Classification (NCBI taxonomy): domain Eukaryota; kingdom Metazoa; phylum Arthropoda; class Insecta; order Coleoptera; family Cleridae; genus Tillus; species Tillus elongatus. Next base: position 269,029,503 of record OZ023262.1, read on the forward strand.
ATACGCACGGCCCTGATAAAGCTGTTCACACTTTCTTTGTAGTAAAATATGTACTAGTTTAAATAACTTTCACTCTCCAAATTGCATTCGGATTGCTACAGTCGTTTTGGAGAAATTTGTAGTAAACCAAAGAAAAAGAAAAATTTAAGCTGTGAAATGAAGAAAATCAGACCTATGTTGACATGAAAAAAAGTCTTATTTTACGTGGGCAGTCTAACGCACGAGAGATGGCCCACGTCCTTAAAAAAAATATATTGAAACACACGAAAACTATTGCTTATCAGAACTTTAATTTTTATGTCAATCGTGATGGACGCTACGTTATCAGAGGATAGTAATAGCATTTAAAATATTTTATACACAAATTTTATTATTGCCAAGACTATATAAAGACAACATAATTGTAAAGTCATTCAGATTTATCACATAGACGAAAATATCCACAGAGAATAAAAATGAGTATATCTAAGCGATTTATATTGGCTCTTTTCCTCGTTTCATATATTTCTGCAGTGGTAAGTTTTTAAGATTTATTTAACTTAAATATTATATAAAAGGTTTTTAACTGTATTGTAAATCTGCGTTATATTTTCATGAAATGTGTTTTGTTTTAATATTTGAACAACACACCACGAGGGCTTACAGCCTAAATACTATCGTACCGTGGGTGTCGACAAGGAGGAAAGAGGCAACTTGTTATTTATGGACTTGAAAGTTTGGGGGTTCGGAGGAGAAGGAAAAACATGTGCCGGCAAGGAATTCCACAACTTAGAAGTCCTTGGGACAAAAGACCGGGCATCACAAAATGTTCTATGTCTGGTGACCTGGACAGTAAAAGGGTGCATTCGCTCTTTTCCCCTGGTAGATCTGTTGGGGGCAGCAGGTGGAGGAACTATGGAAGAAAGTTCCTGTGAGGAGTGCCCGTGCAGATATATATAAAAGAGATACAGAGGTAACCAACGGCACGTGGGTGGGCAAGGGATGGCAGCCTTTGGGTGAGGGTAGGGTCACCGATGAGACGTATAGCTTTCTTCTGAATGGCGTCCAGGATAGCGAGTGTAGAAGCAGCAGCGGCACCCCAGATGTGGAAGAAGTATTCGAGGCTTGGTCTTATTTGTGAAGTATATAAGGTATAAAGATTAGCTTGTGAAAAGTATTTGCGAGCCAGGAAGAGGAAACCTAATGTCATAGCAGCCGCTTCTGCAATTTATCTGGCGTGTTGGCGCCAACGGAGATTTCTATCCACAGCAATGCCAACAAGTGGAAATGACTCATTACTTTGAATAACTTGGTTGTTCATTGTGATGGGTCTAGGGCTAGTGTATCTCTTGTAAGAAAGAAAGCAAAACTGAGATTTGGTGGTGTGGAATTGTACAAGATTTCTACTTCCGCAGTCTAATAGTTTTTGCAGATCCACGGAGACAGAACGCTTCATGAGTCTGCGATACTCATCTAATTGGGCTAAAGAGACAGGCTTAGAATATTGTATATTTGAGTGGAGGGTGCTGTCATCCTCGTAACTGTGAACTAGGTTGGATTTTCTAGATAGGAGGTCATTGATGTGGAAAAGAAACAAAGTAGGGGCTAAAGCTGAACCTTGAGGAACAACTGCATTAATTGGGTATAGTTTAGAGAAATGGCCATCCACGACAACAGGAATGCTTCGGTTGGAGAGGAAATTTGCTGTCCAGGTACAGAGTTTTGGTGGTAGGCCATAGGCCGGAAGTTTATTAAGCAGCGCTGCACTGCTGTTAATATATATATATATATATATATATATATATATATATATATATATATATATATACATATATATATATATATATATATATATATATATATATATATATATATATATATATATATATATATATATATATATATATATATATATATACATATATATATATATATATATATATATATATATATATATATATATATATATATATATATATATATATACATATATATATATATATATATATATATATATATATATATATATATATATATATATATATATATATATATACTGGCATTTCTAAATCTAACACACGATCGCCAATACGACTTTCATCAAAAACGATCCGTGGTTGATATTCTCACATAACCACTTTACTTTATAATAATATTGTGCCTTCGAAAAACCTACAGTGGCTATGTAAGGACGGTCTGATCACAATTTCGTGGCCGCCATGTTTCCTCTTTTAGCGAACTATTTGTACAACGATAAATAAATATCGTATGATAACTCAAAAAATAATGGGCCGATTTTTAGTTAATCATACTATTCATTAAATTCTACTTAATTTTGTAGGTAACTTGTTTTTGTGAATGGCTGGGATAAGAGTTTTCCAGGAAAATATAACCAGTTTTTCCGGGAAAATTTTGTATTTCCGTACGGAAAATGTTTGTATCTCCGAAATCAACATAGCTATGACAACCAAATTTTGTACTCATGTTTACACTATGAAGCTTACCCTACAAGCAAAATTCAGATCTCTAAGTGAAAAGGAAAAATTATTTTAGATAATTAAACACAAATTTGGGTGGCATTCATGATCAGAGAAATACACAAAACCAAAATATTTTGTGTGGATAACAAAATCTATCGTATTTTACAGGCAAATATTTAGTTTCCGTGACGGAAAAAGGTCAAGAATTGGCATTGAAATTACCTTGAAAGTTTTATAGTTTTTCTTATTAAAAGGTGAAGTCGCGATTTGAAACGTCAAAAATTGCAACTTTTAGACGGAAAACCTCTAACAAATACGGGTTATGTAGAAGAAAGATCATAATAAATGTCTTTTACAAAGCTTCAAGCTACAGCTTCAACCATCATTGTGTTTCATTTTACTAAAATATTTGCAGAAAATTCATGCAAAATTGAGCCCGCCTCTGGTGTTTTGGCAGTAGTTTCAGATATGGAGTTAATGGTTTAATAGCCTATACTTTTTAGCGAATGTTAATAGAAAAAATCGTTATTGAGAACACCGCGACTATAGAATTTTAAAAATATTTCTTCAAAGGAGCGCGAACTAGACCCCTGAAAGAAATATCACTTTCAGTCTTTACATGTTTACATATATACAGGCTGGGGCATTTTTAAAGCTCAATATGTCCGTTATTATACAAGATACGGAAAATATTATAAAAGTTATTTATAGGGTGTTTTGAGCTGCATCTTATAAATTTATGTTAACAACCACAGGCTGATCCATAAGTCATTGGTGATACAAGTTGTCTTTTTTTAAATTGGATACCCTTTTTTTGCAGCATTATTGCATTTTCCATCCAATTTCAATGCATGCTTGTAATGAGAAAAAATTTATATCGTCCATCGTTTTCGAGTTAGTTCAATGGTTTTGCAACTTTTTACATGTTGACACATATCACAAATTGTGATGGAGCGTTTTTACCAATGGAAATCGGAGTCCCATGAGAAAGGCGCATTTAGGGAGATTTTCAATTATATTGCTCGACAAAAAAAAAACTATATGCCATATACAAGACACTCTCAAATTACTTAGCCAATCTTCCTAACAAAATGGCGTAATTTCATTAAACGGGCTGTTCACCAATATTCATGTAAACAATTTTTTGTTAATTTCTCTCCAAAAGTTTTTGTTAATAATTGTATCTTGGCTGGTGTAGTTTTTGTGTAAATTACGTGGATAGCTTCGTTGGCCAGGAAAGTCAGACTATCTTTTTTGAAAAAATTTATTTATCTTTGGAAAATTTTTGTACATTCTATCTACTAAATTTAATGTCTTTAAAAAACCATATCTAACATAAAAAATAGTTCTATGAAAATTTGATACAATAACCTACTTGCTACGTCCAGACTTTTTTTTGGGCGGAGCCTTTTGGAACAAACAGGAAAATCGAGGCATTTCTGTGTTAATCGACGCCACAGGCAGAAAAAAAATTGACAGAAGACACAAGTAATAATGATGAAGAAATTACCCATGTGTTGTTTCATTGTCGGAGTGTCTTTTTTAATTAGAAAATGTAAATTAAAATATCGTTCTGGATTCCCGTAAACTATCAAATCGACTCTATTGTTAATTAGTGTCATATTAGTTTGGTAGTTGACATCACCTGAAAAGTAATTAGTAAAAGGAATCATGGCAGAATTCTTGAAATTTGCATGGAGAAATGTATGCAATTGCGAATATTTGTTGAGTTAGTTTCTGAGCTTTAAATCGTTTATCACTGCTCCATATTTAAATCAAAATATTTGATTGAATAGGTAACTGCAAAAAATTGAAAACCTATTCAATTATATGAAGTATAGAGAAGTCACGTTCGTTTACCTGGACAGCTATGTGAAAACTGGAACCTGTGATGGGCACTAATAAGTACACTTGGAGAACCCAAATTGCCACAACACTTATTTCAGAGACGTTACGATCGTTTCGTTGACCATGTCAACGTCTTCAGAGGAAAAAAATTCTAGACATCAACGTCTTTAGAGGAAGGAAAATTCTAGAATTTTTCTTTCTCTGAAGACGTTGATATGGTCTACGAAACGATCGTAAGGTCTCTGAAATATGTGTTGTGGTGATTTGGGTTCTCCAAGTGTACTTATTAGTGCTCATCACAGGTTCCAGTTGTCACATAGTGAATTATGGCTGCCAGGTCAACGGAACTGAATCTATATAGAAAGCTAAGTAATAAGATTAGATTTTTAGGTGCTGATATTGCTTTTTTAAAATCATGCAAACAGAAGTCAGTTTTTCCTAATTTCATTAATATCAATGTTAAACTTTCTTCTAACACAAAAGTTGGTCAAAAACTTTAAACTGTGCTAAACAAAAATGGTTAGATTTAGAAAGGTAATATCTTTACTCTAAACGTAGTGGATTAGAAACACAAGCTTATACCTAGTTTGTTTAAAAAGGTAACATTTAATTTAGATAACGTAGAGTATGATGAATGGTGCAATTTTTAGAGGAACATGTTTGTAGTCATAAACGCTAAGTTAATTAAGAAAATCAATATTTAGAATAAAAAACTTAAAAAAAACTTGTAAAGGATCAGATTAAAATTGAAAAATCAGTTCCTCGGAAAATTGACGTTGTAGAAAATCTTTCTTCGCAGTCTTTTAACCAAAATGAAATGGACCTCTTAAACAAAGGGTTAAAATTCGGATTACAGTCACAAAAAGAAGAACCTTTAGATGTCATTGCTAGTTTAGAAACGGGAATTAAAAAATTACCTGATTTTTCAAAAAACTTTATTCGTGAAGCATGTAAAAAAAATTTCTAGAAATCTAAAAGAAAATAATTCTACAAAAAATAAAAATTATTGTCAAATGAAAATAGTTAAATGATTGCGAAAAAAGCATTGTTTTTAAATAATGGCGGATAAGGGCAATAAAGTTGTGATAATGGACAAAATTGATTATAAAGAGCGAGTGAGTAATGCAATAGAGTCACGGTCGTATAGAAAAGTAGATAAAAATCCGTTACCAAAAATGAAAACTTTAGAATTTTTCTTCCTCTGAACATTGACATGGTCAACAAAACGATCGTAAGGTCTCTGAAATATGTGTTGTGGTGATTTGGGTTCTCCAAGTGTACTTATCGCCTTGACAAGGCATCAAAGGCTGAGAAAAATAGTAACTTTACTTCTGTTTAAAATCTTCTCTTCGGCTTCTGCATGCATACCACCATCCTCAATTCATAAACCACAAAAAATTTTTTTTTTTTGAATAACCCTCAAGAAAGTTACGGCACCTGTGGCAAATAGGGGTTCTGTGGGGACGGTAAACAGGACCGTAAGAAGGTATAGCTGCAAAATTGGATAATTTCCATTTAGTTTCACACAAAAAAGATTTACTTCTTTGAAAACTTGACTGTTTTCAAAATAAACGTACTTTTTCAATGAAATTAAATTAACGATTATACGCAAACATTATGTATTCTCGAAGGCATCGATCTTAGCGCTAATTATGTATATCTGCTGTAGATACTTTTCAGCACAAAACAAATATTTTTATTAAGACATCAACAAAGCCAATAAATAAAATAACAACATTAAAAATAAATAGTTAACAACATGGATATCGGAAAGCTTGTTACAAATTGCATTACCCTACCCAATTTAATTAATCTAAAATTAAACTGCAACTTTAGAAGCACAGCAACAACAAATCAGAGTAAGTGCTCGAAGTGTTTAGGATTTAAGTCAATGTATTTATTAGCTAGTTTATTAAAACTATTTCTTACTTCAAAAAATTATTTTTATTGATTTCTGATAATATTAAGAACCTGTAGTATCTTTTCCCACAATTGCTGGCGGTTGTTAATTTGATCCTTGTAGATCAGTGACTTTAAATAACCCAAAAAGTAAAAATCTAGCGGATTTAAATCGGGACTAAGCGCAGGCCATGAGTGCGCACTACCTCTACCAATCTACCTTTAAGGGTAAATTTCATCTAAATAATTTCGCACATCTCGGATGTAGCTGGAGCACCATCATGCATGAACCAAGAGTCACTCCTGAAAGTTAAAGGTACATATTTCTAATCATCTTCTATCAGGATAAAGCTCAAAATGGCATACATTTTCTAAAATGATGGGTAAACTGTCTCTCAAAACAAGATACACGTTGCTCTGTTAAGTCTAGGTGACAGTTCAAATGGCCCCACAATACAATTTTTAAGAATGCCACACCAAATTTTAATTGAAAATTAATGTTGAAAATGTGTTCGTGGATAGCATGAGGATTTTCGATCTTATATGTATGGCTGTTCAGCAAATTGAACATACCTCTTCTGGTAAATGAGGCTTCATCAGTAAATAAAATTTTCTTGTAGAACATTGAATCCTCTAAATAGCATTCTCTCAAACAGGTAAAAATAAAGTCTTCTTGGTATGTCTTGCGGTAAAAGCTGCTAAACTCGAGTGAAATGATACGGATTCGGATTTTCTTTGTGTATGATTCTGGACACCAAAGATCTGCTTTTACCCGCTGCTGCACTAACACGCCTCGTGCTGGTTTCCACGTCTTCTACAATACGAACTATGATTTGGTCTTCGATATCAGCACGAACTACCTACATCCCGTCTTCCTGCAGTTCTGTTTTTGGAATGAAATGTGCCAGTTTTACCTAATCTATCATACAGTGCGTCAAACATTTTATGATTCGGTTGCCTTCTATTAGGATAAAGCCCAAATACCGCAACTTTATTAAACTATTACAACTTCTGAAGCGTTATATTACTCTAGTTTTTACGAGAAAATATAAATTTTCACCAAATCACCAATTATTTATCTCCTACCCCCTGAGACGATCTTTTTTCCCTCAGGGCTCGTCCGCGGCCTTGCCGCCCCGATAGCACTGTAACCTTTGGTTGATTGTGCATACCATTAGTCTTACTCCACCCATTCCAAAATCATTGTGCCTTGAACTAGTCTGCACAGCGATTGGTAGGGTGAAGTTTTATATTGCTCTGTCTCCGGTCTAGACTGGCCGTAGATCAATTGTCTTTTGCAGTCCAGAGCTTTACACTCGCACAAGATATGCTGGGCTGATTCCTCCCCCCGCCGCAGAGTCTGCATGCGAGGTCCCCTTCGAACCGCCCCATTTTATGCAGGTGTTTCTTGACGGCCATGTGTCCCGTCAAGAGACCTGTTGTGTTTCTGAGCTGTCCTCTGCTAAGATTTAGCAGCTCCACAACTCTCTTTGAACTGGGTCCGTCAATTATTGACTTCCCATGTCTGAGCCCTGGACAGTCCGCCCAGTACACCTTGTGTTGGTTTCTGACCCAGGACTTAATGGCTCCCCTGGCAGTGCTCTTTGACACGCCCAGAGCCGATTCTGGTCCCATAAATGGTTCTGCTGACCCTCTCTTTGCGAGACTCTCAGCTTTTTCATTGCCTTTGACCCCCGAGTGACCCGGCACCCAGATGAGGGTCACCTCATTCTGCCCAGCCAGGTCGCTCGTCTCTTCTCGGCACTCACTCACCAGCCAGGAATTTACCCATGGGCTACTTAGTGCCTTAAGGGCTGCCTGGCTGTCTGTGGCTATGAGGATCCGCTTGTTGGTGTAGCCCCTCCTCTTGTTCTCCCGCACGCAGTGCAAAATGGCGTACATCTCGGCCTGAAACACCGTTGCATGGGCTCCGAGGGAAATACTATGACTTACCCTCGGTCCTTCCAAGTAAACACCTGCACCCGTTCCACGCTCCCCGCCGGATCCATCCGTGAACCAGAGGAGCGCGTCCCGTGGTATGCCCGACCCCTCCTCCGATATTACCCAAAAACAATTGAAAGCGTTCCTTTGTCGGGTGCTAACTGCATACTAAATTTGAAGATGATATCTCAATCCTTTCGAAAGTTATTGCGCCTAGTCACAGACAAACGTACAGGGTGACAGACCGACCGACAGACAAAAAAAAGTCGTTTCAGAATCTACTTTTCTATATGTTTTGACAGTTTTTAAGCAGTTTTAGAAAGAAAAAAATGAAAATTTCTGTCACCGATTGTCCACCCCTAGACGTCAATTTCTGATTAAGTTTCAGCAAAGAATACCAGATTTTTGATGAAATTGAATGTTTTCTAATAAGCAAACCCTAAAACGTTATATTACTCGAGTTTTAATGAAAAAAAAAATTTTTTTTGCTAGATTTAATTCTCGAAACGGTTCTACTCAAATACAATCTGAACCGTTTATTTGTCGGTTGCTAACTGTATACCAAATCTGAAGACGATATCTCAATTCGTTCTAGAGTTATCGTGGCTACAAACAGACAAACATACAGACCGACAAACGGACAGACAGGCAGACGAATCGACAGGCCGACAGACAAAAAGTTTCTTTCCCATATCATGTTTTCACAGATTTTACGACGTTTAAGCGAAAAACAAATTTCAAATTTTTGTCCCCGATGCCACACTTCCACACGTATTGACGATGTGGAAATTGCAATAGAACCAATTATGCGATTAGGGCTACACTTACAATTAGAATGTTGTAAGGCAGAGCTAAAGCTCTTTTTTGGGATATATGGCTCCACTTATATTTAATTCTAGTCGTAACTTACCATGAAGAAAGAAATTGGGGCATTCTGGAAGAAAGAAATCAGCAATTGTAATTTTAATTTAATAATTCCTCAAAACGACCATCGCTGGCTTACATGCAATATTACAGTTTTTAATCAAATCCTCTTCTGATATTTTCCAGCATCTCAGTGGTTATTTTGTGACATTCAGTAATAACTCCCCTCCTCGTGGTTCTTCGATAATTTCTAACGAGTGCGATGTGCTGCTCTGCGCGAAAAAAATTTCCTGGGCATAGACACAACGTATCTCGCATTTGTGGATTTGAAAAATCATTATGACCCGGTATCTTGACGGAAATAACAAGAAAACTCAAAGACGCAGCAAGTGCGTTATGGTAGTGAATTTTCATAGAAATGATCTGGCACCAAATATTTTATTATAACTTTTTTTCTTCTAACATAGAAATCTAAATTTTTGTATATAGTTTACTTTTTATATCGTAAACCTATCTACCAAATTTGGTTATCAATTTTTTTTTTTTGAGATAAAAATTTTTTTCGAATGAAAACTCAAAATTGGTGGTGCCACCAAGCGACAGTGTTGAAATTGATACCATCATCCTATTACGTATGATGCCTAATAATACCGTGCCACATTTCATAGTTAATGTTGAACCACTTTCAATATACTTGAAAAAATAGTTTTAAGAAAAATTATATAAACACCCTGTAAAACGCGAACGAGTAATATTTTACTAAGGCATCTTGAGCCCAATTGCTTTATTTTTCCGCCAGCTATCACCCCTTAGCTTATGTCCGTATAGGTGTCCCAAAAGGGCTGACACGTTTATGGACAGAGTAAATGGTATTCATAATTTAAGGAGGAAGTTGATTAGGATCAGACAGGGAGTCATATTCGTTCAGATAAGTTGTAGCAGATAAGAGTGAGAAACACCTTTTGATAAATGAAATGCTTAACATCTTTGACTAAAAAATTTTATTCACTACTTTTATATGTATAAATTGATAATTTTTATTGCAAAGAAACAGATAAAACTCTCGAGTAGTTTGATGAATGATTCACATTCATATAATTACTTTGCATTTGAGCGATCTGTGATACTCTGAGATTTATGTGCTATCGAACTGAACATTACCTTATTTTATTGACTCAGAATAACATTTTCATATTATTTTAAGTTCTTGGCCACTTACTCTGAGTAGACGAACTCATTTCTGGTGTAGAACAATTTGTCTTAGAAAAAATTGAGATTTTCAAACAATTCAACTACCAAGCCAGTGAAGTTTTGAACTTGTCAAACACCGATAAAACATATTTTCCTTTCTTCTATAGCCAATTGGTGTAACAGTGCTACTGAACACTATGGTTTTCTATATGACCAGCAGTATGATGATTTGAAGATGGCTGTTCTGGGGCCCTCCTTCCATTTTATGCTCTTTTTATCATTGACATATGTCGCGTCTGACACTTGTTTCTGGTACACTCTTCTGCACCTGCGCCGGTGCTTCCTGCCTATTCAAAGTTGGCATCATGGCTGCCCCTCATCACTGCTGTCGTTTTAAATGGCCGATCTTTTTCATTAATTTTTGTTTGGGGACAAATTTCTGGCGGATTCAGATGTAGTGTTGCCCCTGGTACAATGGATGAAGTTTTGGCCTATTGAACGTGTTGTATAGTTTCGAGTTCAATTTTTTCAAGAATTGTTCAAGTAAGTAGCGTCCATTTTGTGTTATTCACTTTAACCTGTCATAGGTTCCTTTACCTTACTGGTTCTCATTGGGTTTCTGCTTCATTGTGCCTACCACTTGTGTTGTTTGACCTGTCAATTTTGCTCCTTGGCCTGCTTTGTTTCTGCAATAGACTTGAATACTTAATGTTTTAATAATAGACTTTTGCAATTTTGTAGCATTCAATGCTTTTTCATTTTGCTCTGATGTTTTAGTTTGATTAGTTTTTGATTGCATGTTTTTAGCTTTAACATAGTTTTTTAGCTTATGTTACTGTATCTGCTTTTGTCACTTTGTAACTCTCTTAGATTTTAGCTTGACTGTTAGTTAGCATTTTACTGTGTGACTTGTGATTTTGGCCTTTGACATTTTTCTGTAGAGAGTATCTTGTCATCATTGTGCTCTAACATGCACAATTGCCTACCAGAAAAACTAATGTTTTTCTGACAGACCTTTTTTTATTGTGATTATAGATTTATCTCCTGAAGATGACTTCTTAGATTGTCTAAACGCGTCGGGAAGTAGATTTTAAATAAATTTGTTGTCTGGAGATAAACCTTTCATTCAATGTTTAGTTTAGTAGATGAATATTAGATATGTGAGCTACGCGTTCGCACGTCTGGTAATCTTTAATTGTTGATATAATTAGTGGGATTATAGGCTACTGAGCCACTAGACAATTGATAATAACTTTTTTAAGTTTAGGGGCTAGATTTATTGAGCTGATGTGAAGATATTTTATGCTCTTCATTGATAATTGCATGTACATTTTAATTTGTTTGTGTTTGAATGCTCTTTTAATAAAATGATATTTTATCATGTGGTAAACGATCTGTTGTATTTAATTGGTTACTCCCACTCCTGAAACTTGCCCAGGTGTTTACTTAGTGAATTTGGTCATTGATATAGGTGGTGTTTCTCTCACAGTGTGTGCTAGGTATAGAGTGATGCAATGTGTTTTTGGTGGGAGTTGGATCACTGGTGAGTTAGGGTAATTATTTTTAATTAACAACTTATTGGAATATCCGGGGGTAGGTCTAACAATCAAGTGGCGCCCTGCATAACATCTTATTTAAGAACCCCGCCCATCTCCACTGTTTAAAAGCTGGCGGCCACTTAACTTCCTGGTAACTTTACTTATAACAATGACTATTTTGAAATTGTGAGGCTGCGTTTAAGTATTGAGAGTTGGTCATCGGCATAAAAGAGCAATAGAAGCTTAGACGAGGGTGGCAAGTTCCTCCTTAAGGCTACACTGAGCCACATTATGAATTCTTAACAACGCACATCAGTACCTCAGAATTGCTTCTCAACAATGTTTCTAAATGCTAAAACCATAGTTTCTCAAACAATAATTACTGAAACGATAGTTTAACCTGTGTGTTTAGTTAGGTGCTGTACCCGACACTAGGTCCGTGCCGGCTTTCAGGTGTGCAATGAGGCAGCAGCTGCCTCATCTAGAGTGCTCGCCTCCAGCCAGAGTTAAATATTGAGAGGTGCAACACAGGGCCAACCCAACAATGTGCCCCTCTCCAATATCCACTCCTACACTGGTCATGACTGTGCAATTAGACAACGATGCCTCGCTCTAGCCACCAGATCGACTCTCAAATGCAACAACGGGTTCTACTGTCAATACTAAGAAGTGGAATCGACACAACATTGAAGCCTCGCTGTGCCCTCTCCATTATACACGCCTACACTAGTCCTGACTGAGACAACGCTGCCTAGGTCTAGCTACCATTCCGGCTATCAAATACAACACCCGTGTTGCAGTTACGTAACCCAGGCCTAAGACCACGCCCCCCAGCATAACGCCCTACTGGGTGAACAAACAGCAAAAGTTTCCCGCACCCATTTCAAACTATCATACTAACAAACAGACTTTACCTTGTTTACTTTCTGAAAACTGACATACTCAACCATTTACTAATATTGACTTAACCTCGGCAAGTAACAGACCTAATTTAAACTTAGCTAAGTATAAAATGGTTGCTTAAAGCCCCTTTATATAAATCAGACATGTATTGAAATTACTCCCCAATTTATAACTTAAGCTCATATAAATAACAAACTAAATTGTTACTGAAGTTAACTTTAATATAAGCTAATTACCAAATGATTATCTGAAGCCACATTATTAATCAATGCTTAATGAAATTACTCTCTAATTTATAATTAAACAAATAGTAATATGTACAATAAATAAACAATATTGTCTTTTTCGTTTTTAATTTGACATTTAATTAGGAAGAAAGTTACAAGTTTCTAATCCGAAAGTCCCCAAGAAGTACGGACTCCCAAAAATTCATAAACCGGGAAAATCAATTATACCAATTGTTTCGGCTATAGATTCTTCGATATATAATTTAGCAAAGTGGTTGACAAATGAGTTTAAACGCTTTCCCGTCAAACAGAAAAGTTTTTCAGTAACAAATTCACTTGATTTTATTAATTAGATTAAAGAGGTTAAATTGACTGAAGGCGAGGTATTGATTTCATTCTTTGTAACCTAATTGTTTTCTAGCGTTCCCACAGAGGAAACTTTGACGTATTTAGAGCAGTTGTTAAAAATCATTAACATAAATGCAAATGTCTACAAAGAATATTTAACTTTAACAAACCTTTGTATCAAACAAAATATTTTTCAATTCAACAATGAATTTTTTTGAACAAACCCAGGGTACGGCAATGGGAAATCCGCTATCGCCATTTATTGCAGACCTTTTCATGAGCAGATTTGAAACCGATCTTGAAAGTGAAAGTGGCTACTTTCCTAGAGTGTGGTTTCGTTACGTGGATTATATTTTTGCAGTGTTTAACACAAAGATTTGCAGAATAGAAGATTTTATTGCCAAATTAAACAATAAATTTGATTCTATAAAAGTTACCCACGAATTAGAAATTACTAATAAATTACCCTTTCTAGAAATTACTAATAAATTACCCTTTCTAGATGTACTAGTTATCAAGAATAAAGACACTTTAGAACTCGATGTGTATAGAAACGAAACCACCACCATAAGCTATATTCCGAACGACTCACGTCATACCTACGCACCAAGAATGGCCAGTCTGAATTTTTTAGTAAATAGGTTAATTAAGTTTCCTTTAAACAAAAGTAGATATACCAAGGAATTAAATTATATTATGAACGTGGCCGAATATAACGGATACACTGCTTGCCTGGTGGAAAAATTAATCAACAAACAGAAAACAAAGAAGTTTAGAAGAGAGAAATCCGAAAAAACTTTGTTTGCTTAGCATTTGGACCTCAAATCACGAAGGGTCAAGATAGCATTTTTTAAAAAGTCAACTTGCAGCTAATATTTTCGACAAAAAATACCTTAAAAAAGCTTGCTAGGTAACTCAAAAGACAAGGATAGCACGGACAAAATGTCGGGAATTTAAGAAATAAGTTGTAAAGGTTGTAATCTTAAGTACGTCGGACAAACAAAAAGATCGATTGGAATTAGATTCAAAGAGCACTTAGCCCAATTACATTACGGTACTATAGATAGATCTTCCGTCGCCTGGCGTATTTGGGATAATATTCATCAAGTTATTGAAGATAATCTGAAATTAATAAAAAATGTTAGACAACCAGGACAGCTACACTCCTTCGAGAGTACATATATTGCAAAAGATAGTTACAACAAAAAATGTATGAACGTTTCACCACCGCCGATTAAGAGTCACCTGATCGATTGCTTGGTTAAATAAAATTCCGACGTTTCAACACGTCCTAAAGATAACATAAGAATACAGATAGTTCTGCCAAAGCAAACTATGTTAATTTAGTTGTCGTTGAACCTTCTCAAAATTATAAGAGATGGACACCTTTTAGATAATCCGCTATATAAGGTGATGTCAGTTTTTAAAGTAGTTAGAATTTTTCATCCTCTGATGACGCTAACTTGGTTAGTAAAACGATCGTCAGGCCTTTTAAAATGTGTTGTGGTGATTTTGGTTCTCCAACTGTACTTATCAGTGCTCATCACAGGTTTCAATCTTCATTTAATGGAAGCTGTAATTTACTAAGTGACGTTTGGAACCTGTGATGAGCACTGATAAGTGCACTTGGCGTACCAAAATCACCACGATGCATTTTAAAAACCTGAGGATCGTTTCAGACATTGAAAACCTTTCTGAATAATTATATCTTGGCAAGTGTATTTCTTGTATAAGTCGCTTGAATTGGTGCGTTGGCACGGAAATTGGACCAGTTTTCCGGGACAGTTTTGTTTATTTTCGGAAATTTTTTATCATTTTTCAAACAATAGTATTCTTCCATTTAACATGTAGCACATGGTTTTTACTATAAACGGTATACTTCTAACAAATTTAATGTCATTCATTAAACAAAAGGCACACCTATTTGTAATTAGAAACGTTTCTATAAAAATTTACTACCATAACGCACTTGCTGCGTCCAGACCTTTTATTTGTTTTCTTTCTTTATATTTGTGGTAGCCAGCTCTACTGCCAAGCAGGATTTTGTACTTTTAACTACTCAAGTCGATAAGGAATTAAAGTATTAAAAGTATGAAAGTATTAACATGTCTGGACGTAGCAAGTGCCTTATGGTAGTGAATTTTCATAAAAATAGTTTAATTGTAGATATGTCTTTTTTTTAAATGAAAGCAGGCATCAAATTTGGCTAAACATTGTTCACACAAAATTCTGCTAAAAATTCTGCTAAAAGCATACATAAAATTCAAATTATATACCTAATCTGTAATTAAAATTAAAAAATAAAATAATTTGAACGAAAATCCATTATAACCTTATTTTCGCCGAATTTGATTTAGAAAATATTCCATCAATTGAATAATTTTTCATACAAAAATTCTCAAATGTTTCTACAAAGAAAATTCATTTATAAGAAAAATCACTATTAAAGAACATTTTGTACAAGAAAATTCGCTAATAAAAATAAATTACTTAAATTTAAAAAAAAAAACTGGTACAATTTTCCTGGCCAACCAACCATTTCAAGTTTTTTACTCACCTACCAAAACATAAGTTTTCACAAATACTTTTTCGACGACACAACAATTTCATAAAAACTTGCAAACAATTTTTCAAGAACATTCGTAAACATTTTTGTTATAATAACTTGTTAAACATTTATCATTAATTACCAAAATTTCACAAAAAAACATCTTACAAAAAATGAATTCTATGAAAAATTTCTGCGAAAACTGGCTAAAAATCTTTTTACAAAAAATTTTCCAAAAATAATACATAAAATTAAAATTATATACGTAATCTGTAATTAAAATTCGAAATAAAATAATTTGTTTGCACGAAAATCCATTAAAACCTTATTTTCGATGAATTATGTTTAAAAAATATTCCATCAATTGAATATTTTTTCATACAAAAATTCGCAACAAACGTTTCTTCAAAGAACATTCATTAAATTCATTTATCAAAAAATTCGCTGTTAAAAGAACATTTTGCATAACAAAATTAACTAATAAAAAATCGCGACTTTTTACGTTTTGAGGAAAACCCCAATTTTCTTTTTTCTGTAAATGCCTCTAACTTTTTTGTCTTTAAACTTACGGACCTAAATTTTGGTAAATTATTCACCCTTTATATATATATATATATATATATATATATATATATATATATATATATATATATATATATATATATATATATATAATTGTAACTGACCCTGGATATGGGTTCTAGGGGGCCTAGTTCGCGCACATTTGAAAAAATGTTTTATAAATTCAAAAGTCGGGATCTCCTCGTTAGTGACTTTTTTTAAAGAAAATTCCCTAAAATAAGCACTTGTCAAGCCACGGGAAAAGGCTACGACTCTAATAAATATGTACCGGTTTCAGTAAGTTCACTGAGGGCAAGAATAAACAGCCAGATATGCTATTAAATTTGCATTAAGTTTTAAAACTTTCATATATCAATTTATTTTTTATACAAAACCTCGCTAAAAGATTCATCACAATAACAACAATCACATTGGATAACTGTAGAGTGAAATGGGACTAAAAAAAAATTGATAAAAAGTAAAGTCACTAACCAGGATTAGAAATCGTCATCTGGGAGTCGATCATATGATGTACAGACACCTAGCCCACTGAGCTACACAGTATATGCATTTACTAGCAGGAATATACTATTGTTCATGATTTTACAATTTACATAAAACCATTTTGATTTACAATGGATTTTTTGCTTATATTTTAACTAAATCAAGAAAAATAACGACTTGGACACATATCTAGGAGTTTGTTAGTCATTTCTTGTAGTATTTTTTACTCACATTCTGATCAATCAATTTTTACGTTTTAAGTTTCTTGAATCAGATTTAATTAATTAAAAATTGATTTACCTCTAACTTTTTTGTCTTTTAAGATATAATTCTGAATTTTGGTACCTAGGATACTCTTTATAACAGAAACCAGCGTACGAAATTTGGTTGCCCCCACTTTGTTATTTCCAGGGATATAATTTTTTTTCGTAAGAAAACGCAAAATTTTCCAGGAAAATCTGAGCCGATTTTTCTGACTAACAAACTTGTCCAAGCCACTTGCCAAAGAAAGGTATTTGCCAAACTGATCTTGAATATAGGTTCTCTGGGGCCTAGTTCGCGGTCGTTTGAAGAATTGTTTTCAAAATTCAAAATTCTGGATCTCCTCATTAGTGATTTTTAAAGAGAATTCACTAAAAGTATTAAAGTATCAAAATATTAAAGTTTCAAAGCATTGAAGTATAAGTATTAAGGTATTAAAGTATTGAAGTACTAAAATATTAATGCATTGACATATTTAAGTATTGAAGTTTTAAAGTATTAATGTCTTAAAGTAATAAGGTATCAACGTATAAAACTATTAGAGTATAAAATTATTTAAGTATTTAAATATTAACGCATTAAGGTCTTAAAGTTTTATTAATTCAAATCGAGCAATATTATCTGATAATATCTTAAATTTTGCAGCCTTGTTCTGATCACTTTGATAAGGACCAAGAAAATGTTCCTGAGGACGATGTTTCAGTAAAGGAACTCATAAATGCAGCGAATAAGGCCCTCATCGAGGCTAAGGCACTAGCTCCATATATAATGCATGGGTTTGTAAATTCTACAGAAAAGGCAATTAGCAGTAAGAAAATTATTCTAGATGAGGAATTTAACAAGATTATCAGCAAGGTTAACAATGCTAAGAAGTCGGCTAAGGAGGCTGGTGTAGATGTCTCGGAATGCCTAGAAAAGCAGGAGGAAAAAATGATGCAGATTCCAGAAACTGTTGGCAAACAAATGTTAAAATGTAACACAGACGCGATTGAGGAGTTTGACAAAAGGATCAACAATACAGTTGCCGGATTTATTTCAACAGCCAAAAAATATGTTGAGGAATCAAGACAGAAAATTGAGAAATGTAAATCCGTTAAATATTGTGTGGAATTGTATAGAGTTTTAATAAGAAGCCTGGCACATGACCTTCCAGGTCATTTTAAACGTGACCTGGAAGATAGTGGTAGCAGTGTCTTCGATTTAATTTTTCTTAGCATGTGTCATTCGAAACTGGTTTATGGGGGTGTCCAGGAGGGTACAAAATTTCAAACTGATATTGTGACATGTATAAACAAAAAAATAAAAAAATATTAAAATCAAATAATAGTTTGACCTAGAACTGAAACTCAGATACCACAGTTTCACCTCCGGTTTCATCTTTTGTATGTTTAAAGGTTTAATAAAGGCATTTAGACAAATATTTTTGTGCTAGTTTATTTATGTTAATATTATCAAGCGTTTGTGAATACATTTGTTAACCCATTAACGTCCAAATTCTTTTTTTTTTCGTCAAAATTCTATAAAATTTTAATATGTTGCTGCTATATTGCACCTAAAGTCAGTAAGAGTGATCAAAATGATCAAAAAGATTTAGTTTTTTTCAAAAAAGCTGTCCTATAAATAGGACACTGGGAGGATATGAATAGTTTTGCGGAATGAAAGTAAAATTTGAAAGATGATTAAAATATTTATTTTTCAAAAACTACAACAACATAGGTCGCTTCTACAGAGAAAAAATAAGGCAGCATAGTATAAATGATCAAATAAGGAATAAACAAGATGTATAAAATAAATTACTCATGGCTTGAGGTGGTACTTAGGGAAACATTGAGTGCATAAAGTAACGTTGCACTTGCTGCAGAAAGTAGTCGGCTTACCCGAGCAGTTTGCATACTGACAGCGCCGTTGTTTTTCACGTTTTTCCAGAAAATGTCCTCTTTCATCATACCTGACACGATCAGAAACCTTTGACCTGGAAGTTGAAGGGAAACTTAGGGGTCTACCTTTTAGAACACGTTTACAATGCCCAATTTTTAGGTATTCAACTGCAATTGATCTCCTAAATTCCTTTATGGAAATTGATTTCTTGCCATGAATTTTTCGATATAAAAGAAAAGCATTCACCACGGCCATATCAATAATGCGTGTCACTAGGGACCAATACCACTTTTTTCCCCTCACTGAAATATTGTGTTTTTCCAACAGCCAATCGTGCTGGTCTACACCGCCCATATAATGGTCATAATTGTAAATTAGTCTTGGCTGGGGAAGAGCAACTCGCTCTTTTTTTTCTTTGCTCCACCGAGGAGCAAACGCTATTGGTTCTATTGCATCGAAATTTGTGGCAAGTGTTACACACTTATTATCATTCCACTTTACGGCAAAGATTTTATTTTTTTGATCGAACTGATAATCATATGAACGACGGCCGTTTTTTTTTCAAGTTCTTTAGTCGACTTTAGTGGACATTTTTGCGTCCTATTTTCCCTAATGGTCCCCTTCGCTCGAAAACCTAGATCTTTTAGTCTACACAATAATGTATAGCTAGTGAAAAAGTTATCAAAATAAATGTAATAACTTTTAGGGTCTTCAACCACAGACAACATTTTGGTAACTACTCTGGTTCCAAGCGAGTCCATCGACATTTCTCCTTGGTCTTTGCCGCAGTATAGGGAGAAATTGAAACAGTAGCCATCGTTTCCACACATAGCCCATAATTTATAGCCAAATCTGATAGGTTTTGCCCTTATAAACTGCTTCAGTGGGTGGTGTCCATAGTATCGAACAATCATTTCATCAATGGATAGATTTGACTGAAAGACTCCCCTTTTAGAAAAAGTTGAGTTTACCATTTGAATAAGAGGTCTAATTTTGAAAGATTTATCGTGCTTATTTTCATCGGCTTTGGTATTGTCTTGAAAGTGAATTTGGGATTTAATTTCTAAATATGCATTGCGACTCATAGCATTACGAACCAAAGGTTGTCCTAAATCCTCACTCTCGGACCAGTAGTCCCTTTCACTTGGTAAAGTGTGATAACCAGAAAATATTAGAAATCCCAGAAAAATTTTGATCTCATCTATAGATATACTAAATGAGTGCTTATTTTTTTGACTGGCATACCTCAGGGTTTCTTCCACGATCATATTATAAACATTTTCATCGAAAAATTGATAAAAAATACCAACAGGAGTTGCTTCTTGTAAAACTAGTTTCAGTTCATGGAGCTTTTGACTTGGGATGTCTTGTATTGGATCAAATCTATACTCTGGAGAAATTCTTTTCCAGTCTGCTGTGATAGTTGGTTTGGCAAGTCTTCTTTTCTTTGCAGGCAGGTGGCAATCTGCTGAAGTGGAAGGGCTATTTGTGAAAGGAGATGACGGCCGGCTTCTAGCTGAAGTTGAAGCTTGACTTTTGGTTACCAATGATGCTAATGGCAAGCTGTCTTCATCATCATTGTTTTTTTCTATTGTGTCACTTTTTACATCTGGGTCTTCTTCATCACTGTTGATATCTACCTCTATATTTCCTGGTATGTCAGTGACCATAGGTATGCCAAAATCTCCATCATCAAATTCTTCCTCATCGGTCAATTCATCGACTTCAGGTGGTAGAGCTAACATTTCTGCTTCACATTCCGCTGAAAGCGCATACTCCCAGGCTTCCTCCATGGTTTTGAATACCCTTCTCATTTTTGTTGATTTAGAATGAAACCTGAAATAAAATTCATATGTTATGAGATAATGGCTAAAATGGTCAAATATTCCCTGAAACGCCCAGCGTCATATTTATATGACACCAGGATTTCCAGGCCTACACACAAAAATCAAGTCACAAACAAATAGAATTTATATTTTCCATAGTAAACTTGACCTAATGCCTTGACAAAGTCACAATAAAAAGTTACTTACCTCGTATATCATCTACAAATTCACCGAAGTAAACACACGGTGCACAGTGACAAAAAAACGATAATGTTCAGGCAGCAAGAGTCGAGCTGTAATAACTAATCCGGGCAAACTAATGCCAGCTTGGCAGGCTGTTGTGTATCTATTCTTAGTCGGGGAATACCCGGTATTCATCATGTATCGGTAAGTGCCGGTAATAAATTCAAGAATGCATTTTCCGATAAATAGGACGCCGGGCGCTAACGGGTTAATATCACTGCAGGTGACGACATTCGAAAGATTTCTTCATATCAGGGCAAACTAGATTTTATTTTCGCTTATACCGGAAGTAAGTGCGTGTGCGTGTGCGTGCGTGTATGTGTGCGTGTGCGTGTGTGTCTGTGCGTGTGGCCGCGCGCGGCCGCTCACGCGCGCGTGTTTTTTTATATATTTCAAAAACACACCACGAGGGCTTACAGCCTAAATACTATCGTACCATGGGTGTCGGCAAGGAGGAAAGAGGCAACTTGTTAATTCTAAACTTGAAGGTTTGGAGGTTCGGAGGAGAAGAAAAAACATGTGCCGGCAAGGAATTCCACAACTTGGAAGAAAGCTCCTCTGAGCAGTGCCCGTACAGATGTGTATCGAAGATAGAGAGAGCTCGAGATGTCACCAACGACACGTCGGTGGGCAAGGGATGGCAACCTTTAAGTGAGGGTAGGGTCACCGATGAGACGTATAGCTCTCTTCTTAATGGAGTCCAGGATAGCGAGTGTAGAAGCGGCAGCGGCACCCTAGATGTGGGAGCAGTATTCGAGGTTTGGCCTTATTTGTGAAGTATATAAGGTATAGGGATTGGCTGGTGAAAAGTATTTGCGAGCCCGGAGGAGAGGAAACCTAATTCCTTAGCAGCCCCTTCTGCAGTTGATGTGACATGTTGGTGCCAATTGAGATTTCGATCCACAGAAATGCCAACAAGTGAAAAGGACTACTGTAGATTTACTACTCTTACTTGTACTTCCTTAGTCAAATCTACTTGTAGATTTGAAACGAATTTAAAAAATAAAAAAAATAGGTATTTCCCTAGAGTTTGGTTACTTTATGTCGACAATATTTTCGCAGTGTTTGACACAAATATATGCAAGCTTAAAGAATCTACTGGAAAACTAAATAGTCAATTTGATTCAATTAAATTTACCCACGAAATAGAAATCAACAATAAACTTCCTTTTCTAGATGTACTAATTATTAAAAATAAAAATAATTTCTCGCTTGAATTCGATGTCTACAGGAAGGAAACTGCCACTATTAGTCATATTCCTAATGACTCACATCACATGCTTGCACAAAAAAACGGCCAGCTTAAATTTCTTGGTAAATAGTTTGATAAGTTTTCCGTTAAGAACAAAACGTCACTGAATCGTGCGGCACCTTTAATTGTAAGCCCTTTATTTTTACTTTGCATTTGACCAGCTGAGCACTCCTAATCTGTCTGGCAGAATAAATTATTGTCAATAACTCAGCCGGTCGATACAGATACTAGGTTCTACGTTTAGTTCTCGACTTAAAAATCCCCTTTCGTTTTCTTTGTATCTAAGGTGTCAACATAAAACTTGTTTTTACGTAGAATAAGAAATCAATGCAAATACTTTGTTTTATGTGGAATTTTAGTTGAATTATTTATCCTTAGTTAAAACTAACATTGTGAGGGAAATAGTCGTTTTTTTTTAAGAAGATGGGCGGCTGTTATTTGTATGTTCGCCAGATGTGCTTGTCGGCGCACTAAACGAGCTCCAATATTCACATAGTAAAAACTTTGAGATAAGAAGAATGTGAGCTTCCTTAAATATCTCGGTACCTTTCATTTTAAGCCCATTATCGTTAAATTAGATAAAAGCTCATAAATTTGTCAACCAGAAGATTAAAGTAGTTCTTCGACCTCGTCCGTTCCATATTGACACAATAGACAAACGATGGGTCGCCGACTACAATTTTTATTTCGGATTAGTTCGTCTACCTAGGTGCGATATAAATACAACCGCTATAGTTGATTTAGCTCTAGAATTTTTCATTCTCTGATGACACTAACGTTGTCAGTGAAACGATCGTAAGGTATTTAAAACATGTGTTGTGGTGAATTAGGTTCTGCAAATGTACTTATCTTACAGGTTGGCAAAAAAATAAGGTTAAAAATAAAATTTAAAAATAAAACCACGAAAAGTCATTTTTTTTTTCGAATGGAAACCCCCGCTTTTCCTGACATTATTTAATTGTCATGCCGAGACGATCGAAGTATACGTACAAGGTTATTTAAATTTATCATCTATAGCAAACTTAACAAAGTCCTAACAAAAACGTGTAACATGTTTGCTGACAAATATCCAGAATAACAGAAACCGTGGCTAGTGTGAAACACATAATAGACAATTATAAAAATTTTTTCATGGCCAAGGCAAAAATGTACGGGAAAAACCGTTAGTTAATGATGAAAGCACAAAACTAATATTTTTAGATATAAATAAAAGAACTACTAATACACAGGAAACAATTATTTTAATAAATGTTCAAATGGCCCAACCTGGACTTCCAAACATTTTTCCACCCTCCGAGTAAGTTCGTCATGGTTGGCCGCTCTAATGGAATCTGGAGGTAAAGTTTCGAATGCATTACTTATCCTTGCCATTGTGGCCACTTGATTAAAATTAACGATTTCTTTTATCGATCTCTATATAAAATAATTGAGGACAGCCAAATCAGGAGAACGAGGAGGCCACAGAAAAGGTTATTTCTTAGCAATCCACTTGTCGTAAAATGTTTCCTCTAAGAATGTTTCAACTAGGAAGGCGTCGTGTTAATAGAAAATTTGCCAGTATTCCGCTGGAGGTAACTTTTTTAAACATTGATCATCTTAATCTTGCAGCATATTTAAATGTCCTTCTCCTGCAAATTTTAATACGTAATTTAAAATGGAGAAATGTTTTGAATTGAGCAATTAATAACTTGCCATTTAATCTTTCTGCGTAGAAATGGAGTTTTACTACTCCATTATTTCTTAAAGCACAGAACACGTTAAATTGCTAGGTTGCTCTCGCAATCGCACGGCATAGCGGTTTGAGTCACAACAGGATTGAGAATTGTGTCTGTTAAAAAGGTCTTTTTTGTAAATGTTGCTCCGTCAGTCAAAATTACGCTGTCCAAGAATCAGATGTTATCTTAAGTTGTTAAAGTAAAGTCGAAAAACTGAACTCTTTTGGGCAAATTAGTCTCTTCCAAGTGTTGAACTATTGAGATGGAGTAAGGCTGGATTTTATGCTTCAATATTCCTCTTTGTGGGGTGACTTGTCTTAGGGATGTCATAGGAGATGCTGCAAAATATCCCAAAATAGCAATGTCGATGCTTTCATAATTGACAATTGGTTTTCTTTTGTGAATTGTTGGCTTGACGCTGCCAAAAATTTTTTAAATCTCTATTATTCGTTTCACACATTTTACTGACAGTTTCTGTTTATCTGGATATTTGTCAGCAAACATCTCAAATGTTCTTTATAACACTTTATTACATTCATCATAGATAATAAAAAAATTTAAATAATCTTCAGGCGTATAATTCAATTGCCTCGACATAGTTGTTGATAACTGTCAAATGGCAAGTACTTGACAGTTCTGTAACTCTTGATTATTTTGACGCTATCATAGGCATCTGGCTAGCATTTTTACAATAGAAAAATGTGAAAAGAGGCAATTACTTCGAAAATGATAAATTATCGGACCAGACAACATTGTACAAAGTGATCCTTTTTTTTCTTCCTTAGGGCTCGTCCGCGTCTTTGTCGTCTCAATACCACCGCAGCGTTTGGCGTATTGTTCATGTTCTTTGTCTTTTCTACTCCACCCATTCCTAAATCACTCTTCCTTGAACTAGTCTACACGGCAATTGGTAGGGTGAATTTTATATTGCTCTATCTCCGGTATAGTCTCTGTCCGTATATAAGTATTCCTGTTCCCGGGGTTCGGCTGCTTCACGGTATCGTCTTATACGAGCCTCGAGAGCCGCAATGCGGGCGCTGGGGTACTCCTCATGCTCTCGCAGCTGTGGCCCTGAATCTTTAATTCGTGTGACGCCTAACCGTGGGGATAATGTTTTGGACGATGTGGTGGACCCTTTTGCTGACTGCGTCCTTTTCTTGAAACCACTTCAGCAGGTGGGAAATATCATTACGGATGATGTTTATACTGTTCACAATGCGCTTTACCCAGTGGGGTGTAGGTGTAGTACCCTAACGGCGCTGTGGTTTTCTACGCTCATTGCTTCTAAATCCCATGGCTTCGCAAACCGCATACGCCCCACAACGCACAGCTTGGAGTAGATGATCGTACGTGTGCTCTTCGCAAAGATCGACAGCCAAAATATAATAGACTGCAACGGTTTAGTAAGTTTTGGGTTTTGTGGTGGCTTTGGTATTTTAGGCAGTATTTCGATGGTAAGACCGTTATAAATCATCATGTACCGGTTATAACTGTTCTCTAGTGAGGTCGGTGATGAGATGGAATCTAATTGAGCAGCTGTTTCACCTACTGTTGCAGGTGCGACTATAGGTAATGTGTGTAGACTGTTGCTGAGTATTTGGTTAAGTGGTATCAAAGGAGCCACACGCCGCCGGACTAGTTGGTGGTGTCAAGTCCAGCAACTGCTGGTCGGGTAAGGAGCCCTCCTCAACCCAGCTTAGTTCTGGCTCTTGCTGTTTGATGGTGTGCATCTCCGAATTTGACAGTCGTTGACTTGTTTAAATAGATCGCAGTTGACTGCACAAGTTTTGCTCGGTCAGCCTCGACTCTGGGTAAATGTTTCTCCACTTCTGGATTAATTTTCTCCCTTAACTTTCAAACTATGTCCCCAAGTTTGTAGCTTGCGCACATTAATTTAATCTTAAGCTCTGTGGTGGATTTTATGCCCTGGCGAACTCTCCCGGCTAGCTCCTAGGCTCCGTGCGGTAGCCATACTATCCGTGACGCCGCATTTCTTAGGTAGGCTGGAGACTCCATCACGAAGGACGGGTAAAGGTAGCTCATTTCTCCAGATGGCCCGTCACCGCTACAGTCATTTTGCAAGACAGACGTCGGCCAGGTTGCTTCTCTTTGAGAGTACCGTCGCGCCTGGCTTTTTCGCTACGTGCTAGTTTTGTTCCACCCCGGGTATTTTATTTCCTCCGTACCCGCCATAGCTGGTGGTATTTTTCTGATGCACACAAGAAGGCGCACGATAGAGGACTAGCGGCCCCCACGATTTATTATTATTATTATTATTATTATTATTATTATTATTATTTTTATTATTATTATTATTATTATTATTATTATTATTATTATTATTATTATTATTTTCTTTATTGTTATTATTTTATCTATACAGAGTATGGAACGGTTTTACTTATTAGGACAACAGCAATGTCACTTTTCGTGTTTTATACACACAAATTGTGTGTGTTTTTGTTTCTTTAACGTCGGTCTATTTCCGCGACTATGGCCAATCACCGACGCCAGGGAGAAGTTTCGCATCACTATCCAGGAAATTTTGCCGAACACCTGTCTTTCTGTATGGAGGATAGGGATCTTTAACGTGCCCAACATCGCATGGACACGGGACCTACGGCTTTACGCCCCCTCCGAAGGGCGGAACGTGCAGACATTCAATGCTCAAATACAATGCCAGAACCTTGGTTGATGTTAATTTTACAGTTTGTACTAAAAAAGTAGGATCGAACCCAGTACCCTTCGGTTCAGAGGCACACGTTCTTACCCCTGAACCACCGAGGTTATTTGCACACAAGTTAAATATTGCTGAAATTCCTTAAAGTAAATAGGTTTGTGAAAACTAATATTGACACATTTATAAGTGCTATTTTTCTGATATTTTCCTTGCACGTTTGCTAAGATAATGAAAGGTACATCTATATAATTATCTGTGTAACGATAACAAACTGAATACGTTAAAATCAACACAAAACTATTTAATATACTATGTAAAAATAATGCTTTGATGCACTGATTACAAACTTTTTGTAAAAAATCCTGAATACTACAAATGGATATAAATAAGCAGATAGGATCTACACAAACAGAAGCATCGTATACATCTATCTCTAAATACATTAGTTTGTCACTGTTTTTAAAATGACAACTAAAATAATAGCACTTTGTGTCCTACTCGTTTGCTCGGTACAGGTAAGCATCTAACTTAAATTTAACTTAGATTTCGGGTAGTATTTATTTTATATATTTTTATGTTGCTTCTTACGGTACTAAAAAATATATTTCGCTTAAATTGGAAAAAAAAGGAAAGACGCAGCAAGTGCGTTATGGTAGAACATTTTCATAGAAATGATCTACAGGTTTTATATTATATATATATATATATATATATATATATATATATATATATATATATATATATATATATATATATATATATAATTCTAGAGGTACGTTTTCTATAATTACCTGTTTAAAAAATAGTTATTGCTTCAGATAGTTTCCGGTTATACCGGAAGTGAACACCAGCTTCCTTATTTCAAACAGTACACCCTATATATTATTACATTTTCAGATTCCCTGTTTTAATATGACAATGTATGTACAATTCATGTACAATAGTTTGTGCTTATCCGCAGTAGTTTCGAAAATATGGCTACCTGAAGACAAAAAATGACATCTGAAGACGTTAAATAAAACTGTTTTTGTTAACTGAGTTTTATCTCTTCAGCTACAATTTTCTTACATGTTGGTGCTGAGATGATGCTTGATCTTAAGAACTTGACAGATTCCATAAAGATTATACAGGATGCTCCTAAAACAGTGTAATTTTTTAGAAACTTCAAACAACATGACATGCGTCTTAACCAAACAAATTAATTATTTTGTGAATTTGACTCATTCTTTAGATGTGACCCCGCTCTTTGATTTTATCAAATCAATCGATGTGGGAAAATGCATCTACCCTCGAAAAAATATGTTCACTACAAAAATTTTACCAATGGTAAATTAAAAAATATCCCGAAGAGTACATAGTGGGAAAATAAAACCACTTTTTTTAGAATTATGGTCCAAAGCTGTCAAACTATTGTCCTTAACAATATTTCCATGGATCGCTTGCATTAACTTGTCAGTTTTGCCGGATTCCATCTCTAAGGAAAAAACAACTAATTTCATAAACAGTTGACACCAAAAACAATCTCTAGCTTTTTTGGGAAACAAATTCGTATTAATAAAATGTGAATTCAGAACGTTGATGCAGTACATTGAATTCATAATATTATTTATCTAATTTGAAATTTCCCCCAAAAAAATAGTCGTTTGCCTTATAGTTGAATTAAAAAAAATCGGTACTTCGCTCTTCCAAATATATTATTGTTGGTTTGAGTAACGACATTGTTTTATATGATTTACAAGTATGGAACAGCTATGACAAAAAAAATTAATACAAATGTATTTTGATACCTATACATTTTAAATTGTGTTTTTACAAATACAAGTTAAGGCTTCTTTGTGTAGCACATTGTATATTACTATGACAAATATATTACTATTGCTATTACTATCACTACGACTTCCATTATAACATCAAAACACAGTGAAGTTTCTTAGTCATTAGCTGCTTTAACAATTACATGGCCAACAAATCGCAAAACTAAAATTTGAACAATCATATAACAGGCCAAAATATGTAGACATAAGATGCTTTCAAAGAAATACTTCGAAAATATTTTTTATTTATTCTTTTTAATTAATAAATAATTCCCAGTAGCTAGATCTATTTTAGCATTTGTTAACCGCCTGTATTACTCCACCCCCAGACAAAAAAATAGAGAAGGATTAAATCAGGTGATCTTGCTGGCCATCTAAAAAGCCCCATATTTGCCATCCACCTATCTTCAAACATATACCCTACAATGTCTACAACATTTCGGGTGCTGTGCGGTGGTGCTCCATCTAGCTGGTACCAAAAAAAACCTGTAACAAAACTTACACAACAACCTGTAGAATCGTACAATATACCAGTGGTGCTTGTACAATGTCTGGAAGGTTCCAAAGTATACAAGGACTTGTGAAACCAAAATCTTCACAGTGTATCTGGTCACATTGCATGATCCACAGAAAAGCTCTGCCTCCCAAAGAAATGAATCCTGGTCTGAACAGTGTGCTAAAGACGGTGGTAACCGTAGTAACTGATATAAAGATGAGACCCCTAAAATGAAGAATCTTTTCTGGACCTTGCGAAGACGTGGGTGCAGTACATTCAGCCTCACTATTTTATTGCTAGGCAAGATAGTTAGCACGTCGGATATTTTTACAACGGGTTTATGGATAAGAAATAAAATCGCCGTTTATCTAGGAGAGTAAAACCGACCGGAAGCCGAGAAGTTTCGAAATGCTTTATTTTTGATGAAATTTAGCTACTTGGTTGACATATTCGAGAAATTAAATACCTTGAGTCTTCAACTCCAAGGAGCAAACCCACATATGTTAGATACGAGTGATAAAGTTACGGCATTTTGTATAAAACTGGAATTATGAAGCAGAAATGTAAAATGAAAAACCTAGAAATGTTTGAAATGTTAATAGATGCGTTAAAACTTACAAGGCTGAAGAACAACATGTGAAAGTTGTTTTTGTAATCAGTGAAAATCATTTAGTTGTTTTGTTTCTTTAACGTCGGCCTATTTCCGCGACTATGGCCAATCACCGACGCCAGGGAGCAGTTTCACCCCACTATCCTGGAAATTTTGCCGAACCGATGTCTTTCTGTAAGGAGGGTAGGGATCATTAACGTGCCCAACATCGCATGGACACGGGACCGACGGCTTTACTCCCCCTCCGATGGGTGGAACGTGCAGACATTCAACTTGCTGAAATATAATTCCAGAACCCCGGTTAATGTTAATTTCACAGTTTGCACTGAAAAAGTGAAGGGAGTACCCTGGGATCGAACTCAGTACCCTTCTGTTCAGAGGCTTAAAGAACTTTAAAAAGTATTTTCTTGTTGACATCAACTTGATAGCAAGTTACGAGTGGGTTAGAGACGCATTTCGAAATACTACCGAAAGCCTCTCAACTGTCGAAGAAGAAATCTTTATAGAGTTCATGGCAAGTGGCAAAATTTAGCAATAAATTATTCTTTTAATTTTGGGCAGAGTTGTATGATAAGTTTCTGCACTAAAAAGAATAGTATTTTATATAATATTATCATTTTCAACATCCTACCTTTGAGAAACCGTATTTTCTGCAGTAGCTTCTTTGACGAAAAAAAAAATATAGATCTCAGGAAAATATAGAAGAAGAGCTTAGTAAAGTGTCAATTTCTTTTGTTAAACCTTCTTTCGAAAAACTTTGCTATGCACAAGTGGAGCACTCATAATTATTAATTTGGTTTCTAATTTAATATTGATTAGTTAATTATTGAATACATTGTGTAGTACTGATACAATCCTATATAACTGTATTTTAATGCTTTTTTCATAAACTAAAGAAAAATCCTATATAGGTGTATTCTATTGTCTTTGTTTCAGTAAATTTAATGAATTTTGTAATAACATATTTTTAATTTTTTCCAAAAACGCTCGCTCCCTCCATTTAGTTTCATCACGCGCCCCATAGTTTGAGAATCGCTGACATAGGCTAACTTCCTAATCTTAGTCTGCCTGGACCATTAATTGGCCTGTTAATGAACAGACCTGCAGTTAAACCCAAATAGTACATTGATATTAAACGTAACCAAAAAGTTTCTTAACTGACTCCTAAATTGATTCCCAGATTTTTTTTTCTAATTAACTGAATCCCAAATGTAATATTGTAACCCATTACTAATTGCCGGTTTCTTTTTAAACAGGCATTTGCATGAACCTTCCGCTAGAGAGTACCGTCTTCAACACTGGCACTCGGAATCGGAATCATAAGTCGTTATAATCTTGGCGCTGTTACTAGAACGTCGGTTAAAGATGACATCGTAATTTTCAACCGCCAAGTGTTTTCCAGAATTGCTTACGTCTTTAGTGTTGACTTCGCATGACCTCGGCGTTATAATACATTCTTTATATTATTGAATTTTACAGGCTTACAATGTAATTCTCTTTTAAACTTCCACTAGGGCAGAAATATAATTCAGAAGAATATTTCCATTGCGAAAATGATCAAATTAGTGTTTAGAGAATTTTACTTTATAATTTGTAAAGCATTGACAAAACATTTACTAAGGCATCTAGATGTTTATTAAAATAATTATACTAAGTGAACATTCAATGCTTGAATTAGATATATATAATCTAGGATCTTATAATAATCTGGAAAAATCACTCAAGATACAGAGCGTTGCAAAAGTAGGGCGGTGCAGGACTATGTGCCATTACACCTGCTTACAACGCTTTATTAATATAATTGTTTTCGTTTCAAAGTTATTTGCTTGGTTCTATTTTTATCCCAACAGTATATAATTATATTCAGTTTTCACCACAAAATTTTAACTTTGTCTTTAACCTTTTATTCAAAATTTACTGCCAGTTGTGAATGGTGACCAACTCTTAAAAAATTTCTCTACCATAAGGCGTTTTCCTCGTGCTGACTTTCCTATTGTTTAAACTTAATATTTTATTTATAATTTACATCGTTTTAGGCAAAAACCACTCACCTAAATGGTGACCACCTGCTTGAAGCTAATGTTGGAAGCTTGATTGACGACGCCACGAAGCTTTTTGATCAAGTTTTTGAAAAAGTACAGGAATCTGTAAAGAGCGCCATAGAGACAATAACTCTCACCTTTAATGAAGTCAAAACATACGCAGAAGAAATTGCAAATCAAGCAAGCTTCAAATTCCAGGAACAGTTCAAAGTGTATATTAACCAACTAACGAAGGTGAAAGATGAAGCTAAGGCAGTGGGAGTTGATATCACGGAATGTCTAAAAGATGAAGGAACATTCCTAGAAGTACCACAAGCATTTGCCAAAAGCATTACGACATGTGTCACTGACAAAATTGACGAAGCTAAAAATATATACAACAGTTCTGTAAATGCAATTACGGATAATATAGAAGAGGTTAAGAAGGACAAAGACGAATTGAAGCAGTGCGGGTCAGGGCTCACATCAGCAGCTTGCATCCTAAGGGTGATTGGAAAAATGGGAGTCCAGCTGGCCAATATTCCCGTTAAAATTACCACAGAGTCAGCCGAGTCTCTTAAGCTGCTGGCGACTCTGAAACCATACATCGAGAAATGTGTAGCTGATACCTCGACACAAAGTGCTGTTGATGCTCAAAAACTCATAGAAAATATTGTAACTTGTTCAAATGACAAAATACATAAAAAGTAACCAAACATAATTTGAATGTAACATACTTTATAATCATAAATAAATTCTTTATAGTTAGTTAATTGATATAATCCTTTTCCTATCCTAGCATTCATCCGCCAGGCTCACATCACTATCTGGAATAAATTACATTTCTCCAACTTTATATTTTTTAGGATCAATGTGTAGATTTAAATATATGTTAACTACTTAATACTTTCGTAGATATTTTAGTTTAGATTATTTGTGAAGGCATCTACTGTTTTTCTAATGTTATAACCCAGCCTATTTAGTTTTCCAGTCTTTTGTTTGTCTATTTTAAATGCTACAAAGGATATCTGGCAAGAAGCGAGTATCGCTAATTTCATCCCATTAGAATAAGTATTGTTAAAGGTTCGTGAAAATGTCTTTTTAGTATGTAAAGTCATGTAAGTATATATAATTTTAAAAAAATTTTGGGCGCAGCAAGTGCGTTATAGTAGTGAATTTTCATAAAGATTTTACACTATTAGTACGGTATATTGCTAGAATTGGTACTTTTCATTTAAATCGACCTTGGAGATTGGGCTTGGAGGTCCTACTACACGATCATTTAAAGAATTTTTTGAAGATGTTACTATCGATATTTCTTTATTATCATAAAAAATACTAAAATCTTGTGTTCTAGCTCCCTTTGAGAAAAAACTTCAATAGCCCAAAACCAAATTTTCTATATTTTCAAAAAAAAAAAAATTTGGTATATTTAGGTACAGTTAGTTTCTTTAGAAGAAACTGGTATGACAAATTTCATTAAACTTACAACAGCTGTACAGAAGAAAACTTAATTCAGGTGAATTTGTAGTCTACTCAAAGTTCAGCTGAATCGGTTGTTGAAAGATAAAGTTTGGCCTCTTGCATGCACATTGACGCCATTTTTACTTTGTGCTTTCTTTTTTGCTGAGTTATTTAGATAGGTTTAAGTTTATTCCCTGGCCTGAAGTTAAAAATTATATTTTTTCCTACAATTTCTCTGTTTTTCGCTTGCTATGTTACATTCTCCTTTCTCGGTACACCCATATCCCTGTAGTTACCTATCACTATATACTTCTCAGATTGCACTCAGTATTGTTTTGGACGGGGGGCTGATATCCGCTACTTCGTTATGGGAGTTTTCCTTCCTCCTGCATGCTACAACCACCCTCAATGCATAAACCATAAGAATAGTTTCTTATGAACAACACCCAAGGAAGTTACGGGACCTGTGGGAATAGGAATGCTGTGTGTAGACAGGGATTAAAGGAAGTATGGCTGAAAATCGTAAAAAAAGTCGCGATCTCCTCACTAGTGAGTTTTTTCTACGAATAGTTACTTGAAATTATACAATGTGACCTAGGGACTTTTCTGTAGCTTACGGAGAATTTTTCTTTTGTCTGACGATGCCGTAAAAAGCAAAATTGGATGCAGAGAAAAAAAACGAGCACTTGTGAAGCCGCAGAAAAAGTCTCTTTGCCTGTATTAAATATAGAGAGGCTTCACCAAGTTACGACAATAACAAACAACTAGATTAGCTATTCAAATAAATCTAAGGCTAGATACATTCTCACCACACATAGAACCCTAGACCGGTTTCGCTCTAATTAGAGCTCATCAGTACGGCATACTAATTGTAGCGAAACTACACCTATAAAGCAATACGGCTATGGTAACCAGCCTTCCAACACTAAGTAAGTAGTAAGACACGAAGCAAAGTGCCGCAACCTAGTTGCGGAACCAAGTAGTATGTTGTCACGCCAGCTCCAAATAAGGTGTATTTTCGCTACAATTAGTATGCCATACTGACGAGCTCTAATTAGAGCAAAACCAGTCTACGGTTCTAGTTGTGGTGAGAATGCATCTAAATTTACATACTTTATCACTATATTAGAGTAGAAATGGGCCAAGGCTGACAATTTACTATATTGTTGGTTGATTGTATACAATCAACATTTTTTAACACTTTGTGTTATTTGGAGCTGGCGTGACAACATACTACTTGATCCCGCAACTAGGTGGCGGCACGT
Organism: Tillus elongatus; assembly: GCA_964006375.1. Classification (NCBI taxonomy): domain Eukaryota; kingdom Metazoa; phylum Arthropoda; class Insecta; order Coleoptera; family Cleridae; genus Tillus; species Tillus elongatus. The sequence goes on from OZ023262.1 coordinate 269,063,859, forward strand.
TGCTTCGTGTGTTACCACTCACTTAGTATTGGAAGGCCGGCTACCACAGCCGTATTACTTTATAGGTGTATTTCCGTTACAATTAGTATGCCGTACTGACGAGCTCTAATTAGAGCGAAACTGGTCTACGGTTCTAATTGTGCTGAGAATGCATCTAGCCTTATATACTCTCTCCCTATATTAGGGTGGAAATTGGCCAGGGCTGATAATTTACTAAATTGTTAGTTGGTTGCATAAAGTCTCTCTTTTTTAACACTTTGTGTTATTTGGATCTGGCGTGACGACATGTTATGAAAGTTAAAAGTAAAAAAGTTATAGGCATTTAAAGAAAAAAATTTTGGATGCCGTTGGTGATCAAAGGAAGGCACAAAAAATATTTTGTGTGGTTAACCAATCGACCATTTAAATTTTGAAAAAATATCTTCAAATGAGCTACATAGGCCCCCTAGAACACATATCCGGGGTCAATTTCGATTTTTATATGCTTATATATATATATATATATATATATATATATATATATATATATATATATATATATATATATATATATATATATATATATATATATATATATATATATATATATATATATATATATATATATATATATCACACCGATAACTCAAAAATTAATAATCCGATTTTGATTAAATTTGGTGAGTAACTTCCATCTGCACCTGGCTTGGATAAGTTCGTTATCCAGGAAAATCGGCCCAGGTTTTTTCAGAAAATTTTGTGTTTTCTTTCGAAAAAAAAATGTATCTCGGGAAATAACAAAGTAAGGGCAACCAAATTTGGTACGCGGGTTTATATAATTATAGGTAAAATACCTACCAAAGTTTATTTCTGTAAATCAACAGACAAAAAAGTTATAGGCATTTAAATAAAAATAAATTGGGGTTTTCCTCAAAACGTCAAAATCGCAATTTAAAACGTCAAAATTGACAACATTTAGGCAAAGAACTTGAATCTAATACGGGCTAGGGAAAGAAAATGTCTCAAGAAGAATGTTTTACAAACCCTGAGATTAAGATATAAGGTTTCGACCGTCATTGTCCTTCATTTTACTAAAATATTTCCAGAAAATTCATTTCAAATAGACCCTTCCTCTGATGTTGGGCAGTAGTCTTAGCTATAGAGTTTTTCGTTTAATGGTATATAATTTTTGTCGAATTTCCGTAAAAAATCAATAAAGCGTTATTATACAAGATATGAAAAAAAATGTATACAATAATTATAGGGTGTCTTGAGATATATCTTTAAAAAAAAAATCTACAATCACAGGATGGCCCATAAGTCGTTGGTGATACAAATTTTCTTTTTTTTTGTCGATCACGCCTTATGTTATTGCATTTTCCATCAAAATATAATACATGTTTGTAACAAAAGAAATCATGGACGCAGCAAGTGCGTTGTGGGAGCGAATTTTGATTAAATGCTTCATATTTGAATAGCCTAATTTGGATATTAACCTATAAGGTTGACCAAGAAACGAGCTTTTTCGGGAACATTTTAAGTTTACTTTCGGAAGTTTTTGTACATTTTCAAACAATAAACTTATTTTGATGAAACATGGCACATTGTTTCTACCATTTAGGTTATACTGGTAACCAAATTTGATGCCTGCTTTCTTAAAAAAAAACACACACATTTGTTATTAAAAACAATTTCATGAAAATTCACTACCATAACACACTTGCTGCGTGCAGAATTTTATTCTAACATCTTGTGAATGTTGGTAATTAATAATAAATGCTTAGTAAGTTATTGTAAATCAAAATAAGTCGAATTCTTATGAAAAATATAATATTGTGTAACATTATTGAAGGCGAATTCGGCAAAAAAAAATGGTGAATTTTTATAAAAGAAATTTTTGCAAAATTTCACAAAAATAAATTTTTCCACTTGGGTCATAAAGCTGTTTGCCAATAATTATATCCTGGCAGGTGTGTCAATAGCTTGAAGAGCTTCGTTGGCACGGAAAATTGGGCCAGTTTTTTCTGGAACTTTTATTTTCGGAAAATGTTTGTACTTTTTGAAACAACAAAACTATTTTAATGAAATATGGAACTTTTTTACTACTATATAGGTTATTTTCTTCTTCAAGTGCCGTCTCCTCTTAGAAGGTTAGCTATCATCATAGCTACTCTCACTTTTGATGCTGCAGCTCTGAATAACTCAACGGAACTACAGTTGTACCATTTTCTCAGGTCATTTAGCCAGGAGATAAGTCTTCTTCCTCTGCTTCTCTTTCCCCGTATCTTTCCCTTCATAATATTCTGCAACAATACATATTTCTCTCCTCTCATCACGTGGCCCACATATTGCAGCTTCCTTATTTTAATTGTGTTCAATATTTCTTTTTCTTTTCTCATTCTTCCCAGTACCTGCTCATTTGTTACCATGTCTACCCAACGTATCCTCAATATCCTTCTATATAATGCCTCCAGTCGATCACTTATATCTTTCTTTAACATCCATGAATCCGTCCCATATCGCAACACCGAGAAAACGTAGCATCTCAATATTATGACTCTAAGTTGTAATTTAAGATCTCTACTGCATAACACGCTTCTCATTCTGTAAAATATGGTTCTGGCTTGTCCAATTCTTGATTTAATTTCTTCAGTGTACTCATTATTTTCATTGACAGTTGTTCCCAGGTACCTGTACTTACTGACTTTATCTATTAGTTCTCCGTTGATCCATAGGTTTTCCTGTTGCTGAACTGATTTTGTAATGGTCATAAATTTGGTCTTTTTTATACTTAAGGTTGGTCCGCTTTACTCGATACTCGTCACTATTTGATCTACTAAGCTCTGTTAATCTTCTATTGTTTCGGCAATGAGTATTATGTCGTCTGCATACCGGATATTTGTAATGGGTATTCCATTGACCTTTACTCCTATTGTTGTTTCCTCCAGCGCTCTCTGAATAATTTCTTCCGAGTAAAGATTAAATAATAGCGGCGATAGTACACATCCTTGCCTTACACTACGTTGTATTTTTACTTCTTCTGAGAGTTCATTGTCCACCTTAATATTAGCCGTCTGGCTTTAGTATACATTATTTATTATTCTAATATCTTTCATGTCTATATTTTTATTTTTAAGTACCTGAATGAGCTGGTGGTGGCGGGCTCTATCAAATGCTTTGTTGTAGTCAGGGAAACAGACATACATCCGCTGATTGATGTCCGTGCATCTTTGAGTCAACATATTGAAGGCAAACAAGGTTTCTCTTGTTCTTATTAGGTTTCTGAAGCCAAATTGGGTTTCGCTAATATCTTGTTCTAATTTCCTAAAAATTCTCTGGTGTATTATCTTTAGGAATATTTTGAGAGCGTGACTTATTAGACTGATGGTTCTGTGGTCACTACATTATTTTGCATTAACCTTTTTTGGTAATGTAATGAAGGTCGATCTAAGCCATTTGCAGGGAATGATTCCTGTGTTGTATATTGTGTTAAATAGTTCCACCAATGTGCCTATTTGATCTTCTGTGTTTAGTTTAAATATTTCTGCTGGAATTTCGTCGGGTCCTGGAGCTTTATTAGACTTTGCCATTTTTACCGCCTGCATTACCTCTTTCTTTGTTATTGTTGGGCCCAAACCTCCTTCTGTGTCTTCTTCTACCATTTCTTGTTGTCTGTCATCGTCGAATAGTTCCTGGATATACTCCTTCCATCTTGCCAGCTTCCCTGCAGTGTCTGGGATTATTTTGCCATCTTTGTCTAGCAAAACATTGCTTTGGTTCCGCCTTTTTATACCAGCCACCTCCCTAATTTTTTATAGAGGTTAAGATCATCGTGTTTCATTGTCAAATTTTCTATTTCCACACATTTTTCTCTGTACCACTTTTCTTTGGCTTCACGTATTCTTTTTCTTATCTCACTTTGTATATGATTATATGCATTGTTGTCTATATTTTTGTACATTCTTCTTTCTTCCATTAGATTTAAAACTTCGTCAGTTATCCATGGTTTTTGTTTGTGAACAGTATTCTTTGTTTGCAGTAACTCTTTTGTTGAGGTCGTTGTCGTGGTTTTGATGGTATCCCATATTATGTTTGGATATTCATTCGGTTCAGGTCTGATATTACTTAGTTCGTTGTTATAATTCTTGGTAAATTGTTCTCTAATTATTGGTCTTTTAAAGTTTAAGGTTTGTAGATGTTTTTTGTTTTGTTGGGATTTTGGCTTCTTCAGTCGTACTCTGAGCCTTACTATTACTGGATTATGATCTGTTGCTGCATCTGCTCCAGGATAAGCCGTAGCCGACATTATGGAGTTTCGGTACCTTTTATTAATTAAGACGTAATCAATTTGAACCCTAACTACGTGTTTGGTGTTAGCAGCGGGTGATTTCCAAGTATAAAGCCTCCTGCCAGGCAGTTTAAAGTATGTGTTTGTAATCACCTTGTCTTGCTCTTGACAGGACTGCGTCAATCTATCCTTCCTTTCATTTCTTGTGTCCAACCCAAAATCACCAATAAGATCTTCTACTTTCCCCTTTCCAACTTTTGCGTTGAAGTCTCCCATTATTATTGTTATATCCCTGTTCTTTGTGACATCCAGAGCTTGTTGAATTTCATTATAGAATTGTTCTATTTCTTCTTCACTCTTATCAGAAGTGGGGGCGTATACTTGAATGATGTTAAGTATTCTTTGGGTTGTTGTTGTTGCTCTTATCATCATTACTCCATCTGAGATGGGGAGGAAGCCAGCTTGACAAAAGTTACCTTCCACCACAATCGCTACTCCGTTTCGGTGATTTGCGTCGTTGTTACCCGAGTAGTAAATCTTTGACTGATTAATCTTCATTTCGCCTGAATTATGCCATCTAGTTTCACTGAGTTGCATTATGTTCACATTGAGTCGCTTCATTTCTTGAGGCACGTTGTGAATTTTACCTGCTTCGAACATGGATCTCATGTTCCATGTACCGATCCTTATGTCTCTTTCCTTTTTCTTAGCTGCATTCAAAACAGTCCCCCCTCGGAGATCCGAATAGGGGACTAGAAACTCTGGAATTTTTCGCCTTGAACTCAGCCATGTTGATTAACTAGGGATATCCATTTGGATCTTTACTGCAGTGGTTTCCCGTTGCCTTCTGCATCTTCCTGCCGTTCACCATTCATTGGTTTCTCCGCCTTTAGAGATGATTTCTCATCTCAAGGGCAAGAAGGTGCCCTATCTCTTAGTAGAGTTGGTTACTTATACCGGTAACTCTTCGGTCAGTGCTAGTTTTGGTCCGCCCCGAGTATTTGATTTCCTCGGTACGACCTATATCTAGGAGGCGCTTCCCTATCCGCCACCTGGGGGGCGCCCGATGGAGGACTAGCAACCCCACACGGGGTTATAGGTTATACTGCCAACCAAATGTCCTTTTAAAAACAATACATAGTTAAACTTAAAAATATTTTTACGAAAATTCGCTAGCATAACGTACTTGCTGCGTCCAGACATTTTCTTAATAAAAAGCTTATAACTTCTTTGTCTTTCAGCATATATATATATATATATATATATATATATATATATATATATATATATATATATATATATATATATATATATATATATATATAAATTTGGTGAGTAGCTTCCTTCTGTAAATGGCTTGCATGAGTTCGTTAGCCAGGAAATTCTGAACTGTCCTTTTGGGAAAATTTTTGTAGCTCCGGAAATAATGAAGCTATCGCAACCAAATTCGGCCCATTTCTATTATAAATAGTATTATATGTACAAAAATTAAGATCTCTAGGCTGACGGACAAAAAAGTTATAAGCTTCTGATTAAAAAAGCATTAAAACGTCAAAATTGATAATTCTGCAAGGCTGGCTAATATATAATGTGCTTCGTGAGTGAAAAATATCGCACGAAATCACTAAACAAGCTGCTCGATCTGTGTGTCAGCTGTGAGATCTCTAAGCCGAAAGACACAAGAGTTATAAGCTTTTGATTTAAAAAAAAGTTTGGACGGAGGAAGTGCGTTAGGGAAGTGAATTTTCATAAAAATATTTTTAATAGCAAATATGTCTCTCTAATGCAAGCAGACATCAATATGATTACAGTTGTAACCCATATATTGTAGAAACAGTGTGCCATATTTTATTTTAAAAAAAGCTTATTGTGTGAAAATATACAAAAATTTTCCGAAAATAAACTTAAAAATGCTTCCAAGAAAACTGATTTCCTAGTCAACAAACGTTGCGTTAATAGCAAATTGAGATAAAGACAAAAGACAAATTCACTTCCAAAACGCACTTACTGCGTCTCGATTTTGTTTACAAACATGCATCATATTTCTATAAAACCTATACAAGGGTGTTCGAAAAAAAAAATTTATGTTTCACCAACGAATTATAGGCTACCTGTGATTGTCAAAATAATATTAGCGAAACGAAAACTACACTAATGAGGAGATCTGTATATATATATATATATATATATATATATATATATAATATATATATATATATATATATATATATATATATATATATATATATATGTATGTATGTATGTTCGGAAATATTTCCGCGGTCTTTAATGTGAGCCATAGTTGGTTCTCGGGTTGAAACGCCTCCAGAATTTATTAAAACTCAACGTTTCGGCTCCTGTTTTCGAGCCATTTTCAAGAGGTAAAGGAAATACGTAAGGACATGAACCCTAAAGCCTCAATCTTCCTACTCCTTAGAGCGGTGGGTTGGGTTGTTGTAGCTCAATTACGGGGCCTCAATCTGCCTGCTCCTCAAATCTCGCCGAAGATCGTCTCTAAGGTCTCGGTGTGTTCAACCCTAGGCCTAAAAGAGATCTGGCAATTAGTTGCAAGTCTTGTATCGTATGTACCGTTTTGTCTACCTGCTTTGTTCTTACTAGGGTCACGGTCAATTAAGTCAGGTGCTTTTGTCACGGTATTTGAAGGATTAAGAGGATTAAAGGTATTTTTTGGGTCAGGTAATGGGGAAATAAAATTGTCTATTTAATTTATTGTCTTTTTGTGTATTTGTAATGAAGATATAATAGGTTTCCAAGTAATCGGAAGACGAAGACCATGATGTATCTTATTTAAACAATCGGGACGTGTGTTTCGAACTTGATTGCTTCGCGAATAATTCTGGTTTTGAAGTTGTAACCCAGGGCTATTGTTTTGGCATTGTCGAAGTCTATTTTGTGTCATCTATGAAGATGATGCATGACCAGCGCCGACGAGGGGTTGGATTTTCTAACTGCGAGGGTGTGTCCATATATTTTATTGTGGATGCGTCCACTTCTTTGGCCTGCATAAGTTCTGGAACAATCGGAACAAGGAATTTCGTAAACTCGGTGGGATTAGCTTGGAATCATATCCTTTGGAGTTTTAATCAGATTTGACAGTTTTTGCTCTGTTGTGAATATGGTTTTGATATTATGGGTTCTGAAAATTTGGCTGATTTTGTCGGTGACACCTTTAATGTGTAGTAAAAACGCTGTGTGTTGTTGTATGGACTCTGTCTGTTCTTGCAGTTATTTTTTATACAATGTATAGGAACGACAAAAAAACAATAGAAACAAGGTGCAAGGAACACATAACAGCATTCGATAAAATCCTCATACCTAGCTATAAATCAAACGTAGCTATGCGCATTCACAACAGAAAACACCAAAAACCAGATATCAACCAATTACAACTAATAAAGACTAATATATATATATATATATATATATATATATATATATATATATATATATATATATATATATATATATATATATATATATATATATATATATATATATATATATATAAATTTGGAATCAATACTACATTCAACAAACAAACAGTAAGAAACAATTATTTCCAGAACAAATTAAAGTGCAAACATTCAAACAAACATAATAAAAGCCATAAAAAGAGATAAATTATGACACCACAATAATGGCAACAGGAAACCAATACAATCGACACAAACCGTTAACACAGCCGATCAAACAAGTGTAAACCGACAAAGAGAGACTAAATACGCAGGAGTTACGAACAAACTTAGAAGCAGAACAGGCGAGAAGGATCAGAGTCAGTAGCGTGCTGATGATGGATGGTGAACCAGAACGGCTCAAAACTGTAGTCCACGTAAACAAACAAAAATCACAAAAAGTACTTTGGGCCGATTTTGATGAAATGTTGTACATATCTTTCTTTTGCAAGTGACTTGGATAACTTCGTTAGCCAGGAAAATCGGACCAGTTTTTCCGGGAAAATTTTGGGTTTTCTTTCGTACAATTTTTGTATCTCTGAAAATAACAAAGCTATTACAACTAAACTTAGCACCTACATTTCTACTGTCAAATTTACCAGCCAAAATTGAGATGTCTAAGTTAAAAGAAAAAAAAGTTATAGGCATTAAAAAACATTGAGTGCACAACCTGATTGCTATAAGATATCAGTCACCGCCCCACTTGGTCGCTCAGACCACGGCATGGTCACTGCTGTCTGCGCAATGCAACCCGAGGTCACACAGTCATCACACCCACGTATCGTTTGGCACTACAACTCCGCCGACTGGGACGAAATGCGAGATTACTTTCCCTCATTTCCATGGGCGTCTGTCTGCTTCTCTCATCCTGACCCCTCTGATATCTCACAAAACGTCACCGAAATTATCCAAGCTGGCATGGAATTATTTATCCCACGTACACAGAAAACCTCTTCAGCCACTCAAAAGCCCTGGTTCTCTAAATCCTGTGACAAGGCCAGACTTGAAAAGGTCAAAGCTCACAAAACGCTTCTACACAATCCCAGTCAAGAAAATCGTCAAGCATTTAACGACGCAAGAAACCGCTATGCCCGCATTCTTTCTAAGGCAAAAAACTCGTTTGATAACCACATCAAAAACAAAGTCCTCTTAAGCTCCAACGGCGGCAAACCTTTCTGGACTCTTGCTAAATCTATTGGGAATAATTTATGCAAAAGCACGTTCCCACCTCTTGTCTCAGGGGATGAAGTTGTTTCTACCACCCTGTGCAAGGCTGAACTTTTTGCTTCGTTGTTCGCCGGCAATTCTACTCTCAACCTACCTCAAAATGTTCAACCACCAACAGTCCCCAATGTCGCGCATAAAATAACGGATATCATTTTCAAAACTAAAAAGGTGCGAAAGATGCTCTCTTCTCTTAATACCAGGAAAGCCTCTGTCCTTGACGAGATCCCAGCAATTGTTCTCAATAAATGCGCACCAGAGCTTGCTCCTGTCCTGACTCGTCTGTTTCAGATATCTTATAATAAAGGCATATTCCCTAGTAACTGGAAAACTGCTCGAGTACAACCCATCCCCAAGAAAGGATCCAAAGCGCTTCCTAGCAACTACAGGCCTATTTCTCTCCTTTCAGTCATCTCTAAAGTGATGGACAAGTATATAAACACCGAATTACTAAATTTTTTGAAAAACACAGTCTAATCCACGACAGGCAGTATGGATTCCGTCAGCGCAGATCGACTGCCGACTTCCTTTCCTTTGTCACTCATTATTGGAACAAGTCCATGGAACAACACGGTAAATCCCAGATTGTTGCTCTAGACATATCCAAAGCATTCGACCAGGTCTGGCACGCAGCGCTGCTTAATAAACTTCCGGCCTATGGCCTACCAACAAAACTCTGTATGTGGACAGCAAATTTCCTCTCCAACAGGAGCATATCTGTTGTTGTGGATGGCAATTCCTCTAAACTATATCCAATTAATGCAGGAGTTCCTCAAGGTTCAGCTTTAGCCCCTACTTTGTTTCTTATCCACATCAATGACCTCCTCTCTAGCACATCCAACCCAGTTTACAGCTACGCGGACGCCAGCACCCTCTATTTAAATATACAATATTCTAAGCCTGTCTCTTTAGCCCAATTAGATGAAGATCGCAGACGCATGGAGGGTTCTGTCTCCGTGGATCTCCAAAAAATATTAGACTGGGGAAGTAAAAATCTTGTACAATTCAACCCCACCAAAACTAAGTCTTGCTTTCTTTCTCACAAGAGATACACCAGCCCTAGACCCATCACAATGAACAACCAAGTTATTCAAAGTAATGAGTCCTTTTCTCTTGTTGGCATTTCTGTGGATCGAAATCTTAATTGGCACCAACATGTCACATCAATTGCAGAAGCGGCTGCTAAGAAATTAGGTTTCCTCTTCCGGGCTCGCAAATACTTTTCACCAGTTAATCTCTATACTTTATATACTTCACAAATAAGGCCAAACCTCGAATACTGCTCCCACATCTGGGGTGGCGCTGCCGCTTCTACACTCGCTATCCTGGACTCCATTCAAAAGAGAGCTATACGTCTCATCGGTGACCCTCACCCAAAGGCTGCCATCCCTTGCTCACCGACTTGCCGTTGGTGACCTCTCTCTCTTTTATAGATATCTACACGGGCACTGCTCAGAGGAGCTTTCCTCCATAGTTCCCCCACCTGCTGCCCCCAACAGATCTACCAGGGGAACAGAGCGAATGCACCCTTTTACTGTCCAGGTCACCAGACATAGAACATCTTGTTATGCCCGCTCTTTTGTACCGAGGACTTCCAAGTTGTGGAATTCCTTGCCGGCACATGTTTTTCCTTCTCCTCCAAACCTCCAAACTTTCAAGTACAGAATTATCAAGCTGCCTCTTTCCTCCTTGTCAACACTTACGGTACGATAGTATTTAGGCTGTAAGCCCTCGTGGTGTGTTGTTGAAATAAAAAAAAACTATTTAGACAATCACAGGTGGCCCATAAGTCGTTGGTGATACACACTTTCTTTTTTTAATAGAAAACCCCTTATTTTATTACATTTTTGTGTTTTCCACAGGATTATAATGCAAGTTTGTAAGAAAAAAAATTGATACCGTTAATCGTTTTTGAGCAATTTCAATTGTTTTGTAACTTTTTACGTTCTTGGTACATATTTCAAAAAAAAAAAAAAATCACAAATTGTGATACGGTGTTTTTATCAATAGATAGCGGAGCCCCATGGAAATGACGCATTCAGAGAGCTTTTTATTTGTATTACTCGTCGAAAAAATCGAGCTGCCGTATACAGGCACTCTCAAATACTGCCTGAATTTAAAAAGTTTTCACAGAGATGTTTTGACTGTTTCCGTGGAAATCATTGTTTGTAAGATTTTTTGATCTGTTGGTAATTAATAATAAATGTCTAGTAGATTATTGCAAAATAAAAATGGTGGAATTTTTGTGAAAAATATAATTAAGTGTAACATTACCAAAGGCAATTTCTTGTCCTAAAGATGTTTGTGAATAATTCTATAAAAATGGCAGGTATGTAAATGGCTTAAAGGGGTCTGTTGGCTGGGAAAATCAAAACAGTTTTTTTTGTGGAACTTTTAGAGTTTATTTTTGAAAATTTTTGTACCTTTTGAAACAGCAAAGCTATTTTAATGAAATATCTTACATTCTTAGTACTATATAGGTTTTACTGCCGACCAAATGCCCTTCTTTACAAAAAATATATTTTTCCATTAAAAACATATTTACGAAAATTCGCCACCACTTGCTACGCCCAGACTTTTATAAGATGCAGCTCAAGTCACCCTACATACACCTTTTTCTCGTATCTTGGATAAGAACAATTATACTGAGCTTTACCGTATAAATTCGTCACCCCGTATTATTAACAGATATTAACAGATAAATAGTGAAACTAAACCCGGTTATAGATTGTAGGGTGCCTACTTTGCGCTCATTTGGTTCTAGGGGACTAGTTCGCGCTCATTTGAAGAAAGTTCTTCAAAATTCAAAAGTAGGAAACTTCTCACCAGTTAATTTTTTAAAGAAAATTTACTGAACAATTTAAACGTCAAAATTTCTAACTCTGCTAGGCATACTAATACATAATGCGCTTTGTGAGTGATAAATATTGCATAAAATCACTAAACAAGCTCCTAGATCTGTGTTTCAGCTGTTACTTTCCTCCGTTTTAGAAAATATATGCAAAATATCTATACATATAATTTATACAGGGTGAATCAGATTACTGGTACCAGTCGTTTATTAGCCTACTGGATACTCTAAGGAAAAAGATAATATGTTTGTATACCCAAATGTGGTACACTATATCGATTGGTGATGGCGTCAACCTCAGGAACAAACCGGAAATGGGTCGTTCTGACCCAAATATTGGATCTTTAAATGGAACATGGTATTTTTTATTACAGGTTTAGGTTACATGTAAAAAATAAGAAACTTTCATCCGAACCGCTTTCCCGATGGATGTCAGCACTAACCTTGAAAATTAATTTTTACTGCTCTTGACACAAATCAGACCCAACGACAAGAACGTGGCTGTTATGTGTGGGGAGAATAGACGGCAGAAAATGTAAGCGTTTGTAAATGTTCAAAGTGCCTTGATTCACACATTCCTGGATATGTGTTTGAACGCTGTCGGTAGATCTGTTCGGTTGATCTCTACGTCGCTCAACGACTGGCATGCTTCCTGGATTCGCATCTTCATAATGCCTTTCGTTGTGGGTTGATGTCCGTAAGCAATATCTTTGGCCCGGCATCAAAGAGAAAAACGAGGGGTGTCAAGTCAGAGGATCGAGGCGGCCACGCTACAGACCCTTCTCTTAGGATCAACCGTCCGGGGTACAGGTTATCAACGACATTACCTGCTTCCAACGAAAAATGACTTGGGTAACCATCCTGATGCATCCACATCGACTTTCGTGTATTGAGCGAGACGTCTTGCATATGTGGACAGAGGACTTTGTTAACAAGGCCCGCGTACACACGGCCAGTTAGGTGTGGTCAACCAGTGGGACTCTCTGACTTTAATTGTGGGTTCTTAAATAGAACATGGTATTTTTTATTACAGATTTAGGTTACATGTAAAAAATAAATTGTGTGTGGGGCAACTGGATGGCAGAAAAAGTAACCGTTCATAAATGATTAAAGTGTCTGCTACATTAAGTCCCAAATTCCTGGTTTTCAAAAAACGAAAACAAGTATCTACCAAACAAATACCAGATGTAAACATGGAAATAGCAGCAATAGACATTGATGTCAAACATTATCAATCATCTAGTTAATGCTTCGTGAAATCATTTAAGTGTCATTTTTGAGAAGGTAAAGGTGGTTTCCAACGAGGAAGGTTTCCATATGCTCATGGTGTTAGGCAAATGTCTTCAAACTTACAGACAAGCCGCACGAAGGTATGCAGGTTGGTACCCTGACCGCGTTCCTCAATCTCACAACGTTTTTAGGTGCTTGGCGATTCAAATTCGAGCAACTGGTCAAATTCAACCTCCACACAATAAGAGTTAGCAGATTAGACAGCCGGTGATAGACGAAATGGCACCTAACATTTTGGCTGCTGTTGCTCTGGACTCTCATTTGTCAACAAGGATGATCGCGGTTGATTCCAGTGTAAGTCAAATGTCAATATGCAGGATTTTAAAAGATAATCATTATCATACCTATCACATTAACCTGCAACAGGCACTTGAACCGAGGGATTACCAAAAACGTATCGATTTTGTTAATTGCTATTAACCAAAGAACTTGAATTACATCGATCGATTATTTTGACGGATGAGGATACATTCAAAAGCAAAGGGAAGATCAACATACACAATGCCCATTGCTGGCCTCAAGAAAATCCTCCTTGGCTGCGAGAAGTGGACAACCAGCATTTGTTTAGCCTCAGCACATGATGTGGCTTAATTGAGTGCCAGATCATCGGGCCCCAGTTTTTTGATGGCATCCTAACTGGCCGTGTGTACATCGACTTCGTCGACAAAGTCCCCTGCCAGCATCTGGAAGACGTGTCGTTCGATACACGAAAGTCGATGTGGATGCAGCAGGATGATTACCCAGGTCATTTTTTGCTGGAAGCACGTTACGTCATTGATAACCTGTACCCTGGACGGTGGATCGTGAGAAAGAGAAAGGCCTGTAGCGTGGCCACCTTGATTTTCTGACTTGACACCCTTGAATATTTTTCTTTGGTGCCGGGTTAAGGATACTGTTTACTGACGTCAACCCACAACAAAAGATGATATAAAGACGCAAATTCGAGGAGGCTGCCAGTCGTTGAGCGGCGTAGAAATCTTGCGAAAACAGCGTTCGAACACGGATCAAGGAATGAATGTGTGAATCAACGTGGCAGACACTTTGAATATTTACGAACGCTCACATTTTCTGCCTTCCATTCTCCCCAGACAAAACAGCCACGTCCTTGTCGTTGGATCTGATTTGTGTTAATAGCAGTTCAAATAAATTTTCAAGGTTAGTGGTGACATCTATCGGGAAAGTGGTTTGGATGAAAGTTTCTTATTTTTTTACAAGTAACCTAAATATGTAATAAAAAATACCATGTTCCGTTTAAAAAGCCAATATATGGGTCTGAACGACCCATTACCGGTTTGTTTCGGAAGTTGCTTCCATCACCAATCGATAGAGCGTACCAAATTTAGGTATGCAAACATATCTTATTTTTTCCTTAGAGTATCCAGTAGTCTCATAAACGACTGGCACAGGTGGTGTGATTCACCCTATATATAAACATATAAAAATTAAAATTGAACCCGGATATGGGTTCTAGGAGTCGTATTTTGCGCTTATATGAAGAATTTTTGTTTTACTGGTAACCTAGAAATTTCTATTAAATTAATATTTTGGGTTCACGATGAAACTTTAAATTTTCGGTGTTTAAGTACTTTTCCTTTAATTAAAATCGTAAAGAATTAGGAAATTCACTTATTATAGACTTATCAGTTTCTTTATAGTTAAATTTGTTTTAGCAAATTACGTGTAAAATAATTAACGTAAAATCGATTACGATGTATTTTATTATTTTCCAAATAATTTTACGCTTTACTGATTTTAATAGCTTACAAAATCTTTACCTATTTAGAACTCTCTTTATAATAATTAATTCGCTAATTTTAATTTGAAAATGTGTCAAGATATATAAAGTAATTTGCCGTAAATAGGTATTCAGTTTTTCAATAGTACTAAAAATGATCTGCAAGCTGGTATTATTTGCTCTCCTCGCCGTTTCAACTCAGGTGGGTATCATTTTCTTTAACTAGTTATATTTTAAAAATTTTAAATTACTTAAGCATTCATAATCGTAACAGATTGGAGATGACCTCGCTTTTTCGTCGTAACCATTGATCTCCACCGGTTCAGCTACCGCATTTCATCACTTGGGCTATGTTTTTGAATAATTTTTTTTTGAAAGTATATGCCGTGAACGACGATTAAAACCTGTGGACAGCACAGATTATGACACGTTGTAAAACGTGTTCACTGCTGAAAAATGTGGTTTGGGAAAATGTGTTCTTACAAAGTGTACTTTTCAAAGTATATATCCTCAAGCTAATTGCCAGAAAGTTATGGCACAGGATATAAACAACAATTTTTTTATTTCTCCCAATGTATTTCAGCAAGCATGAGGTTTTCTGTCACATTTACTAGCACACTTTTTTTGTCTCATTATCAGCATATCATTGTCATCTTTTAGATGTCTACACTCTACATTGTAGCAGCTGTGATTGGCGAATGTTCATTATAATATTTGCTAAAAGACAGACCCTGATTTCAGCAAAACTGAGCGCGATGTAGATTCCTAATTTGAGATCCATCAATTATTGTGTTTATATATATATATATATATATATATATATATATATATATATATATATATATATATATATATATATATATATATATATAATGTGTCTTACTTAAAATGATAACACTTCGATAACATCTATATGTTTAGGTACACTTAGAGAACCCAAATTACCACAACACATTAAAAAAACCTGGAGATCGTTTCAGTTACAAGGTTAGCGTTATCGGATATTAAATAAGAGAATTAATGCTACTCTGATGACGCTGCCTTGGTTAGTGAAACGATCGTCGGGTTTTTTAATGTGTTGCGGTGATTTGTGTTCTTCAAGTGTACTTATGAGTGCTCATCACAGGTGCGAGTCTTCACTTACACTTTATTTTATTAAGCGAATTAAAAAAATATATTCCCTATAATTTTCGTGGAAAAAATTCACTAATGGGGAGATTCCGCCTTTTGAAGTATGACAAAATTTCTTTAAATGATCGTTCATTAGCCAATAAATTCGACCAGGTTATCCGGGAAAGTTGGGAACGTGGCTGTTGTGTGTGGGGAGAATAGACGGCAAAAAATGTAAGCGTTTGTAAATGTTCAAAGTGTCTGCCACCTTGATTCACACATTCCTGGATCCGTGTTCGAACACTGTCGGTAGATCTCTTCGGTTGATCTCTACGTCGGTCAACGACTGGCAGGCTTCCTGGATTCGCATCTTCATATTACCTGTTGTTGTGGGTTGATGTCCGTAAGCAATATCTTTGACCCGGCACCAAAGAAAAAAACGAAGTGTGTCAAGTCAGGGGATCGAGGCGGCCACGCTACAGGCCTTTCTCTTGCGAATCACCGTCCAGGGGGTACAGGTTATCAACGACACTCCGTGCTTCCAGCGAAAAATGACTTGGATAATCATCCTGCTGCAGCCACAGCGAGACGTCTTCCAGATGTTGACAGGGTACTTGTTCGACCAAGCCAGCGTACTCACGGCCAGTTAGGTCTGGTCAACCAATGGCACTATCTGACCTCAATTGTGGATTATTAAATGGAACATGGTATTTTTTATTACAGATTCAGGTTACATGTAAAAAATAAGTGACTTTATCAGAGCCGCTTTCACGATGGACATGACCATTAACCTTGAAAATAAATTTTAACTGCTCCTAACACAAACCAGATCCAACGACAAGGACATGGCTGTTGTGTGTGGGGCGACTGGATTGCAGAAAATGTAACCATTCATAAATTATTAAAGTGTCTGCTACCTTGAGTCCCAAATTCCTGGTTTCAAAAAATGAAAACAAGTATCTACCAAACAAATACCCGATATAAGCATGGAAATGGCAGTAATAGACATTGATATCAAACATTATCAGTCATCTAGTTACTGCTTCGTGAAATCATTTAAGTGTGATTTTTGAGATGGCAAATATGCTTTCCAAAGAGAAAGGTTTCTATATGCTTATGGTGTTAGGCAAATGTCTTCAAACTTACAGACAAGCCGAACGAAGGTATGCAGGTAGGTACCCTCACGGCGTTTCTCATCCTCACAACGTTTTTAGATACCTGGCGATTGGAATTCGAACAACTGCTCAAATTCGACCTCCGCACAATAAGAATTAGCAGATTAGGCAGCCGGTAAGAGACGAAATGGCACCTAACATTTTGGCTGCTGTTGCTATGAACCCCCATTTTTCAACCAGGAGGATCGCGGTTGATTCCAGTGTAAGTCAAATGTCGATATGCAGGAATTTAAAAGATAATCATTATCATCCCTTTCACATTAACCTGCAATAGGCACTTAAACCGAGGGATTACCAAAAACGTATCGATTTTTGTTAATGGCTATTAACCAAAGAACATGAATTCCATCGATCGATTCTTTTGACAGATGAGGCTACATTCAAAAGCAAAGGGAAGATTAACATACACAATGCCCATTGCTGGCCTCAAGAAAATCCTCCTTGGCTGCGAGAAGTGGACAACCAGCATTTGTTGAGTCTCAGCACATGATGTGGCCTCATTGAGTGCCAGATCATCGGACCCTAGTTTTTTGATGGCATCCTAACTGGCCGTTTGTACACCGACTTCGTCGACAAGGTCCCCTTCCAGGATCTGGAAGACGTCTCGTTAGATACACGAAAGTCGATGTGGATGCAGCAGGATGATTACCCAAGTCATTTTTTGCTGAAAGCACGTAATGTCATTGATAACCTGTACCCTGGACGGTGGATCGTAAGAAAGAGAAAGGCCTGTAGCGTAGCCACCTCGATTTCCTGACTGGACACCCTTGAATATCTTTCTTTGGTGCCGGGTTAAAGATATTGTTTACTGACGTCAACCCACAACAAAAGATGATATAAAGACGCAAATTCGATGAGGCTGCCAGTCGTTGAGCGGCGTAGAAATCTTGCGAAAACAGCGTTCGAACACGGATCAAGGAATGTGTGAATTAACGTGGCAGACACTTTGAACATTTACGAACGCTCACATTTTCTGCCTTCCATTCTCCCCAGACAAATCAGCCACGTCCTTGTCGTTGGATCTGATTTGTGTTAATAGCAGTTCAAATAAATTTTCAAGGTTAGTGGTGACATCTATCGGGAAAGTGGTTTGGATGAGTTTCTTATTTTTTTACATGTAACCTAAATATGTAATAAAAAATACCATGTTCCGTTTAAAAAGCCAATATTTGGCTCTAAACGACCCATTACCGGTTTGTTTCGGAAGTTGATTCCATCACCAATCGATCGAGCATCCAGTAGGCTAATAAACGACTGGCACAGGTGGTCTGATTCACCCTGTATATAAGCATATAAAAATAGAAATTTATCCCGGATATGGGTTCTAGGGGTCGTTGTTTGCGCTCATATGAAGAATTTTTTTTCAAACCGGTAACCTCGAAATTTCTATTAAATTAGTATTTTGGGTTCACGATGAAACTTTAAATTTTCGCTGTTTAAGTACTTTTCTCTTAATTAAAATCGTAAAGAATTAGGAAATTCACTTATTATAGACTTATTAGTTCCTTTATAGTTAAATTTGTTTTAGCAAATTACGTGTAAAATAATTAAGGTAAAATCGATTACGATGTATTTTATTATTTTCCAAATAATTTTACGCTTTACTGATTTTAATAGCTTACAAAATCTTTACCTATTTAGAACTCTCTTTATAATATTAATTCGCTAATTTTAATTTGAAAATGTGTCAAGATATATAAAGTAATTTGCCGTAAATAGGTATTCAGTTTTTCAATAGTACTAAAAATGATCTGCAAGCTGGTATTATTTGCTCTCCTCGCCGTTTCAGCTCAGGTGGGTATTATTTTCTTTAACCAGTTATGTTTTTAAATTTTTTAATTACTTAACCATTCATAATCGTAACAGATTGGAGATGACCTCGCTTTTTCGTCGTAACCATTGATCTCCACCGGTTCAGCTAGCGCATTTCATCACATGGGCCATGTTTTTGAATTAATTTTTTTGAAAGTATATGCCGTGAGCAACGATTAAAACCTGTGGAAAGCACTGATTATTACACATTATAAAACGTGTTCACTGCTAAAAAATGTGGTTTGGGAAAATGTGTTCTTACAAAGTGTACTTTTCAAAGTATATATCCTCAAGCTAATTGCCAGAAAGTTATCATGGCACAGGATATATACAACATTTTTTTTATTCCTCCCAATGTATTTCAGAAAGCATGAGTTTTTCTGTCACATTTACTAGCACACTTTTTTTGTCTCACCATCAGCATATCTTTGTCATCTTTTCAAAGTTGCATGATCGAATCCAGCTAGATGAATGTATGTTTTTGTTTTGTTTTATTTTCACATTTGAAGAAACAATAGTGCACACATTTCATACGTTTTGAACAAGATCTCATTTTTGTTTAAAACGCCTGAATAAATTTTTCACCTTTGAGTCTGAAATGATAATTTTCAGCAGACATTTTATTATTGTTGATATTGAAAAAAACCCATTTGATTAGGTTGACTGAAACGAAATTACTCTGACGATTAATAAGAAAGAATAAATGCTACGTTTATAATTTGGCAGATACTTTACTTTTCTAAATATGAATTAAGTTGGAAATCTTTTGTATAACTTTAAGGAAATTTGCAATACAAGTTTCTTTTAAAGAGACTTAAACTATCTACAGATATGGCAAAATTTAATTCTTCAGCTTCATAGAAAATTGAGTTTTGGGCATTTTTGTCGAAAGGATTTAGAACACAAAATTTTTTTGATAATAGAGGGATGTCTATGGTAACACTTTGGAAAGAATTCTTCAAATGTGCGCGTACTAGGACCTTAAAATCGATCTTCAAGGTCTGTGTAATATTAAAATATTAACTTTACTAATATTTGGTATAATAATAGTGTACAATTCTTGTGAAAATTCGATACTATAACGCACCTGCTGCGTTCTGAAATTTTTTATATAGTGTTGCGTTTTCTCCTGGTTCTGGATAAGTGAGACTTTTAATTTTAACAAAACAACTTTATTTACTCTCTAAATATGGATACAATAAAAGTTCTAGAATGTCTCTCTCACAAAACCCTTAGTTTATCTGGCCTTACAATCACTAATTTGTACAAAAGTCGCTAATGCACTGAAACTACAGTCGCTACTCTATAACACTTCACACTAGTTACTGCTTCTTCGAGTCACTACAACATTCTCTAACTGAACTGTCTGCGCTGGCTTACTTCCATCTTTATATACTCGCCGTACCTTCCACCACTTTCTGGAGCGTTCCATTCCAGAATTTTCCAGGACCTTCTTTTACTAGAAAGTTCTGTGAATACAGATCGGTCCCGTGTGTATACAGGGGGATGTATATACAGGATGATCCAAATGTGGTCACCACTCCTATGTTACACAAAAGGTGTTTCTCGTGATATAAGATCTCTCTGCGTATACAGGGTGTAAGGGTTCTCTGCGCGTACAGGGTGTATATACAGGGTGTTCGGAATGTGCAGACCTCAGTTATCCGTTCCGACGGGGTACAAGTTAGTAACTTCGTTATTTCTGGTCCTAGAAGGTTGAGACTTCGCCTGAGGGGGGTCACGCCAGGCACCCCTAGGGGGTGGGGAGGCGGTGTTGCCAGATTGTACAAAAATTCCCAGCTGTTGGGGAAGTTCTTGAGATGTGGCAACACCGCACCTACATCTATTGAAGTGCTTTGTAACAATAGTATAAATCAGTCTGTTCATTTAGTTAAGTTGATAAATATTTTTAGTTAAGATGATAAAATGATATGTTTCAGGCACTTGTACCGGATATAGGATCACTTATAAAAGAAGAAGAGGGAGGAAATAGAAAACTTCAAGGTGTACTTGACAACTTTTCAGATAAGGTAAAAAGTATAGCTAAAAGTGTAGGGGCAAATTTCGACAGAGAGTTCAGAAGATTATCCGATGAGTTGGAAGATATAAAAGAAAAAGGTACAGCCGCTGGAATTGATATAAGCCAATGTATTAAGGATGAAGGCAAATTCCAAGATGTTCCCGCTAATTTTACAAAACAGCTCGCAAAGTGCGTGACAGATAAGCTTCAAGAGGCTCAAAATATCTACGACAATTCCATGCAGGCAATTACTGACACTATGAAAGATGTAAGGAAGGCCGAGGCGGAGTTGAAAGAATGTTCTAAGAAAGGTCCAGTTGCAGGACCTATATGCTATACTAAAGTTGCAGCCAAGATAGCTGCCTTAACTACAAACGTTCCATCAAAAATTGCAACGGAAGTAGCCATGGGTGCAAAATTAATAGGAAACTTAATACCATCTATGACTTCTTGTGCAAATGAAGCCTTATTTCAAACAATACCAACAGCTTCACAGATTCAACAAAATATGGTTACGTGTATCAATAGTAAAATTGCAGAAGTCTAATATGTAAGAAAAAGAAATGTAATAGATACATAATAAATTTGCTGCTTAGCTTTTACAAGTATTTGATAATTTATTTGTTCCCTAAAAATATTGTATCCCCTATGCTCCAGAAGTCCAAGTGTTGGAATAATCACATGATTTCCAGTTTATGTCATTTAAAATATCTTAAAGGCTTAATTTAATTTTAATTTTTTTTTAAATGATTTTTAGCGGTAGTTTTAGAGCATTCACAATTGTGTGTGACGTTTGTAAACATACATAAAATACCTCTCTATCAATGAATTTTTGAAATGAAAATTCACTAGAAATATATATATATATATATATATATATATATATATATATATATATATATATATATATATATATATATATATATATATATATATATATATATATATATATATATATATATATATATATATATATATATATATATATATATATATATATATATATATATATTGCTTTCATTTCAAAACTAGCCACCCTTAATAATTTCTTTATCAAGGAAATCTGGTTTAAGAAAGCAGGTCAATTGGGATTTCGAGGGGTACGTTCAAAAACAGTATTTTCGGAATTTTACTTTTAACCCCCTAAGGCCCAGTCACCCCAACTTTATATTCTTAAATGACACCCCCTAGCTTGAGATACGTCGTTTTAAAGGTATTTAAAATCTTAATCCAACGGCGTTCACGAAATTTAAATCCACCGCCAACTTTTGAATTTAGAAGGAAAAACATCATCAAATTCGGAATATATATAAAAAAATTAACAGTTTAAGAAAAAACTTACTTTATTAGTGCTCAAAGTGTCCTCCGTTGTTAGCTAAACAATAAAATAGTCGACTATCGACTTTTTTTCTAACATTTGAACTGTTTTTATCAGTAATTTTTCTGAGCGTAATGCTGGTGAAAATTTAGCTCCCCGGTGCCATTTGAGGCTATCAATTTTCCTGGTACGAGATGATATGGGAACGATAACGCCCGGGTCTAATTTAACGATAAATTTAAGATAAAATGAGCCAGTTTTAGTGAATTTTCGTAGAAAAAATTCACTAATGGGGAGATCCCGACTCTTGAATTTTGAAAAAATTTTTGCAAATGCGCGCGAACTAGGACCCCTAGAACCCATATCCGAGGTCAGTTTCAATTTTTATATGTTATATATATATATATATATATATATATATATATATATATATATATATATATATATATATATATATATATATATATATATATATATATATATATATATATATATGTATCACACCGATAACTCAAAAAATAACGGGCCGATTTTGATAAATTTTGGCACGTACCTTTCTTTTGTCAATGCTTTGGATGAGTTCGTTAATCAAGAAAATCGCACGAGGTTTACCGGGAAAATTTTGAGTTTTTATTCGAAAAAAATTCTTATCTCAAAAAATAATGGGCCGATTTTAATAAAATTTGACCTGTACCTTCCCTTTGTAAATGGCTTTGACAAGTTTGTTAGTCAGGAAAATAGGACGAGGTTTTCCGGGGAAATTTTGAGTTTTTATTCGAAAAAAAATTGTATCTCAAAGAATAATGAGCTGATTTTGATAAAATTTGGCATGTGCCTTCCCTTTGTTAATGGCTTTGAAAAGTTCGTTAATCAAAAAAATTGGACGAGGTTTTCGGGAATAATTTTGAGTTTCCATTTGAAAAAAAATTTTATCTTAAAAAATTAAGAATCTATGATAACCAAATCTGGTAGGTGGGTTTACGATATAAAAAGTAAACTATACACCAAAATTTAGATTTCTATGTGACAAGAAAAAAAATTATAATAAAATATATTGTGACAGATCATTTCTATGAAAATTCACTACCATAACGCACTTGCTGCGTCCAGACTTTTACTTTCTGTGTAACTTTGTTACTTAATCTTATTTAGTGTTCGATTTCTTGACGAGTTAAAACCGAGTCTGTTGTGATTCAATTTTTAAATTTTAAAAACTTCAAACTCATTTAAATCACTTCAACCGAGTCTGTTGTGATTCAATTTTTAAATTTTGAAAACTTCAAACTCATTTAGATCACTTCAATTTAAAATATTAAATTTAAATAAAACTAAAAATCAAGGTTTACACTACACAAGAAAGAGTTGAAATAATTTACTTGCATGGTGCTCAGAATAGGTGTGCTCGTAATACCGCCCGAGTTTTAAACGAAAGACATCCTGAAAAAATTTGGAACACATGTGCTAAGTCTTGCACGAAAATTTGAAGAAACTGGCTCAGTATGTAACAAAGCAA
Source organism: Tillus elongatus (assembly GCA_964006375.1). Lineage (NCBI taxonomy): Eukaryota > Metazoa > Arthropoda > Insecta > Coleoptera > Cleridae > Tillus > Tillus elongatus. Next base: position 269,087,647 of record OZ023262.1, read on the forward strand.
ATAAGCAACCACAAGTTCTTAACGAAGCTGCACAAATTGAGGTTTAAGAATGCTTTGCCGCTGAATCTACGACTTCAATTCCAAAAGTCGCTTAACGAATATTTCCGTCGGTTCCATACATAAAGTTTTAAAACTTTACAAGTTATTTCCTTATAAGTTAACCATTCTTCATGAACTCGACGAGGATGGTTATGATAGAAGGATTCAATTCTGTGAATTAATGACTGCCAGAATTCAAGACGATATAAATTTGGGAAAGAATATTTGCTTTAGTGATGGATCAACATTCTTTCTGAATGGTTTTGTTGATAAACGCAACTGTAGATATTGGGATAATCAAAATCCACGAGGGTTCGTAGAGGGTCATGCACAGTTTCCACAAAAAATTAATGTCTGTGCGGGAATTCTTGGAAATGAATTAATAGGCCCTTTATTTATTGAAGAAAATTTAACTGATGATTTGTATTTAATTTTTTTGGAAAATTATATTGAGGCACTCATAACAGAGTCCTTAGAAAACCAACTTATTGAAGAAGGCAACCGACTGCTGGATGAACAAAATTTGCACTATAAACAGGAGGTGCACCACCACACTATGCTTTACGTGTTCGCGAGTGGCTTAGTTAAATATTTCCCGACAAATGGATTGGCAGACGAGGCGCCCTGGAATGGCCCGCCAGATCTCCGGACTTAACACCCCTGGACTTCTTCCTTTGGGGTTATTTGAAATCAGTTGTGTACCATAATCCTCCACCAGAGAATATTCAGGTTCTAAAAGTTAGGATCACCCAAACTTGCCGACAAATTACCACAGAAACATTTCAAAACGTTAGACGAGAATTCGTCGATCGAATATTTTATTGTTTAGCTAACAACGGAGGGTACTTTGAGCACTTAATAAGGTAGGTTTTTTGTCTTAAACTATTAAATAATTTTTTTTTTATATTTTGAATTTGATGATGTTTTCTTTTAAATCAAAAGTTGGTGGTGGATTTAAATTTTGTAAACGCCGTTGGATTAGGATTTTAAGAACCTTTAAAATGATGTATTTTAAGCTAGGGGGTGTCATTTAAAATTATAAAGTTGGGGTGACTGGGGCTTAGAGAGTGAAAAGTAAAATTCCAAAAATACTGTTTTTGAACGTGCCCCTCGAAATTATTAAGAGTGTCTAGTTTTGAAATGAAAGCACTGTATATATATATATATATATATATATATATATATATATATATATATATATATATATATATATATATATATATATATATATACATATATAAATGTTCTATTTATCGCTTAAGATGAACAGAATGGAGTCAACCCTTTTGTTTGGTAAAACATAAAAATACATTGCATTTCGTACAATGTGATTGCTTTCGCACTCGTCCGTCTGCGTGTTACCGGATTTTTCATATCTTCATTGCTTGGCCAATGTTCAAAACCGTCAAAACATTTGTCCAAACTGGTAAACTCCAGGGCCTCTCTTCAGTGAATCTCCTTTAAAAAATCACTAATCAGAAGATCCCGAATTTTAAATTTTGAAAAACTTTCTTCAAATAAGCGGCGCCCTATAACACATATCCGAGGTCAGTTTCAATTTATATATGTTTATATACAGAGTGAAGCGCCAAGAGTTCCTGTTAGAAGTTTATCAATAACCAAAACGATTTGAATTCGGAAAATTTCGTTTCCTAGGTTTTCGGCCAAGCCCAATTATACTAAAATAATTTTGCTCACGTGACATCCGGTTCTACTGGAAGTGTCCTTTAACTTTGTTATTTTAAATACAGTATGCCGCTTTTTAACATAATTTTGAATTGTACTCGTAATTTAACGTAGACTTTTGCAAACATACTATGTGTTTAAAATTAACCATTTTCAAAATATTTTTTTTTTTTCGAAATTTTTTGCAGAATCATAGTTGTACTTTATACCTGATCACTGGAAGGAAAAATAAGCTACAAGATTCATCTTTTGCACACTACACACCAGTATATGTACTTTCACCACACATATTACTGTTTTGCCTCGCAACATACAGGGTGATAGAAATTAACTTGTCAACTTGACAAAATTCAACTGATCAAAACTTGAGTTTTTTAAATAGGACACCTGTATTTTATTAAGTAAGTTAATTGGCATTTTGAATCTCTCTCAATTTTGCGTTAGCATTCCCTATACCGAAATCTAACCGTTTTGGAGATAAATACATATTTGAATCACGGCTGCAAACTTGTAACAATAGTAGCCTTTGAATTTAATTTGTCAACCAACTGCCGTTTGCATGCTAGAAGTGCACGCGGTGAAGTTTGTTATCGAAATTACAAAATAGGTCCTCAGTAGTGATAAAATTGACCAATTTAGGTTATGCAAACTATTATTTTATGGAGCTGTTAATTATTTTGGGTGAATGTCATCGAATAATTGGTTGCACATGTCGTGTTCTTGCCTAAAAGTATTCAGATAGACGCAAGCCTAGTTTGGACACAGTAAAGAGATTATTGCGGAATTTTTCAAGCGGGAGCTTTATGCCCCAAAACAGAAACCAAAGCCAAGTGTTGATTATGAGGTAAACGAATCATTTTTTACGGCACAAAATATATTAAATGAACAACGGTCTTGACAATGGCTGGTTCTTGTAACGTGAGGATTTTCATCCGGCCAAAAGTGGCTATTATGACGTGATCTATTTTTGCAGAACTTCGCCTCATCACATTATATATATTTTTCACAAAAAGCTTCATCTTCCTGTGTTTTTAAAAGGAACCATTCAGAGAATTGGGAGTTATCACTAGGATGTAAATTGTGGATTAACTGATAGGAGAAGGGTCTCCGGTTGGGTTTTTTGAATATTCTGTGAATGGTTGTTGTTAAACCCAACTCTCTTTGACAATCACTGAGACATGAATTTGGCTCAGCAGCGAAATATGACATTGACTTCGTTTACCTCATTACCAACACTTCGCTTCGGTTTCTCCTTTTGGGGATAAAACTCCAGTAACTTGAACAATTCTTCAATAATTTCTTTACTGTCTCCGGACTAGGCTTCGGTCTATCTGGCCATTTTTCGGCGAAAACACGATATGTGCGACCAAAATTACTCGATGAGGTTCACCATAAATAATTGATAGCTTCTTAAAATCATAGATTGTATACCCTAAATTGGCAATATTTATCACTATTAAGGGCCCATTTTGTAATATCGATAACAAACTTCACCGCGTGCACCTTTAGCATGCAAACGTCAGTTGGTTGACAAATAAAATTCCAAAAGTTACAAGTTTGCAACCCTGACTCGAATAAATATGTATTTATCTCCAAAACGGTTAGATGTAGGTATAGAGAATGCTAACGCAGATCGAAAGAGATTCGAAATGCCAATTAGCTTACTTATTAGAATACAGGCTGTCCTATTTTAAAAACGCAAGTTTTGATCAGTTCAATTTTGTCAAGTTGCCAAGTCAATTTCTATAACCCTGTATGCTGCAACGCAAAACTGTAATATGTGTAGTGTATTTACATATACGGGTGTGTTGTGCGCAAAAGATGAGTCTTGTAGCCTATGTTTCCTTCAAGTTTTTAGGTATAAAGTGCACCTATGATTTTGCAAAAATTTTCGAAGAAAACGAAATATTTTGAAAATGGTTAATTTTAGATACATAGGATGCTAGTAAAAGTCTACCTTAAATTACAAGTAAAATTCAAAATTCTATCAAAAAGTGGCATATTGTATTAAAAATAACAAAGTTGATGGACACGTCCGGTAGAACCAGAAGTATCATTTGAGCAAAAATATTTTAGTTTAATTGGGCTTGGCCGAAAACTGAGTAATCAAAATTTTGAGAATTAAAATCGGTTCGGTTATTGAGGAAGTCCTAACAGAAGCTCTTGGCGCCCCATCATATATATGTATGTGTGTATCACACCGATAACTCAAAAAATAATAGGGAAGCGAAATACCAAAATATTGTATGTGTTAAACAAAATATATTAAAAATTGCAGACAACGTTTATTTTTTAATGGCGCAAAAAGGCCAAGAAGTGCCTGAAAAATTACTTTGAAAAGCTAATAAATTTTCTCCTGTAAATGTCAAACTGGAGATTTGAAACGTTAAAATTTCTATAACTGTTAAGGTTTGTGAATGGTAAATATTGCATAAAATGTATATTAGAATGTCCTAGATTTATGCTACTCGTCTCATTTGTTATTTGTAAAAGTAGTTGCAAGAAAGACTCTAAAATGGAACTTATATAATATTAATAATATATATATATATATATATATATATATATATATATATATATATATATATATATATATATATATATATATATATATATATATATATATATATATATATATATATATATATATATATATATATATATATATATATATATATATATATATATATATATATATATACGGTAGTCAAAGGTTAGATGGCTGGCTCATGAGCGAAGGGACATATATTCAAATCTCACCGTTGAGTGAATTTCTCTTTCAACTTTTTTCTTACTTCTTTTCGTCTTTGTAGCTGTTGTTGCCCTTGTTATAATAATATATAATTTGAATTTTATGAATCCTTTTAGCCAAATTTTGTGAAAAAAAAAATATGGCCCCTTTTCGCAGAAATTTTCTTATGCTTCCGTAGAAATCGTTTTCTGTAATACCTTTGTCTGAAATTTTGGTAATTAATGACAAATCTTTAATAATTTAATATACAATAAAATGCGTTCGGAATTTCTTGAAAAAATTGTTTGCAAATTTTCATAATTTTTTTCTCAATATTTGTCGAAATGGCTTTTGTGAATAATTGTATATTTGTAGGTGGGTAAATAACTTGAAGAGATTTGGCCAGAAAGATCGGATCAGTTTTTTCGGAAACATTTTACGTTCATTTTCGGAAAGATTTTGTATTTTTTCAAACAATACAGTTATTTTGATGAAATATGGTACACTGTTTCTACTATTTGGGTAACCAAATTTGACGGCTGATTCGATTAAGAAGAGACATATTTGCTATTAAAAAAAATGTATGAAACTTCGCTACCATAACGCACTTGCTGCGTCCAGACTTATTTGTTTCATTACATTCGTCGTCCTCGTCTTCTAAATCCTCTGCGAAATGACGTGAAATGCGTCTTTGTGTTTCTGAAACGATATACTCCCCATGACTAAGTCTAAATTTCAGGAAATCCACGATATCTTGGAATCGAAGCTTTTAGCGAATTTTTATTAAGAAAATTCACTAACAGAGGGGTTTCGATGGTGAGACTTTCGGAAAATTTCTTGAGATGAACGCGAATTAGGGCCTCTGGTACCCATTTTCATGGTCAGCTATAATGTATATATATATATATATATATATATATATATATATATATATATATATATATATATATATATATATATATATATATATATATATCCAATCGATAACTCAAAAAATACTTCACTGATTTGGACCAAATTTGGGAATTACCCTTATTTTGCTAATTTTGCTTGGATGAGTTCGTTCATCAAATATTAACGGCCAATTTTTCTTAATAAAAAATTAAAAAATATATTTTCGAACGCAATATCTCTAAAATTGTCTAAGTGGTTAAAACGAATATCTACAACTTAAAGTAACCTAGAAATAGGTGGTTGTGTACCAACTTTCAAGCCGTTTGATCAAAGGAAAATAAAGTTATTCGAACTTAATAATAAAATAATCCTCGACATCACTTTAGATTCTGTAATGCAATATCTACAATGTCGGACAAAGACAGATGACGTTATCTGTACTGATATACTATTTAAATAAACCGTAGATAAAAGTCTAAACAATGGAAGTTGTCAGAAGATGTCAGCCGGGAGAACGTTCTGAGATATACGACAGGGACGCCACCTCGGTGCAGGACAGGATAGTACGATAGCTCTAGTTTACAGAAAATTCTATAGATAGAGCTGTGTACAATAAAGTACAATCAACTAACACTAATTGTGTAGACTGTCTGCCTTGGACCAGTTCTTTCGTATAACCGGGACAAACTTTGCATCTAAAAGCGATAAATTTTAGCATGCGAATGTATACTATAAATAACAAATTTCGGGACGCAGCAAGTGCGTTATAGTAGTGAATTTTAATAAGAATTGTACACTGTTAGTAAGATATATTATTAAAACCAATTATTTAAATTTAAATTTTTCTTGGAGATCGGTTTAGAGTCCCAGTTAGCGATTATTAGAAAAAAATTATATTTTATATGGAGTTAAAAAATTAAAATTTGGTCTGATATATGTATGTACTGCAGGTGCCTTTAAAAAAATTTGTTACAAATTTCATTAAAGTTACAAGTTTTTCAGAAAAAAATAATTATTTACAAAGGGAATGTATCTGTCAAATTATAAATATGGCAGGTATTTTCCTTATTAATTGCTTGGATCGTTTTGTTTTACTCAACCGATCCAATTTTTACAAACAATTAGCAACAACAAAAATTCGGGACGCAGCAAGTGCGTTATAGTAGTGAATTTTCATAAGAATTGTGCACTGTAAATAAGATATACTATTAAAACTAATTATTTAATTTAAATGGGCCTTTGAGAACGGTTTTAGAGTCCTAGCTAGCGATTATTTGAAAAAATGTATGTTTTATATGGAGCTACAAAATTAAAATTTTGTCTTAGATATAAGATGCAAATACTGCAAGTGTCTTTAAAAAAATTGTGTTACAAATTTCATTAAAGTTACAAAAGTTTTTCAGAAAAAAATTAATTATTTACAAAGGGAATGTACCTGTCAAATTATAAATATGGCAGGTATTTTTCCTTATTAATTGTTTGGATGGTTTTCTTTTAGTCAACCCATCCAGTTTTTTAAACAACAAAAAAGGTTTTTAAAACAAATTTGTAGTTATCCGCGAAGCTCATTATGTTATTTTTCTTTAATTTATTAGCCACGTGCGTTTACATAGGTGTTACTATGGTTAGATTGAAGATGCTGGCTTAATGGGAAATTTATTGAGCTATCGGATTTGAAATATTTTTTCGAAAATTTTGCTACAGCAAAGAATTTGCGCTGAAATGGAGCAAATGAGTCCTGATATTTTTTAGCGCAGCGTACAAAATGTTTACACTCGCATCGGTCAATACCACAAACAGCAAAAAATGCTTGTTGTTTAAAAAACTTATGATGACGTCATCATTCAGAAATAGGTAACGCCATAAATGTAAGTTTTACGACATAAGTTGGCAATTGATAACATAAAATCGACCTGTTGGAAAGTTTTAAATATTACAAACAACGTTTATTTATTTGATGGCGCAGGAAGTCCACGAAGGACGAGAAAACTCACTTTCAAAATTTTTCTCCTGTAAATGTCGAACTAGAGATATGAAACGTGCAAATTAGTATAACTATTGCGGTTTATGAATGGTGAATATTGGATAAAATGTATATTAGAATGCTCTAGATTTATGCTACTTTTCTCATTTATTAAAATGATTGAAAAACATGCCCCTAAAATTGACCTTACATATTACAAATAAATAACTGAAGCCTATTATGGGTTATCTACCTATTAGTGAATTTTCTTTAAAACTTCTTTAAATAAGCGCGAACTAGGACCCCTAGTGGCCAGTTTCGATTATGATGTGTTATATATATATATATATATATATATATATATATATATATATATATACATATATATATATATATATATATATATATATATATATATATATATATATATATATATATATATATATATATATATATATATAACTCATGTCACAGCAATAACTAAAAAATGATGGGCTATTTTAATGAAATTTTGTGAATATATACTTTTCTTTTGCAATCAGTCTGGATTAATTCGTTATCCAGGAAAATTGGTCCAGATTTTTCGGGAATTTTTTTTGTTTTCTTTCGGAAATGTTTTACATCTCCGGGAGAAACAAAGTGATGGCAACCATATTTGGTGTGCGTGGTTGTATTATAAAAGGTAAATCGTGTACCAAAATGTAGGTCTATAAGTTAAAATACCAAAACGTTATGGGCATTTAATTTAATTGGGGTTTACCTCAAAACGTCAAGGTCGCGATTTGAAACTTCAAAATTAGCAAGATCTAGACAAAAAATCTGAAAAAAATACGGGTTGTTATGTTAAGAAAATATCGCAAGAAGAGTGTTCTGCAAACTCTTTGGTTTCAGCTTCAACCGTCATTGCCTTTCATTTTCTAAAATATTTCCAAAAAACTCATTTTTAAGAGACCCTATATCTGATGGTTTGACAGTATTTTTAGTTAAGTTTATGGTTTAACGGTCTATAACTTTTAGCTAGTTTTTGTAGAAAAAATTAGTTTATGAGAAGGCAACGACCTTTGAATTTTCGAAAGATTTTTTCAAATGAGTGCAATCTAGCCCCACTAGAATCCATGTCCGGGTTTCGTTTATGTTTTTATCTGTTTACATATATACAGGGTGACCCATTTCTACGGTAAAGCTCAATATGTTTGTTATTATACAAGATACGAGAAAAAATTGTATACGTTGATTAGATGGTGTCTTCAGCTGCATCTTATAAAATTATTTGGACAACCATAGAATGGCCATAAGTCGTTGGTGATACCAACATTTTTTTTCTAACATCTCTGATATTATTGCATGTTGGTAAGTAAAAATTGGAGACGCAGTAAGTACGTTTTGGTAGCAAATTTTCATTAAATGCTTTAAATTTTAATAACTCTATCGCTATTAACCTAAGGTTAGTTGGCTGGGAAACCAGTTTTCTTGGAAACATTTAAAGTTTATCTTCGGAAAATTTTTGTACGTTTCCACAGAATAAGTTATTTTGATAAAATATGGTCCATTGTTTCTACTATATAGGTTATACCGGTAATCAAATTAATGACGGCTTGAATTAAAGATATATTTGCTATGAAAAACATTTTTATGAAAATTCACTTCTATAACGTACTTTTCTTGCCAAGCCTACGGTAGTCGAGGGGTTAGACGGCTGGCTCACGCAGTTGCTCTTGAGCTCTTGTAGAGTGCGGTCGTGCATCTCCATAAAAACAACAGTGAACTGTTAATAGGGATGCCCTATAAGTGGGCGGGTGCTACCCTCCACCTATTGTAAACCTAAGAACTATGGTAAGCCGATGTAAATAGAAATAGTAAATTACGTAATAAAAACTATAACTCAAACAAAGGGGGATGAAGGTAACTCTTTGACCAGAAAAAAACAAACTTCCAACTTAACTCAGGACATGGACCAGAGTAGGTCTATAAGGTTTTCCAAATTATTCAATATCCAAAAAAAACCTCTGTACGCCGCAGGTGCGTCATGGAAATGAATTTTCATAAAAATGTTTTTAATTACAAATATAGCGCTCTAATGCGAACAGGCATAAATTTAGTTACTGGGATAACCAACATAGTAGGAAAAATGTACCATATTTTATCAAAATAATTATTTGAAAATGTACAAAAATTTTCCGAAAATAAACTTTAAATGTTTCCGAGAAAGCTGGTCCCCTAGCCAATGAACCTTAGATTAATATCAAATTAAGTTATTTAAATTTGAAACATTTAATGCAAATTCGCAACCAAAACGCCGTTGCTGCGTTCATACAAAATTTTCCGAAAATAAAGTTAAATGTTGGTTTCCTAACCAACAAAACTTACGTTAATAGCAAATTAATTACTGAAATTTGAAGGATTTAATGAAAATTTGCTACCAAAACGCACTTACTGCGTCCAGATTTTTTTCCTACAAACATGTAACATATATTTAGATTAAAATGCTAAAATGTAATAACGAATTTGTTCTACGAAAATTAGCTAAAAATTATAGACCGCTAAACCATAAACTTCACTAAACCTACAGTGAAAGCATCAACTTAACTAAACCGACAGCCAAAGCATCAGAAAAAGGGTCTATTTGAAATGAATTTTCTGTAAATATTTTAGTAAAATGAAGGGCAATGACGGTTGAATCTGAAACTTAAGGATTTGCAGAACAATTTTCTTGCAATATTTTCTTTTCACAATCCGTATTTGTTTCACGTTCTTTGCTTAAAGATTGCCAATGTTGACGTTTTAAATTGCGAGTGACATTTTGAGGAAAACTCCAAAATTTATTTTTGTAGCTGCCCGTAACTTTTTTGTCCTTAAACTTAGAGACCTAAATTTTGGTACATGGTTCACTCTTTTAATACAAATAAGCGTACCAAACTTGGTTGCCCTCACTTTGTTATGTCCGGAGATTTGGTTTTTTTTAAAAAGAAAACACAAAATGTTCCGGGAAATCCTGGTCGGATTTTCCTGGCTAACGAACTTGTCCAAGCCACTTGCAAAAGGAACGTAATCTCCAAATTTGATCAAGACCGGTTTCTTTTTTTTTTGAGTTATCGGTACTATATATATATATATATATATATATATATATATATATATATATATATATATATATATATATATATATATATATATATATAAACACGGATCTCTCCTTTTGTGATTTTTTTTAAGAAAATTCCCTAAGAAAAGAACATTTGAATCACCAACGACTTATGTCCTGTAATTGTAGAATTTTTTTTTAAAGATGCAGCTCAAGACACCCTCTAATTGATGTATACAATTTCCGGACATTTGAATTTTTTTAGAAAGAAAACACAAAATTTTCCGGGAAAACCTGGTCCGATTTTCCTGGCTAACGAACTTGTCCAAGCCACTTGCAAAAGGAAGGTACTCACCAAATTTGATCAAGATCGGTTTATTATTTTTTGAGTTATCGGTTATATATATATATATATATATATATATATATATATATATATATATATATATATATATATATATATATATATATATATATATATATATATATATATATATATATATATATATATATATATATATAGGGTGTATCATTTTGGTTGGAAAAAATTGTAACAGCCCATTTCTGAGCAAAAAATAATCATCATTCATATGAATGAACATGTGTCCTATCGGTCTTCATTTCCGACATACACGGTGTTGAAATTTCAAATAAAAAATTATTTTTATTTTATAACTTTTGAAGGAATGAATTTTTCAAACAAAATTACCTGTTGCGTGATAAAATAAAGATACATACACAAATAGAAAATCAATGGCCTAGTCGCATCAGTGGCGTATATATTGGGTTTGCAGACATCCTTTTGAAAATGAAAAATGATACGCCACTGTTTTTTTAGTTTTCACTTTTCTAAAAATTACAATAATTTTGCAACAAAAAAGGTGTCTTGCATTTTCTCCATAGCTCGTTAACCTTACGCAAAAATTTCGATTTTGTAAACTCTTGTTCATTTTCCCGATTAAAAATTTTTATCATTTATGTCTTTTGCCCAGTAAGTAATAAGATAGGAAGTTGATATCCTCGGTATAACTAATTTAATAAGAAATAAAAAAAATATATCATCAACAGTTATGTACTACTAATGGTTTTTTATTTGTAATTTCAACACCCTGCATCTCGGAAACAATGACCGATAGGGCATATATTCATATGAAGAAAAAGTATTATTTTTGGCTCAAAAATGTGCTATTAAATTTTTTCTCAAGCAAACTGTTACACTCCTGTGGGTACGGGGACTAATTAGAAGAATAGGCCCAAGGTAACTCCTGCATGTCGTACGAGGCCACTAATCGTCAAGCAGGTGGTAGTGGACTTTTCCTTTACGTGACAGTAAAGGATGTTTTCACGCCCGATGAGCTACCACCCCTTACATCAAGGGGCCGGTGAAGTCAAAACGGACGTTTCCTGTTTTGATGTATGAGTCAGTTTCCCTTATAAACAAAAATGATGATGTCTGCTCCATGTACAAAAGGTTCCGGAGATAAAATACCCATCCATTCGGATCTCCGGGAGAGGGGTGCACAGGGGCACCGGCATCAAGATTTACCATATCCTTCTCGAATATATGTGGCCTAAATTCTAACCTGAACTCCGTCCACCATTTCCACGAGGCTAACAGGCATCAACTCCTCTTCCTCACCGAAACCCAAATCAGTGCCAAAGCAGCCGCTAATCACCTTAATTTCCCGGGGTATGAACTCCTTACTTCCTTTAGATTGCAAGAAGGCGTGTGCGCCGTGCGCATTCGTCTGTAACAATCTACTCTGCACCGGACTCATTAATTTAGAAGCTGGAAGAAAAGGCATACTATGGATAAAACTCTCTCTCAGGGCTGCAACTAAATTCATCTGTTGCATACCGGTCACCTTCTGACAACTTTGTCCAGCTCTTGGACTGCCTTTCTGAAAAAAACGACTAACTGATTTCTAAACATCCTTTCTCCGAGGTCACTGTTCTTGGTGACTTCAATGTCCATAATAAGGAATGGCTAGGATCTTCAAAAACCGATCCACAAAGGAGAGAAGCAGAGGCCTTTGCAGTCAGCAATTCTTTAGCAAATATGGTTCAGTAACCTACTTACTTTCCTCGCATCCCAACACACAGCTCAAATCGCTTGGATCTAGTTCTTACTACAAATTCTGGATGCTATAAGATATCGCCCCTCTTGGTCGCTCAGACCACGGCATGGTCACTGCTTCTGGCACAATGCAACCCGAGGTCACACAGTCATCACACCCACGTATCGTTTGGCACTACAACTCCGCGAACTGGGTCAAAATGCTTACTTTTCTTTATTTCCATGGGCGTCTATCTGCTTCTCTCATCCTGACCCCTCTGATATCTCACAAAACGTCACCGAAACCATCCAAGCTGGCATGCAATTATTTATTCCACGTACACATAAAACCTCTTCGGCCAATAAAAAAACCTGGTTCTCTAAATCCTCTGACAAGGCCAGACTTGAAAAGGTCAAAACTCACAAAACGCTTCTACAGAATCCCAGTCAAGAAAACTCTGAAGCATTCAACAACGCACGAAACCCCCATGTCCGCGTTCTTTCTGAGTCAAAAAACTCGCTTAAAAACAAATTCCTCTCAAGCTCCAATGTCAGCAAAGACACTTGCCAAATCTATTGGGAATAGCTTCAGCAAGAGCACGTTTACACCTCTTGTTTCAGGGGATGAAATTGTTTCTACCGCGCTGGGCAAGGCTGAACTTTTTGCCTCGTTGTTCGCTGGCAATTCTACTCTCAACCTTCCTACAAATGTTCAACTACCAATAGTCCCCAATGTCGCGCATAAAATGACGGATATCATCTTCAGAAATAAAAAGGTACAAAAGATGCTTTCTTCTCTTAATACCAAGAAAGCCTCTTGCCTTGACGAGATCCCAGCAATTGTTTTCAAAAAATGCGCACCAGAACTTGCTCCTGTCTTGACTCGTCTGTTTCAGATATCTTACAATAGAGGCATATTCCCTAGTAACTGGAAAACTGCTCGAGTACAACACGTCCCCAAGAAAGGATCCAAAGTGCTTCCTAGCAACTACAGGCCTATTTCTCTCCTTCCAGTCGTCTCTAAAGTGATGGAAAAGTATATAAACATTACTAAAATTTCTTGAAAAACACAGTCTAATCCACGACAGGTAGTGTGGTTTCCGTCAGCGCAGATCAATTGCCGACCTCCTTTCTTTTGTCACCCATTCTTGGAACAAGTCTATGGAATCACACGGTGAATCCCAGATTGTCGCTCTAGACATATCCAAAGCACTCGATCAAGTCTGGCACTCAGCGCTGCTTACTTAACTTCCGGCCCATGGCCTACCACCAAAACGCTATACCTGGACAGAAAATTTATTCTCCAACCGAAGCATTTCTGTTGTCGTTGATGTCCATTCATCTAAATTGTATGCAGTTAATGCACGCGTTCCTCAAGGTTCAGCTTTAGCCCCTACTTTGTTTCTTCTTAACATCAACGACTTCCGCTCTTTGACTTCCAACCCAGTTCACAGTTACGCGGACGACAGCCCCCTCCACTCAAATATACAATATTCTAAGTCTGTCTCTTTAGCCCAATTAGATGAGGATCGGAGATTCATGGAGGGTTCTGTTTCCGTAGATCTCCAAAAAATATTAGACTAGGGAAGTAGAAATCTTGTACAATTCAACCCCACCCAATCTCAGTCTTGCTTTATATCTTATAAGAGATACACCAGCCCTAGACCCATCACAATGAACAACCAAGTTATTCAAAGTAATGAGTCGTTTCCCTTGTTGGCATTTCTGTGGATCGAAATCTTAATTGGCACCAACATGTCACAATTTGCAGAAGAGGCTGCTAAGAAATTAGGTTTCCCCTTCCGGGCTCGCAAATACTTTTCACCAGCTAATCTCTATACCTTATATAGTTTACAAATGAGCTATGATCAGTAGAATGGCCTAACCCCAAAAAAACAAGTTTAGAAAAAATAAGGAAATAAAAAATCATGAAACTTAAGGTGCTAGCTTTCAGATTAAAACAAACAAATTTTTAAAATATTTTCTCAAATTCATGTTATTAAAGGGCATTTACTTTATGTGGACTTTAAATTTGTGATTTTTTCGAATAATATGGGAAAAAAATGTGGGTTAGGCCACTTTACCTTTTTCCTGGTCTATTGAAAAAGACATAGGGCAATAAATTAGCACAAACAAATTTAGCGAAAGGACTTTTTACTCATACAGGAAACTAAAAAAACACAAAGCTATACGTAATTCTTCATATGATAAGCAAACTAAGGTAAAAACAATGTGTTTAAAAAGTAATCAGGTATTACAAACATAAATAATAAACAAAACCAAACAGGTTTTAATTTTTCTTTATGTCTATTGGATGGCATTTACATACATCGATAGTTTGAAATTCTACAATTTTATTATTAGAAAATTTATACTTATTCAAAAAAGGTTCATCTTTCTTAAAGTTTAGCCACTGCATTTGTAGCCAGGATACTTCACCTCCAGTAGTTTTCTTCCTGTTCGTTATTTTATGCTAAAAAGGCGAAAGAGAATAAAAATTTTCACTCGTCATAGAAACTACTACAAAAGGAGGGTTTTTGTTTGCACTTTTGATTACGTTTTTCCATTGGTCTTGAACAAAAATGTCTTTGTAGAACTTTTTCTGCTTTTCGACTAAACCAAAATCCTGATCTTTTGGTAGGTAAGAGTGACCACTAACCAAGAACTTGTGGTCAATCTCTTATACTAGAAAATATGGGTGAGTAACAACGTAATTGCAAAGAAGCGCAATTTTTATGTTACGATTCTGACCTCCACATTGATCAGAATACATAATTTACTTTTTTGAAGTTACATAGCTTTTTATATAGTGCAAAAGGCAGGAGCCTATTTCTGAAGGACCTCCGGAAGCTATTGATTCGTCCCATACACACATGACAGACTGACTAACGCCCAAGTTGTGAACACTCAAACAGTAAGGCCATAGCTGTCGCTATGCTTCTCCTGTAGACAACACAGGAGTAGGCAAAATTTTCATCAAATCGTAGCAAACAACTGTAATACTTTCATCATCTTGTGCTATAATTGTATCCTTTTTCATTCCCTCTCTGGCACTTTCTGCCTTTCTGTGATGTAGTTCAAGTTGAATGCAAATTTTCTTTTTCGTTTTATCATCGACTGCAGCATTTTGTAACAGTATAAATTGAGTAGCTAAACAGCTAGGCTAGTTTGGGTGTATTTGTGGTTCCTCCTCTGCTTTAAACAGAGAATTATTGGCCACGATCGTGGTTATTTCTTCTGGCTATCCCTCGTATACTGAATAAAATTGAGATCTTTCGTTAAATCATTTCTCTTTGTACTACCCTGGTATATCTTGTCGGCGGCCGCGCCGGCGTTGTGATTAAGAATGTTGGTGGTTCGAGAATGGTCCGCATGTTGAGAAGGATAGATGACTGGGGACGTATGGGATGAAGTGAGAGCGAACGACAGCGCTACCGGCTGTCAGGTAGGGAATGCGAATATTCCGGAAGGTTCGACGGAGATTTTTCGTTGGTAGTAGTTGGGGTTAACACGTGGTTCATTCTGAGAGGCAAGTTGAATATTAATTATCCCCCTTAGTGGACTTAATTGCACTCAGAAAATATCTGCAGTCTTTTTGGTGATATCGTAATTTGTGGATTTGGTGTTGAAGACTGTAGAGATACCCGTTTGAGGGGATATAAGGACCACTGTAAACTTGTCACGTTGTTGGAGTTTCGTATGCCCTCGTTGGAGGTAAGAAATCATCATCTCTCGTCACTATAACACCTCTAGCATTCCGTTACTTATTGTTTTTAGGGTCCTAGTATCGGGTATAAAATTCTTGTGTTGGATAGAAGTCTTTGTATTGTGAAGAAATCCGTGTATTTGTGTTGGGCGATTTTAGTACTGGATAGAGAATATTTGTGTTGGGCAGTACCTTTGGCAAATTCACGTATCATAGGAGACTTTTTAGTGGAATAAGTCTCGCATGGAATGGCGAATTTTCATGTACCGAACCAAGTATGGATATTGAGTTAAATGGGGTTTTTATGTGCTAGTCAAGAGCAACGATATTGTTGGTAATTTTATGGCCTAGAGGTCCAGGAATTTCAAGTAAGAATTTTCCGGTTTGTGATAAAGAATAGAGTGATAAGAGGGACGATCTTGATAAGCTAAAATGTTAAATATTCACATCTGTTAAATTTGTTAAAATCAAACTGAATTTATTTTATTTAAACTTCAATAAATGTGATGCAGATTTTTATGAGACCCTTGTTAATATAATTGCTTCACTTTTGATAGTTACCACAGTTTAGTAGATATTGTTAGCATTAGTCAAGCTTATTGATTATTCTTTGGGACTTGATCTTTAATCAGGCCACCTAACTTAATTAACGTGTAATTAATTACTATTTGGGGAAATACGTTGTAAGCTTTGCGTGCACGAAAAGTGGGATTTTTCCATAGAACAATTATAGTTTTGGAGAACATTCATGCGTACTCATTAGAGATCTTGATTATTTTGTAGTAAGCCATTTTAGTTATAGAATAGAGACTTTTTATTTTAGATCAGAATTTTAGAACAGCTTTTTAATAATTTCTTGTATGCCAAAGAAGAGTAACAAAAGCCCTAATTTTATCATATTATAGGTGTGTTTTGGTTTTGTGTTTGTGTTTTGTTTTCAGGGCTGTTGAGAATTAGATCATTACCGTTACCTTTACTTGTGGGTCTATGAGACCATACCGTTCTGAAATTTAGTTTGTTTTACCATAATTATAACTCCCTTGCAGCTTCCTGTGCTCGATTGTGGTTGGCTATAGTTGCCAGTGTGATCCAAGAATTCTTGGTTGTGTTGGATCTGGGCAAGGAAGTATATTAGTGAACATCTTATTAGAATATCCGGGAGTGGAGGTTAAACAATCAAGTGGCGCCCCTAGTTAACATCTTATTTTGACCCACGCCCATCTCCACTGTGTAAAAGCTGGCGGCCCTCTAACTTCCCGGTAACTTAGCTTATGCCAATGACAAATTAGGTTTGTGAATAGATTGGGAATTATTTGAGCATTTGCCATCTGGTATAAAAGGAAGTGCGTCGCAATTTATTTGAATATTAAACTTATCGCACTTTTTACAGGAATCGGTAATGCGGGAATGGAAATGAAGATTATATTCTCGTGAAAAAATATTCCGAAGAATAAAGTGCGAAGCAGGAGAGGCATTATTTTCAGCGTAAATGTCTGGTGCAAGATATTTTCTATGTGGATTTTTGTGCCTTGAATAGTGTGAATGATACGTGGGAAACCCATTTATAAAAAAAATATTTCCATTTTTTTCTTCACTCGTTTTATTACTTGGGGCATGCTTTCCCCGTTTGTCAACTGAAGGTGTGTGATTAGCTGCCTTACTGCATAATATTCCGCTAATCCTTCTATCAGAGACACTTGCAACTTTTTTAAAGAATTCTTTACATGCTACGATTTGCTCTCCATTTTCAGCCGTTTAATGATACAGATGGGTATTGGATCGCCTAGATCGATTCTCTGTTTTATAACATCTCTGTTTAGTAACTACATCAACTAAACCAAAAATGAATGAAGTTTGCAAATTATAAAAATCTAAAGCATAAAAACTGCTGAACAAACTTTCTTGGCGATTAGCTGGTATTTTTATGTAACAATGGTTATAACAGGGACCAATAATCTGTTTGAACAACTTGGCTTGAATAAGTAGACTTCTATAATCTTTATACTGCTCCCCTTTTAAGCGCTTTACCGTAGCAATACTTCTTTTCCAATTATTTTCATTGCGGATACGTTTATTGGGGTTAAAGCCTACATTCTGCTCTAAATTCACGTCTTCAGTCTCAGACTCACCTGGTAAATATTCAGATCCAGAATCTTGATCTAAAACTAACATAACCTTACATTGAAATTTGCAAACAAATAATAAATGCAACTACTTAAATTAAAAACATGCAACTTTATTTATAATATTACTTACCACCGTTCTCCGAATAAATCATGCTACGCACTATTATAATAATAATACTGACTAAAAATACTACTTATAAACCGCTAAATAATATTTACTTAACAGTATTGCTCTTCGATACATGATGGAAGAATGGCCTATCCCACTCACAGTGTGGATTAGACCGCTTTACGTTAGCTTCAATAAAACATGCTAAGAGGCAAACGGTAACCTATGGCACCATCTCGCTGCAAATAGCAAAAGGTGGTTTATGCTAATATGCAATCGAAAGTAATGGATTTAATAATGCTTTTGCATGGGTTAAACCAAAATGGCATACTTGTGGGTTAGGCCGCTCTATCGCTCATAGGCTCAAATAAGGCTAAACCTCGAATACTGCTCCTACATCTGGGATGACGCTGCCGCTTCTACACTCACTATCTTGGACTCCATTCAGAAGAGAGCTATACGTCTCATCGGTGACCCTACCCTTACCCAAAGGCTGTCATCCCTTGCCCACTGACGTGCCGTTGGTGACCTCTCTCTCTCTCTCTTGTATATATATATATATATATATATATATATATATATATATATATATATATATATATATATATATATATATATATATATATATATATATATATATATATATATATATATATATATATATATATATATATATATATATATATATATATATATATATATATATATATATATATATCTGCACGGGCATTGCTCAGAGGAGCTTTCTGCCGTAGTTCCTCCACCTGCTGCCCCCAACAGATCTACCAGGGGAACAGAGCGAATGGACCCTTTTACTGTCCAGGTCACCAAACATATAACATCCTGTTATTCCCGCTCTTTTGTCCCGAGGACTTCCAAGTTGTGGAATTCCTTACCCGCACATGTGTTTCCTTCTCCTCCGAACCTCCAAACATTCAAGTCCAGAATTAACAAGTTGCCTCTTTCCTCCTTGTCGACACCCACGGCACGATAGTATTTAGGCTGTAAGTCCTTGTGGTGTGTTGCTGAAATATATATATATATATATATATATATATATATATATATATATATATATATATATATATATATATATATATATATATATATATATATGGATATATTAATAAAATAATATAAATAAAATTACTCGAAAACGACGAACACTCCTATTTCCTTCCTTACAAACATTTATTATAATTTGATGGAAAATGCAAGAATGCAATAAAATTCGTTGTGTTCGATTAAAAAAGAAATAACATTTGTATCACCAACGACTTATGGGCCATCCTGTCATTAATAAAATAATTTTCTAGGCTGCAGCTCAAGACACACTATAATTAACATATACAATTTTTTCTCGTATCTTGTATAATAACGGATATATAGAGCTTTACCCTAGAATGCGTCACCTTGTATATGTGGCTTCTAGGGGGCCAAGTTCGCGCTCGTTTGAAGAAATCTTCTTACAATTGAATAGTCGCGGCCTCCTCAATAGCGAATTTTTTCTATGAAAATTCCCCAAAAATTACAGACTATGGGACCATACACTCTATAACCAAAATACTGCCAAAATATCAGAGAAAGGGTCTATCTATCTGCAAATATTTGAGTAAAATGATGGACAATGATGGTTGAAGCTGAAACCTAAACCTAAGGCTTTGTAAAACACATTTGTTGCGAGATTTTCTCTAAATAATCCGTATTTGTTTTAGGTTCTTTATCTAAATGTTGCCAATTTTGACGTTTCAGACCGCGACTTTTTAAGAGGAAAAACTACAAAAGTTTAAAAGTATTTTTTCTGGTACTTCTTGGCCTTTGTGCGCCACAAAAACTTAATGCTGGTCTGTAATATACAATAGATTTTGTTACCTACACAAAATATTTTTGTATTATTTGGTATTTTGGTATTCATTCATTTCTCTGGTAATTAGTGGCACCCAATTTTTTTCGATCTGGATTTTGGTATGTAATATACCTTCTATAATATAAACCTACGCATCAAATTTGGTTGCCTTACCTTTGTTATTTCCGGCGATACGAATTTTTTCCGAAAGAAAACCCAGAATTTTCCAGGAAAAACTAGTGCGATTTTGCTGTTTAACGAACTTATCCAAGCCACTTGTAAAAGAAACGCACTCACTAATATATATATATATATATATATATATATATATATATATATATATATATATATATATATATATATTGCTATATTATAATAGCTAAACCCAAAATTAAAAACAGACTAAAATATTATACAAGTAAGAGGAACTAAGATGCACTACACGAAAACCAAACCGACATACACTAAATGATCATAAAGTAACTGTAACCTAAGAAAATATAGCAAATCTAGATGTCATGGTCGAAAAGAGTAATTTTAATGCATATTATGGGATAAACATATCATACACTGAAAACACTTAGATAGTCGCGGAATAGTCTTTGAAATTATTTAGTGGGTCAAACCAACGATAGTTCCAAAATATACAGATCAGATCATAGATGCACAAAGAGTTGAACAAACGTCTAAAATAAAAATTTGTAAGTTAATAATGTAAAATTTATAAAAAGGAACTATATGTCGTCACAAACGTTGGACAATAACAAAAAAAGTCTGGACGCAGCAAGTGCGTTATGGTAGTGAATTTTCATAGAAATGATCTGGCACAAAGTATTTTTTATGACCTTTTTTTTCTTCTAAACATAGAAATATAGATTTTGGTATATTGTTTTCTTTTAATGTCGTAAATTTACGTACCAAATTTGGTTACCATAGCTTTCC
This sequence comes from Tillus elongatus, assembly GCA_964006375.1. Taxonomy (NCBI): domain Eukaryota; kingdom Metazoa; phylum Arthropoda; class Insecta; order Coleoptera; family Cleridae; genus Tillus; species Tillus elongatus. Next base: position 269,108,827 of record OZ023262.1, read on the forward strand.
TATTTTTTGAGATAAAATTTTTTTTCGATAGAAAACCCAAAATTCTCCTTGAAAACCCAGTGCGATTTTCCTGGCTAACGAACTCATCCAAGCCACTTACAAAAGGAAGGCACATGCTAAATTTTATCTAAATCGGTCCATGATTTTTTGAGTTATCGGTGTGATACATATATATATATATATATATATATATATATATATATATATATATATATATATATATATATATATAGTGCATCTTAGTTCCTCTTACTTGTATAATATTTTAGTCTGTTTTTAATTTTGGGTTTAGCTATTATAATATAGCAATATATATATATATATATATATATATATATATATATATATATATATATATATATATATATATATATATATATATATATATATATAAACTTTTTAAGTGACCATGGAAATGGGTTCCAAGGGCCCTTATTCGGGCTCATTTGAAGGAATTTTTCGAAAGTCTCACCATCGATACCTCTCTATTAGTCAATTTTCTTAATGAAAATTCACTAACAACTAAAAATATCACCCCAAACTTTCTTTCAGACAAGATCGGCATCCAATCGCGCAAATTTGACCCAATTTATCCATCCTCGTGTCTCTCACGGTTTAAAAGAACCCAATGGTGAGGCTCGGATTTGAACTATATATATATATATATATATATATATATATATATATATATATATATATATATATATATATATATATATATATATATATATATATAATAATAATAATAATAATTTTTATTGGCCACATTGGGTACAAGCAGTACATGTGACAGGTCATATGTATACATGAACAAAAATGTAGTCCAAAACAAGTGATAAAACAAAGACTAATTAAAAAGTTAAATGTCTGTAAACAAAGACAGAACAAGTTAAAGTCTAAAACATGTACAATCAAAAAAGAAAACATATGTATAAATAAAAAACAGCATGTCAAGAACCTAAACACACACAAATATAAACAACATATATGTACTCAAAAATTCACAAACATGTCACTAAATAAAATATACAAACAAATGGTTTAATATAAACAACGATAAACTTCATACAAACAAATCAAGATACCCCACAAATAATGAACCCCGAATCATCGACTAGCAAAATCCAGGAAATCTTCATGACTGTAAAATGCTTCCTCAACTAAAAATCGTTTAACTTCCCTTTTAAATGCATCAAAAGTTCTTATTTTTCTATACTCAGCTGGTAAAGCATTGAAAGACACAATACAGTTGTAATAGGGGCCATGTTTATACTTTGTTGTTCTGTGAAGCGGTATTCTTAATGAAGCCTGGTGACGCGTCTCATAATCATGATAGGAGGAGTTACAGGTAAACAGCTCCAAATTATTCCTTGCAAAACAGACACATTTGAAGATGTAAATACATGGAACTGTAAGCAGGCTGTGATCTCGAAATACATTTCTACATGTTTCTGTTGGCCTTAGATTAAACATTAACCTCAGTAATCGCTTTTGAGATACAAAAACTCTGCTCACAGTCACCGCCCTACCCCAGAATATAATACCATAACTTATGTGAGGGTATGCCAGGGAGTAATACATGTCTATTATGCTCTTTAAGTTTACAGTGTTTTTTATCTGTAGTATGGCAAATTATGCTTTATTCAGGTTCTTGCAAACTATGTCAATCTGATTCTGCCATGATAGACTGGCATCTAAATATACACCTAAATACTTTACAGTGTCCACCAGAGTAATGCCGATATTATTCAAGGACTTCCTGTTTATGAACTCTACATATGCAGTTTTTCCAGTATTCACGATAAGTCTGTTTCTATCACACCAAGCCCGGAACTGGTCTATGACAGCGCCAACATCATGAAGAAGCCGCTCTCTAGTATCTGCGCAGACAGTAACACACGTGTCATCAGCAAACACAGTCACCAGCCATATATATATATATATATATATATATATATATATATATATATATATATATATATATATATATATATATATATATATACTGTATACAGTGAGCATTGTATAAAATAAATCCATTAAAATTTGAGCAATTTATTTTTTGACGAAATGCTGGAACAACTGTAGATTTCAAAAATACACATTTTTGCATTAACCTTACGTTCCTCCGACTCCTGCTTTTCAAATATGGCACCAACAAAGTTTTGATACCTCACATTATCAAATGTTCGAACGAATGTCATTAAAACAATAGAAACCACAAACACTATTCATAACAACAAAGGAAAGATAAAGGCTCGAATTTAACAAACTAAAGTATTTCGTTTCTTTTAAATATACTGTTCGAAATGCAATCCACCGACTTGTTTACAATAAGCAAATCTGTTGATAAATTACAACATATATATATATATATATATATATATATATATATATATATATATATATATATATATAAATTGGGAACTGACGATGGATTTTTAATAGTTCTATGGGGCATAGTTCGCGCTCATTTTAATTGTTTTTTTTTCAAAATTCAAAAGTCGCTATCTCCAAATTTCTATTTTTTTTTCGAAAATTCATTAAAATCAAGGATATTTTAATTGTATATTCTCATAAAATTGAATTTTGGCGCATCCTATATTACATGAAAAAAAAACTAACGTGTAAATACCCTGCGTGTCGCATCAACAGGACATGTTTTGTTTAATCGTTTTATTTTGACAAGATGTATCTACGGGTATAAATGTGTCTTACTGTTAGTAAAACACCTTGTAGATTATATTTTATTTTATATTGAAAATAATACACATTAGGCATTGTTATCTATTTGGACTCTGGTCTTAATTGGTGATATTACAATGAAGGAATATTACACCAATATTATAGATATCGGGTCGAGCACATGATAACTATCAGTTACATTATATTTAACTTAAGATAACAGTCATTTAAGAGAACCGTCTCAAGCAAATAGCAGGTAAATATTTCTATTTAAACAGTGGCGTGTAAGTGATCGTTGTTGTTAAAATCCATTTATTGTTTCTGTAAAATAATTTTCACATTTTAATAAAGAAACTTTTATTCAAATGTTATATATATATATATATATATATATATATATATATATATATATATATATATATATATATATATATATATGTGTGTTTGTGTGTGTGTGTGTGTGTAAAGTGTGGACTGCAGTTATGGAATACAATTCAGAATTCTAGGTGAAATGTTTTTATGAAAAACGCTCGGATACGTCAACGAATTTTATTTGTTTCACACCTTTAATATTAGTTTTGTAATTTTCACCTCTCGCCATTTCAGCCGCGCACCTAATTGTTTTTTTTTTTTTGAAACTGCAACCCCATAATTTATCCACGGAAATTCAAACACCATATTTTTCTCTGTTTGGCAGTATCAAAAATTTGGGTCCAAAAGTCATAGACCGCTACACAGGCTGGAAATTTAATAACTGACAATAAAACTTAAACCGTTTATTAGTAAATTTTCATTATGAAAATTCACTAATAGAGAGGCATCTATGGTGAGACTTTCGGAAAATTTCATCAAATGAGCACTAATTAGGGTTTCTGGATCCCATTTCCATGGTCAGTTAATATATATATATATATATATATATATATATATATATATATATATATATATATATATATATATATATATATATATATATATATATATATATATATATATATATATATATATATAATATATGTATGTATTTAACCGATAACTCAAAAAATACTTCACTGATATAGACCAAGTTTGGGAATTACTCTTATTTTGTTTATGGCTTGGATGAGTTCGTTCATCAAATCTTAGCGGCCAATTTTTCTTCATAAAAAATTAACAACTTTTTTTTAAAACGCAGTATCTCTCAAGTTTTCTAAGTGATTAAAAGAAAAATCTACAACTTAAAAGAAGATAGACAGATGTGGTTGCGTACCAATTTTCAAGTGGTTTGATCAAAGGAAAATAAAGTTATTCGGAATTAATAATAAAATAATCCTCGACATCCCTTCAGATTCTGTAATGCAATATCTACAATGTTGGACAAAGACAGATGACGTTATCTGTACCGCTATGCTATTTAAATAAATCGTAGATAAATATCTAAGCAATGGAAGTTGTTGAAAAAGGTCAGAGATTGTGAAATATACGACAGGGGCGCCATCTCGGTGCAGGACCTGGTAGTATATTGTCACGACGACTTTAGTTTACACAAATTTTATAGATAGAGCTGTGTAACTAACAATTTTGTAAATTGTCAGCCTTGAACCCTTTCTTTACTAATACCGAGACAAAGTGTGCATCCGAAGCGCTAAATATTAGCATGCGAATTTATACTAATAAATAAATTAAAAAATGGCAGTGATTCAATTTGTTTAAAAACAATCTAAAGCGACGTTTCATTATGTATAAATATTAAGCTTCGCATTCTTCATGTACACGGCATTTAAAATTAAAATCCATCTCTCTCTGCTTCTCTCCTAGTTTAATCTGACTACACGTAGCTATTTGTCACAGAGAAGCGCGTACGCTCGCGCTCTGCGCATCGCATAATCTGGCAATCGACTCCGCTGCTGCTAATTGTAAATACTAGCAAATATTCGGTTGATGCGGATTCATATAAAATAATATTCGGAATGGTCATCCAATTACGTTTTCACATTATGAAGCGTATATTATATTTATATTTAGCGTGGTATAGAATGGACTCCTATATGCCGTATAGTAATAAGTAATAATAATAACGTACACGTGCTAAATATAATTTTGTTTTATTGTACGTCATTCAGCTCATAGAGTTTTGTATAGTACACATACACTCTGTTTACTATATACGATTCCATATTACGTATCATAAAGATTTTGTATCGTAGATGTACATTATATTTACTATAAACAACGTGGATACTAAATTAAAAAAAATAACACAATGAGCTTTACAAATTTATTTTAAAAAACTTTTTTGTCATTTTGCTTGAAGAAACTGGTTCGATTGAGTTGATTAAAACCGATGATTCAAGCGATTAATATAGAAAAATACTTACCCGCCACCTACAATTTCATAGATGCATTCCGTTTGTAAATAAAAATTGAATTTTCGGTAAATTTACAGATTAGCACATGGGCGATGTTTAGAAAAATCTTTCCAGAAATATGCTCAGAACCCCTTCTGGATGCCCAAACCACAAAAAGAATTTCTTGCAAACAACCCACAAAAAAGTTACGGGACCAAGAGTGAATAGAGGTGCTGGACGGAGAAGAATATAAAACTCTGGACGCAGCAAGTGCGTTCAGCAAGTGCGTTATGGTAGTGAATTTTCATAGAAATGATCTGGCACAAAATATTTTATTATAACTTCTTTTTCTTGTAACATCGAAATCTGAATTTTGGTGTATAGTTTACTTTTTATATCGTAAATCTACCTACCAAATTTGGGTATCATAGCTTTTTTATTTTTTAAGATAAATTTTTTTTTAAATGAAAACTCAAAATTTTCCCGGAAAACCTCGTCCAATTTTTTTGATTAACGAACTTGTCAAAGTCATTTACAAAAGGAAGATTCATGGCAAATTTTATCAACACCGGCCTATTATTCTTTGAGATAAAAATTTTTTTCGAATGAAAACTCAAAATTTTCCCGGAAAACCTCGTCCGATTTTCCTGACTAACAAACTTGTCAAAGCCATTTACAAGAAAAAGGTACATGCCAAATTTTATTAAAATCAGCTTATTACTTTTTGAGATAAGAATTTTTTCTAATGAAAACTCAAAATTTTCCCGGAAAACCTCGTCCGATTTTCCTGACTAACGAACTTATCCAAGCCATTTACAAAAGAAAGGTACATGCCAAATTTTATCAAAATCGGCCCTTTATTTTTTGAGTTATCGGTGTGATATATATATATATATATATATATATATATATATATATATATATATATATATATATATATATATATATATATATATATATAAACATATAAAAATTGAAACTGACCCCGGATATGGGTTCTAGGGGTCCTAGATCGCGCTCATTTGAAGAAATTTTTTCAAAATTCAAAAGTCGAGATCTCCTCATTAGTGAATTTTTTCTAAGAAAATTCACTAAAAAGGAAATGTGAGCGGAAATTGCGAAAGAAACAGCTTAGTTGGACCTCTTTAAGCTGACTTTATCCCATTTTGCAGCTATACCTCCTTAAAATCCTGTTTACCGCTCGCAGAACCTCTATATTCACCGCAGTTCTCCTAACTTTTTAGGTGTTGCTCCAAAGGAATTTTTATTGTTTGCATTGTTCTCGCATTGAGGGTGATTGTAGGCATGCAGAGGGTGAATAAAAACTCTCGCAACGTGGCAGCGAACAAATTTTTTAATTTATGTTTAAATTGTTATCTCACTTCATTTTTTTTTAAACTTATTTTTCCAAAAATTATTTTGAGGTTGCCTTGTTTTTCAGTCTTACATACTAAGCTTCAATATTTCATCATTTTCAAAAAGTATAAATACAGCAACCGTAAATAAGTGTTGGAAAGGGTCTGGGTGCAGCAAGTATGTTATGGTAGAAAATTCTGCTAAAAATATTTCAAATCCGATAGCTCGATAAATTTCCCATTAAGCTAGAATCTTCAATCTTGAACCGTAGTAACACATATGTAAACGCACCGATCGTACTAAGCTAAAGAAAAATAACATAATGAGCTTCGCGGATAACTACAAATGTGTTTTAAAAAGCTTTTTTTTGTTGTTTATTGTTTGCAAAAACTGGATAGGTTTACTAAAACAAACCATCCAAGCAATTATTAAAGAAAAATACCTGCCATATTTATAATTTGAAAGGTACATTCCCATTGTATTTTTTTTTCTGAAAAACTTTTGTAACTTTAATGAAATTTGTAACCCAATTTTTTAAAGACACTTGCAGTAAATTCCTCGGCGTCGTCTGTGAGTGTATGCAGGCTGCCTGTAGCATAATCGAAAGGTGGTGTGGTGAGCAGGGACTCTCCGTAAACCCGGCGAAGGCGGAGATGATCCTATTTACCAAGAAGAGGAAGGTAGAAGGGTTCAGGGCGCCCGTGATGTTTGGAAAACCTTTAGCTTTAGTGCGGGAGGTTAAATATCTGGGGGTGATCCTGGACCACAAACTAACATGGGGGTCGCAAATAGAACGAGTAGTGAGGAGGGGAGTAGCGACCCTCTGGCAGCTGCGTCGTGTGATAGGGAGGACCTGGGGACTTAATTCTCGGATCCTTCATCGGATCTACACTGCGATCGTCAGGCCGATAATCCTCTATGAGACGTTGGTCTGGTGGTGTGGTGTGAACCAAACTACCAGCAGGAAGCTGGCCAAACTCCAAAGGCTGGCAATCCTGGGTATCACAGTCGCTATGAGGACGACACCCTCAGCCCCGCTAGAGGTCCTGTTGATGCAGCCACCGCTTTCCATCTGTATCAGAAGGGAGGTTATGGCGTCGCATCTTAGAATGCGGGACTCAGGAAACTGGTGCGGAGAGGGAGCAGTAATAGGACATGCAGGAGTCGCCAAGGAGGTGGAAAAGGAAATTCCAATTTCCGCCATTAAGCTGCGGGATGCCTAGGACGATATTAGGTTGACTAGGCCATACACCCTCAGGATCCCCAGTAGGGACCAATGGAGGAAAAATGAGGTTGCATTCCAGCCCGCAAGCCTGGTCTGTTTCACCGACGGATCGCGGCTGGAGGCCCAACAATCCCCCGGGGCAGGAATAATAATGGACGGCCTGGGGGTACGCGAGAGCTATGCTCTTGGCGTATATACCACGGCATTTGAAACAGAGGTGTATGCTATCCTGTCTGTGGCCAATAGACAGGATGTGAAGAGGAGTCCCGAGAAATGTGTGTACATCTGCTCGGATAGGCAGGCGGTCCTCCGGGCAGCCTGCGCGGCCAGAATCAGGTCAACACAGGTTCAGGAGTGCACTGACGCCCTCGGAGGGCTAGCCAGGACAAAGGAGGTACAACTGGTGTGTAGGTTCCGGGACACTGTGGCGTAGCGAAGAATCTCGCAAGACTCCGTTCCCGGCGGCCGTTCGGTGGCCCGGAGCCTGCAATAGGCATAAGTAGGAAGACAGTCTCTGTCGCCTTAGACAGGTGGACCGAGGAAGCAATGGAGAGGCACTGGGGGTCGGTTGGTGGCTACAGTCAGGCGAGGGACTTCGTGGAGGGGCCGGACAGAGATAAAGCTGTTTGGCTACTCGGAGGGAGTCGACCTACGCTTCGCTGCATCCTTGGGGTGCTGACAGGCCACTGCGCCCTTAGAAGACATCTCACATTGATAGGCGAAGAGAGGGATCTCATTTACCAGGAATGAGACGAGGATGAAGAAACGTCCTAGCACTACCTGTGTGAATGCGAGGCTTTTGGAAGTCTTCGAGCAGAATTGTTCGGATCGACGACTCTGCAGAAGAATCAGGTAAGTACCGTCCAATTCAAGACCGTCACGGCCTTCAACTCGAGGTCGAGGCGATTTAGCGACAGAACCGAGGAAAAGTAGAGCATGGTTGCTGGGGTTGGCAAAAAGGGCCCATTGTGGCCTACTTGCTTGGCGTTGGCCTCCCCACCACTGCTACTACTACTACTAAGACACTTGCAGTACTTTCATATTATATCTAAGACCAAATTTTAATTTTTTATATCCATATAAAATATACTTTTTTTTTTCAAGTAATCGCTAACTGCGACTCTAGAATCGATCTCCAAGGTCCATTTAAATTAAAAGAGTTAGTTTTAGTAATATGTCTTATTAATAGTGTACAATTCTTCTGAAAATTCACTATTATAACGCTCCGCCCCGAACCTTTTGTAAAATTCAGAATTATTGAAAAAGAAACATTTAAATTGAGCGTATCTTGAACACCTTATTCTTCAAAGTGTGCCCATTTTCTGTTGTGCTGACAGAGAATTAATCTTATGTAAAAATCTTCTCTGACTCTATTTAAAACTTCCCGTGTGATGTTAATAGTTTCCCTAGATATCATTTCTTTCGAATCGTTCAAATTAAAGGGATGGGTTTTGTACACTTTTCATATGTGCGCCACGAGAAAAAGTGCAGAGGTGTAAGATCTCGTGATCTCGCAGGCGGTTCTATAAAACGTCTTCTTCCTATCCACTTTTGTGGAAATGTTTCATTAAAATACTCCCGTACAGGAAGAGCATAGTGAGATCATGCATCGTCTTGATGCAACCATACCCTTTCATTTGGACGATTGCGATCAAGTGCATTGGGAAATAATTCTACTAAGGCTGGAATAGCCATTCAAGTATGGTTCCTTAGCATTTCCAAATGTTTTTCTTCGTTAAGGTTTACAATAAAAAATAGGTCAAATTACATGGTGCTCAACGATACCAGCTCAAACGTTGACTTTCTCAGGACGTTGAATGTGGGTTTCTCGCATCCAATGGGATTGTCCTCTGGCCAGTATCAGCAGTTTTGCCGACTTACCCCGCCATTTAAAACAAAAAAAGTCATCTATCCGAATCACCGTCAATCAGTTTTTGTGTGTTGTAGTTTATATGCATGCATTTTGGCTATTTTTAAAGTTCCTAAAACAATTGAATTACCTATACCATTTTGACGTGCCAATTGATGCGTCGAAGATATCAGATTTTCTTGAAAAGCCAATAAAACATCAAATTTTAATAAAGTTAAAACAAAAGTGTACCAGTCAAATCTTCATGTGGGAAACCTGATTCTGCATATGAAAATGTAACAAATCTATTTTTTGTTGGTTTCTAATTAGAATCCAATTCTATTCTCGAGGCACGTTGCATGTAAAAATTTCGTCATTATTATGGGCTATTTAATAACTGTAAATTTCAGAATAAACATTTTAAGTTTTGCAGTCAGTCATGAAGTTTGCACTCTCTGTAGCGGTCCATGACTTTTGGACCCAAACTTTTGGTACCATTGTAAAAAAATGGGTTCTTTGAATTCCCGTAAAAAATGATTAGGTTGCTATTTTAAAGAAAAATTAACAAGGTGTGGGGGTGTAAATTGGTATAAAAAGATTCTTGGCGTGTTAGAGCGGTTTTCATATAATCCATTTCTCTTCGAATCATAAATTTTATTCCTTAACTGCGGTTCATAATATATATATATATATATATATATATATATATATATATATATATATATATATATATATATATATATATATATATATATCACGTCACATCACATCACTTGCGAGCCACCATCGCACCTCGACCTTAAGGCAGGCATTCCCACAATATTCAGTGGAGTATGCAATGTATGCTTTTGCGATGTTTTTTTTTTCTTTCACATCAGCTTTCACTCACAAACTACAGCAACAAGAAAGCTGTGTAAACAAACTAGCGAAATCAAACAGCTACTTTCCTGGTCAGCACCACAACAGACGTTGAATCATATCACTCGCTGGCCAGCATCACCTCAGTTCTGATAAAACATGCAATATCATTATATCGAAAAAATGTGTTTTCATACGAAAAAATTTCTAAAGCCTATATATATATATATATTGGGTTATTTTAAGAATACTTTGTCTCTGATGATTTTCTAAAAATCGCTTTATTTTGAAGATACATTGCGATAAATGTTTTTTGACAATAACATATATTATTGCTTAAATATTACAAGTAAATAAGACTCGATGCATTTTCGCAACAATTAGAACCGCTCTCATTAGAGCTCTTCAGTACGGCATACTAATTGTAGCAAAAATGCACCAAAAGTAATATGGCTATCGTATAGCCAGTCTTAAAATACTCAGTAAGTGGTGGACGTGCCGCCACCTAGTTGCGGAACCAAGTAGTATGCTGTCACGTGGTCGTGCCGCCACCTAGTTGCTGAACCAAGTAGTATGCTGTCACGCGTGACAGCATACTACTTGGTTCCGCAACTAGGTGGCGGCACGTCCACCACTTACTGAGTATTACAAGTAGAGCCTTCTACCTAATAATCCAAATATTTCATCAGTATTAGTAAGTTTCTGCAGATAAATGTTTACCAAGTTTTTATAAAATGTTTTTTGAAACTACAAATACAGTTCTTAAAGCTTCTCAATATCTTATTGCTGGTGTCAAGAAAAACCTTAATGATAGTAAAAAAAGACAGCCAGTAAATAGGCTACAGTCATTTTGAAACCTCAATTACACACCACATAAGGCTTATAATCCTCATTTAACAAAAGGTGTAAATTTTATAAAGTCGGTTTAACAACTGCAAGCTTTATAAAGAACATAGTCTAAAAATAATTGGTTTCGCTGTTCGCAAAATATATTTTGAGTGAAGCCGCTAGAATTAAAAACTGCAACCTCAATATTTGAAGTGACCAAACTAACTATTTAATGCGCTGATTAAAAAAAAACGAGTCAACACTGCCTTAGATTTATTTATATTACACAAAAACCTCTTATGTTTCCTAATTGTAACAAGAATGTCGTTCCCAATGGTCAAGAGGATTATATATTCTTTAACTTTTGCGTTGTTTTTGGCACAGGTAAGATTGTTTAATGATAAGTTTTCAATTAATATAAAAAATTTTTGGTCTCGAAAAAATGGAAAGTTTTGACCCAACAGGTGCATTGTAATTGCAACTTTTAAAAATCAGACATAAAAAAAATATTGCTGCATATTGAATCATAACTTCCACGTAGCTTAATTTACTCTCCCAGAAAGACATTCTCATGAAATTAATTTCGGGTCCATGACTTGACCACAAAGAAAATATTCGCATTTCTGTCCCCATAAACTTCTGAAATGATACATCACTCGATTTTTAATGTTTTGAGACTTTTTACGCTGTTTTAGCAACAACAAAATTTCGAAATATGTCGCTGATACTCCATTGCCACACATCCTACCCCTAATTTAATTTCAGTACAGAATACCAGGTTAATAGCAAATTGAGCTATTCAAATTTCAAGCATTTATTGAAAATTCGCTACCATAACGCACTTGCTGCGTCCCGCATTTTGTTTTTACAAACATGTATTATATTTCGATAGAAAATGCAAAACTGCAATAACATAAGACGTGTTCGACTAAAAAAAAAAAGAAAATTTGTATCACCAATGACTTCTGTGATTGGAGAAATATTTTTTAAGATATAGCTCAAAACATCCTATAATTAATGTATATAACTTTTTTCCTATCTTGTATAATAACGGATATATTGAACTTTATTGATTTTGTATGAAAATTCTACAAAAATTATGTACCATTAAACGATAAACTCTATAGCTAAGACTACTGCCGGGAAAGTGTCTATTTGAAATGAATTTTCTGGAAATATTTTAGTAAAATAAAGGAGAATTACGGTTGAAACTAGGACCTCAGGGTCACATCCTTCTTAAGACATTTTCTTTCCATAGCCCGTATTAGTTTCAAGATCTTTGCCTAAATGTTGCCAATTTTGACGTTTTAAATCGCGACTTTGACGTTTTGAGGAAAATCCCAATTTATTTTGCTCTAAATGCCTCTAACTTTTTTGTCTTTTAACTTACAGAGCTAAATTTTGGCAGGTAATTTAGCTATAATGATATAAGTATATACCGCGTACCAAATTTGGTTGCCCTTATTTTGTTATTTCCGGATATATAATTTTTTTCGAGAGGAAACAAAATTTTCCGGGAAAACCTGGGCCGATTTTCCTGGCTAACAAACTTATCCAAGCGACTTGCAAAAGGAAGGTATTCACCAAATGTAATCAAAATCGGCCCATTATTTTTTAAATATATATATATATATATATATATATATATATATATATATATATATATATATATATATATATATATATATATATATATATATATATATATATATATATATATATATATATATATATATATATATATATATATATGTATATACATAGTTTATTTGTTTGCTGTACTTTCAGCGATTTGTTATTTCGTTACGTGGACTGCAGTTTCGAACCGTCCCGGTTCATCATGAGCACGCTACTGGCTGTGATCGCTCTTGTGGGGCCTACGTCTGAGATTGTACGTGGCGCTTGCGCGTTGAGCTTGATGAACCGATGATGAACCGGGACGGTTCGCAACTGCAATCCCCGTAACCAAATAAAAAATCACTGAAAGTACAGCAAACAATAAAGTGTATATTTAAAAGTGATTACAGTGTAGTGCAACTTTCCAATATATATATATATATATATATATATATATATATATATATATATATATATATATATATATATATATATATATATATATATATATATATATATATAAACATACAAAAATTGAAACTGACCACGGATATGTGTTCTAGGCGGCCTAATTAGCGCTTATTTGAAGACATATTTTTTCAAAATTCAAAAGTCGGGATCTCCTCAGTAGTGAATTTTTTTAAAGAAAATTCACTAAAAGGTCATTTCTTAAAAAAAACACAAAAACGGCACATGCCTTAAAAAGCTTTCACAAAAACAGCACATGTCCAGGTCAATTTTTTCTTTATGTCAATAAATATTTTTTCAAGTAACAATGTAAAGTATCCAAGTGCAATATCAGTGTCAAAATTACTTAAAGTAAATAGTTTCACTTGATGGCATCTGAGAACTTCTTAGGCGTTTTTTATTTTTCCTCAAAATTGCAGATTTTACAAGTGTCGTTTTTAAAAAAATGTCTTCAATCATTTAGGCTCAAAGAAATCTAATTTTACTTTAAACTCAACACAATCTACTATACTTGTAAATATCCTTTGTAGGTGAGCTCCGAGTTTTCTAAAAATTATGAACAATCTGCAACGGAAGCGCTCCAACGACTCGAAGACACTGCCCAAATTTATGTCCAACGAGGTCTACATGATTTGTCAGAACAATCAGAAATAACAACTATTTATATTACAAAAAGCAACGCTCAAGCAGAAACTTATTTACAAAGCCATTATACTAAATTATTTAAGCAATTGAATGAGGTAAAAGAATATGCGGCGAAAAATCATCTTGATATAACCAAATGTCTTCAATATAGAGAAGAACGGTTTACTGGATTGCCTTCAAAGTACCGAAAACAATTAGCAGCCTGTCAAGGTAGAAGCTTAGTAAACGCTTCTGAAACATTAAGCCAATTCACCAATGCTATTCAAGCGTCAATTAACATCGCAGATTATTTCAGGCAAGAATTGAAAAAATGTGATTCTAAGCAAGCCTGTATCAAAGGTATTGTGGATGCCATAGAAAATCATATTAGAAAAATTCCCACTGATGTAGATTCCAGCGTGTTTCTAGCCAACAAGCAGTTTGATTCCACAAGAAACTTCTTTAAAACGTGCTCAGAGGACAGTGTCTCTAATATGGACACAGAAGCAGGAATTCTAGTTGATAAAATTAAGGAGTGTGCAGAAAAGATTAAATAGTGATTTTATTATAAGGGTGTAGCACATTATAAAAAATATATATTTTTAATATATTGGTTTCTATTGCCTTTACTTAGCGAAACGGTTGCCTAGTAAAGACTTTTTCTCCAGCCTCATAAATCCTTATTTTCTTCTTGCAACCTGTTCACCTTTTATGACATCGTCATGCAAAGGACACTAAATTTAATTTATTTAATGAATTCAATTTTGACTATTCCGTAAAAATAAAAACCGGTTATAGATAAGAAAGCAAATATTTTTTAAGCCAAAGAAAAAATATACCTCAGTATTTAATACATACTAGGTGAATTTTTTTAAGTGTTACAATGGGTTATCTCGAAAACGGTTTCAAATTTTTTTGTGGAATTTGGCAAAGTAATTGGGGGGACGGCAAGACATATTTAAGCATATTTTTTTATGTTTACGACCTTCCTATTTTAAGAGGTGGGAGGTAGATTTGAATTTTTAAATGGGGCGAGGTACTCTTTTTTATAGATCTCGCGTTTACGTAAAAATTAAGTATATGTGCAAAAATTTGATTTGTTCTTTCGGTTAGGAAATTGTGCTTTATTAGGTTGATATAAAAAATTATAACAATTATATTTCAACTTATTTTTCGTCTATCACGCGTAATAATTGTCGAAGTGTCCCCCTTCAAGTTCCAAACACAGTTTTCACAAAACAATCCCGTACATGTTGCAACATTTGAGGTGACACTAATGCGCAGCTAAAGCGGATTCTGTTTTCACATCATTTTAAGTTGTAGGTGCAATCTTCATCACTTTTCTCTTAATAAAACCCCAAGCTAAATAACCAAGGGAGTCAAATCCGGGGATCTAGCATGCCAGTTGACCAGACCTGCTCCACCAACCAACCTGTTTTCAGAAACTTAATTGAAATGATTACGGTATTGTATCGCATAATGGGGTAAAGCTCCATCCTGTTGAAACCACATGTCTGTGGTTATGTTTTAGTTTAATAATTGAAGTGATTGGTTTCTTAAAATAATAGTGTATATTTATTTATTTAAATGACCTTTAAATTAACGCAGACCAATAACTTTATTTCCGAATATACCACACCAGACATTAATTGACCATGTGTGTTGTTTTGGCAGAGTTCTTATTCCGACGCCTAGTAGTAAACATTGTGTTTATTTACCCTAAAAAACAAAAAGAAAAGGAAATAAAATTTATACTGATCAAGGATAAATTAAAATCCTACCTGCCTACGATTCTGGAAAGTAGCTTTGTTTGAAAAATAACGTCGCTTGAAAACCTTATGACCCACTTTTCCTTCTCTTAGCTTCTAAAGCTCTTTTATACCAATGGTTAACTCTCACTACTTAAACGCAACCTCACAATCTCAAAAAAGTCATTGGTATAAGTAAAGTTACCGGGAAGTTAGGTGGCCGCCAGTTTTTAAACAGTGGAGACGGGCGGGGCTCTTAAATAAGATGTTATACAGGGCGCCACTTGATTGTTACACCTAACCCCGGATATTGCAATAAGTTGTTAATTAAAAATAATTACCTTAACTTACCAGTGATTAAGCTCCAACCAAAAACACGTTGGATCACCCTATACCTAATATACACTGAAAGAGAAACATATACACCACGGCACTCTGGTGCTTTGATGGTCACACTCTTAAGCATCTTAAGCTATCTATATAACTGATCAAAGTTACTAACGAAACACGTGGGAAAGTTTCAGGAGTGAGATCAGCTTCAAATAAATCTCACAGACCGTTTACCACAGGATAAAATCTAAATTTATTGTTAAAAGAACATTCAAACGCCAACCAGTTAAAATATACGTGCAATAATCATTGTCCTGACCTGAAAAGCATACAATATCTACACATCAGTTCAATAAATCTAACTCTCTAAATCTTCAAATAGTTATTATCAATTTTCCAGTGACTCAGTAGCCTATGATTTCGCTAATTATATCAACAAGTGAAAATTACCAGACGGGCGTACCATTAGCTCACATATCTAACATTCATGTACTTGGAGTAAGTAGCCAAGAACTTGAAATAGTATTAAGATGGTATTCTAAGTCATTAAAATAAGGTAAGGTTCAACTTATAGCAATCAATCTAACAGAGTATCATAACTCCCTCAAATGTAAAGTAATTATATGAATGTGAAGCATTCATCAACCTACTCGAGAGATTTATCTGTTTCTTTGTAATAAAAATAATCAATTTACACAAATTAAAATAGTGAATAAACTTCCTATATTGATTTACGATGTTAAACATTTAATTTATCAAAAGGTCTTTATCTCACTTTTATTTGCTAGAACTTATCTGAACAAATATGACCCCCTGTCTTGATCTTCCTGAACTTCCTTCTAAAATTATGAATAACACTGTCCATAAACGTGCCAGTCTGGAACCCTGCTACTACAGTTAATTGCAACTACGAATTATAGTGCCACTACGAATCTGAACTGCAACTACGAAATTGAACTGCCACCATACGACTTCAGAGGCCTAAAACTGAATATAACCATATACCAAGTCACCTAATGCTCACAATCCAGTCCAAAGACCACCATATACCCACAGGAAATAATACCCACATAATACTTTCCAAACAACACTGAGATATTGCATTTCCAACCTACACTGGGATAACTTCCTCTTTATATAGCGATAATTACTACCGTATACTGAAACATTCAATTTTTAATACTAGGGTAACTTCCACCCTACACAGCGATAATTAATTTCCAATATAAGGGTAACTTCCACCCTACACGACGATAATTAAATTCTAATACTAGGGGAAACTTCCATCCTACACGACGACCCAAAAACACAAAAAAAACACGAATGTAACTAGTGCTAAAGCAACCCCATAATTACCTTCTACCTCCAATCTGAGGGCACCTGAATTACTTCCAGCTATGTAATTGATTCACACGTTGACCAGGGTGCGATCTCCGTTAAAGCTACGCCTTCGATAACGTGGCGCACCAAGATTGCGTATTGAATCCTCGACTCGCGAGTAGTTGTGTCTTCCTTTTCCTGGACATACCCAACCATAAATCAAGTGTGGATAAATTCCGAAACTCCCAGGGTAGATACGATTTAACTGTGTATCTAGCTTTTCACACTTAATTTTACACCAGCTCTCTGGTACGGCCACTTGCTTCTTCCCACGATCTTCAACCGCCCGTTTTTCTTCAGCCTCTCTTCACTCTCTGTCGTCACGTTCTTTTCGCTCGCGATTATCTCTCGGTCGGGCTTGCGTCGTCGATAGCTCGCCCTCTCTGTTCCACCTAGTCGTCCGACATATATCCAACTCTATCCCTCCTTCCGTTATACGTGCCACTAGTTATCGCCATCCAACCTCGCTTTACGTTGACGCTTCCAACCAAACAGTATGTGGCTATACGTATATATATATATATATATATATATATATATATATATATATATATATATATATATATATATATATATATATATATATATATATATATATATATATATATATATATATATATATATATATATATATATATATATATAATAGTAATAATAATAGTTTATTGAACAATATACACATATTTTTTTTACTACAAATAACTTATAAAATACATTAGAGCTAATTGTCCAATAAGATAATAATCACCTACGTCAGAGACTTGTTGGTGATACTCGCAATATAATTTCTTTCTCAAAAATACCTAGTGCACATAATCCAAAACAATTGCGAACAATTCAACTGAAAAAAAAAACCAAGCCACATATTATTAAAACCGATTTCCAGCATATGTGCCCAACAATTTAGACCACCAAAATACCACACATTTTTTCCCTCCTTCCCTTCTCTCTTCCACACCAACATCTACACAGCATGCCCCCATAGAAGCAAAATTGCTTGTCAATGAGGACACCCCAGACACAATGCGCACACAAGAGAGAAAGAAAAAAAACAATTGCATCCGACAACAACAGTCACATTCCTCCCTCTCATCCTTTTCTTCCACCAACACAAAACCACCCCCCAATCCAGTACTCCCCAAACAACACCAAAATTCCAAAACCATGTACAGCTGTACTAAAAACAAGCGAGAATATATAAAAACAACAAAAATAATGCTATAAAACACCATACGAATGCGCTCACGAAATATATGCAGAGGTAAAACAATAGTCAAAACCATAAAAATTCTCTGTAAGTTAAGCAGCCAATATATAATACAATAAAACACAAACACACATTAAAAAAAAACTACATCCGATTTTAAAACACAGGATTGGATTCACTACATCTCCAAAATCTTAACCTAAATTAACCAGTCTGTAGATAACATCTCTCGGAGTTTCAAGTAGCCAGGACTCTACCCTGTTCCTAAACAATCTATATGACTGCACTTGTCTTATATCCAGTGGCAACACATCGTATGCTTTCAAACCAATATAAACAAAGTTTTTTCGGCCAATCCTTTTATTCGCTCTCTGTTTTACGGTTACCACATTTTTAAACCGTGTTTGGTAGGTGTGCTCCAGGAAACTTATGGTGTTCTTCTCTCTGTGTGTGTACAATAAAATTGCACGGCAGTACAACTTATGGATATCCATTACTTTGTTCTCAGAATAGAGCAGATCGCTAGGGTAAGTCATATTTTTTCCACATATAATCTTTAGTATCCATCTCTGTGTGGTTCCCACCTTTCTCAAATATATTTCTGAAGCGCTACCCCAAGCGAGCAATCCATACATCAGTTGAGATTGAATGAGGGCAAGGTATACAGTTCTGAGGTGAGTTTCCTCCATGAATTGTTTCAGTTTCCTAAATCTAAACAGAAAGCTTCTCAACTTCCTAACAATTTGACTCGTATGTATATTCCATCTCAGATGACAGTCTATGTTTAATCCCAGATATAACATATTCTTTGCTTCAGCTACTGGACTGCTGCCGATGTTTAAATTACCCAGATTTGGCAAACCACTGGCATACGATGTAAATGGTACATACTTTGTTTTGTTCCAGTTTATTGTCAACATATTGTAGTCAAACCAAGCCTTCAAGAATCTAAGGCTCTCCTCTGCTCTTTGTTTCAGGGATTTCCAGTCTGATGCAGTGTATATAATAGCTGTGTCGTCAGCATAACTGACAATTTTCCCTGCCGTAGGCAAGTGTAATAAGTCATTCATATATATGTTAAACAGTATTTATTTTTTATTTATTTATTTTTTTTTATTTTATTTATTTATTGTTATTTTAATTATACATCATGTCTCACAAAAAAGCTTAGCTTGTGCTTGCAAATGACATAATTTTAACCTTCTTCTAAAAAAACAAACTGTCAAACGGTTTCATTCTGTCACTTTCCAAATTTCCTCTGAACTTCTCTCCCCTGCAATCCCAAATCTCACAAATATATTCACTGTAGCATTTTATCTTTAAATTAACTTTGGTATAAAAATAATTACTTTTCTACAACTATAGCTCTCCAAACATTTTAATTCTTCTAAGACAAAAATTTGACATTACATTTCTGACATAAAATTAAGAAATAAGTATGGGACCCAACACTGTACCCTGCGGAATCCCACACTTAACACTTTCGTAGCTGCTCAAATAACCATTCACCTTTACGCACTGTTTTCGATCGCTAATATAACTCTTGAGTAAGCTGTATACGCTTCCCCGAAAGCCGCTTTTATATAATTTTTCCAGTAATTTCTGGTGGGATACCGTATCGAATGCTTTTGCAAGGTACAGGAACACACATAAGGTTGGTTGGTTCTTATCTAGACTTTCATAAAGTTTTTTCGTAAGAAAAGCTATAGCATCCTCCGTAGAACAACCCTCACAGAAACCAAACTGGCGACTGGATAGCACCCCATACGTTTTAATAAAAGACATCATTCTGGATTTCAAGATTTTTTCAAATATTTTGGCGATATTAGAAATTGTTGTTATAGGTCTGTAATTCATAATTTCCATTGTATTACCTGTCTTAAAGATAGGAAAAATAACACCCACCTTAAACACCCTTGGAAACGTTCCCTCAAGTAAGCACCTATTAAACAAATACGTAAGAGCTCCGGATATTTCATTACAAATTGTTTTCAATGTCTTGGCCTCCACTCCATCATTACCTGGCGATTTATTTTCTTTTAATTCTAATATTTTTTGTTTCACTTCACTTTCTTCGATTTCTCCGAGGTACATACTGTTTCTAATGGTGGGGCCACTCTCCAAAATGTCTTGTTTGGGGATATTCGCTGCAAGATTCTTTCCAACATCTCTGTAATACATATTAAAAGCTCTAGCCATAGTGTCTGGATCGTCACATTCTTGATCATCAACTACAATCCTTTCTATTCTCCCCTGTGACTTCTCTGGGCAAATTCTGTCCACAGTTTTCCATATAACCTTAGAATTATTTTTATTATCCTCTATTACACGACCAAAATAAGACGATTTTGCACTCCTGATAAGCCCTGTCAATGAATTTTTGTACGCCTTATAACAATTTAATGCATCCATGTCAAGTGGGCGTTTCCTTGTTATCCCATATAGCTGGCTTTTTGTCTGTATTGATTTCAGTAAAGCTTTCGTTATCCATGGCTTATTCGAACTATCTTTTCGGTTAAGCCGCTTGACCACCGTATTTCTAGCTATGTGTGTCTGCAGACATTCAACAAATACTTTGGCTGCATCATCAGAATTATTCTGCTGATACATGCATGTCCACCTTTCTCTAGACAGGTCGGCGCATAGTTTATTATAATCCACCATCTTCAGGCTTTTTTCCTGATGGTTCTGTAAATTGTTTGCCACTTTGATCGTTCGAAATTTCAAGAAGCACAGTATAGGGTAATGATCAGTAACTAAATTTCTAAATATAATCGGGGATATATCACATTCCATCCCCTGGCATCTAATAAACATGTGATCTATGCAAGACGCTGAGCTTCCCCGAATTCTAGTAAAATTATTCACGTAAGAGATGTAGCCAAACTCATACAGGGTATTCAGGTACACATTAGACATTTCACTGTTATCCAATATGTCAATATTTATGTCCCCCACAAACAAACTTACGCAGTGCTTGGTCGCACAACTGAGAAACTCCCAAAGTTTGGAAATAAAGGTGGCCGTATCTGAGGCTGGTGATCTGTAGCAGCTGAGAATGCTAATGATGTCGCTATTGTTCTTACAGCCTATATTCACTTTGAGCAGATTGATACTGCCCAGAGGTATTATTTCATGGGTGAATTTTATATTATTTCTGATGTACATAACAACACCATCGTTTTGGTTATAAACACCAGCATTGTACAACATATTGTATCCATGTAATTTGTAAGCATTAACGTCACTTATCTGCCAGGTTTCTGTGAGTATTATGACATCAAAATCATCACTTAGGTTGGCAATCATGACAGATATTACGTCTAGGTTCTTATCAATGCTGCGTACATTATTATGAAATACTTTCAGATCAAATTCACCTGTATTAATCAATATTTTCATGGCATCAAAATCGTCTATATTCCGTGCACATACGCTATCAGTTCTATAGTCTCTAATATACTCGTCCATGATGTAATGTGCACAATTTTTCCTTCGTTTGTTCCCCAATACCTTCCCTTCTCACCACAATGAGTTCAAACCGATTCCTACTAGCTAAGACTCCCAATTATCAATCATTAAAACCAGAACATAAAAGAATAGGTCCTACCAAAATTTCAAATACCAACCAAAACAAAACGTCAACCACAAATATATATATATATATATATATATATATATATATATATATATATATATATATATATATATATATATATATATATATATATATATATAGTGTGTCCCATAAAAATTAAGCAGGCAACAATTCAACAAACCCAGTCGTAAACCATATCAAGCAAGCATAAATGAAGCAATGAAAAATCATTAAAGTGAGACGGGCTATTTTAAATTGATGAAAATCATAGTAAATATACCAAAAGTTATAGCCAACAATTTTATACTGTTACAACCTGTTATTTCGCTGCATTTTTCTGGTGACCCAATTGCTAAATGTAACAGGATTTTAAAAATCTTTTCCATATAGCTCTTGGTGCAGTGTAATGTGAAATGGGTAAAATTTGCAAAAGTGCAATAACATATTTTTGGCTCATTCCAGCATCTCTAGCAAGCCGCCTGGTACTTAGATGCAGATGCTCCTAAAACAACGATTATACCATTTTCGTCAGTTTTAATTCTGCTTCGAACCTGTCGTTTCGATTTTAAACTGTCAGTATTAGGACTTCTGATTTCCAGCATTTGGAATTACGTGTGAAACTTCGGATTATTAGGAAGCCTCTCTGCCTACACTAGTGCAGCATTTTGTAGTTTTTCCGGACTTTCCCAAAATTAACAACATATCAACTAGCAGATTATCATTATTTTCCATGTTTAATTGAGCAATAAACTTGGAAATAATCGTCAAATTTCTCAATTGACCTAAGTAAAAATAACGCGTGTGCATGGAAGCAAATAATAATTAACATCAACGTCCATGATAAACAGAATTGGCAAATTAGCTGAAATTTTTTTTTTTTTTTAGATTAACATAATAAATAATAATTCCCTAACGGACAGAGCAAATCATTTTTTTGGATATATACCTAGTTGTCTACTTAGATTTGAATTTTAAAAAAATACATCACCTTATTTAAAAGTTCAAAGTTATCTCCGCCACTAAAAATAGAGAGGCTGTTCGAAATGTCTTACACAAACATTCTAAATTCTTCTTCGGCAAGAGTAAGGCACATTACTCGACATTTCTAGGACTAGTAACGAACATGCTTGTCTAATCCGGTCTCTCTTATTTTCTGGCGTGGTTAGTGTTATAGTCATAAGTTTCTCTTTTATAAACCTCCCCAAAAAATCTTAAGGCGTGATATCAGGAGACCTTGCGGCCAACTTACCGGTCCACACGACGAATCCATCTATCTCCAAACATATTATTTAGAGTGTCGCTGACTTGGCTCGTGAAGTGTGACGGGGGTCTGTTTTCTAAAACCAGATCTCTTGTTGATTGTCTACGTTGCTCAGAAGAAGAAGTAGTTTTTGCTTCAAAATTATTAGGAAATTCAAAGTATACATTAGGGGCATTTTGAAAACCTGTTCGAACAAAACCGTCGTTAAACTAAAGATATTTCATGCTAGTTCTTACTCTCAGTTTATTAATTTGAAAATTCAAAAGTATGCAACTAGTAGAGCAAATGCAACTATTTCTACGTAAATACGCAGTTCTTCACAGATAATCGAGATTTGAGAAAAAAACGCCATTCTACTTGACATATATAATATGGCACCGGCCCTTCGAAATGAGGAGGATGGGTAAATGTCATAAATATTTCAAAATATCTCCCCTAGCCTACTTATCACCTCAACAAATTTACCAAAATACTCCGAGCAGTTTTTCAGATTTCTGATTGTAACGTTGTAAAATCCTCACCCTATATATAACTTTGTAATCTTAAGTCTGTTGGCTCATTTTTGCCATGGAGATGACACCAGCCACTTATGAAATGCTATCGAAATAGATAATATTATATAAGTACTTGTAGGTTAAGTTACCTACAAATAATCTCTAAAAATGTTTAAACAAACTTTTACTTTATTTCGTGTCTTCTTAATTTGCTATCACCAGGTAAGATAGAGTTTCCTATTACGTTGACAGTTATTTTTTACAAAAGAATAAAGTTACGAAAACGCATAATTTATTTCATCGTTGAATAGAGTTCATATTATATATAATTAATTAACTATTGTTGCCCTTACTTGGTGAAACCGTTCCATAATAAATGCAGATGTGGAGATTATTTCTCTGGCGTCACTAGTATTTTCTAATACAGTTTATAGACATTATTTTGTAAGTAAAAACCGTCCACATGGACGTAGGACAGTCAGAAAAGCTATATATATATATATATATATATATATATATATATATATATATATATATATATATATATATATATATATATATATATATATATATATATATATATAGTTTTTTTGGCGGTAATATTGTTATTTACTTAAAAAATTGTGGGAAAGCCGTCAGTTGCAAAATAAAACTCTTTATTAAATGCCGAGCTTTTTCATTTTGTTAGTGAATTTTTATTTAAAAAATTTCACTAATAGAGAGGTATCGATGGTGAGACTTTGCAAAAAATTTTTCAAATGTGCGCGAATTTGGGCCCCTAGAACCCATATCCGGGGTCAGTTTCGATTTTTATATGTTTATATGTTTGAGTTTTCTTTCGAAAAAAATTTTTTCTCCGAAAATTACAAAGTTATTTCGATAAAATTTGGTGCACATATTGCTTTGGGAAACGTCTAACTATGTGCCAAAATTTATCTTTCTAGGTTTACAGAAAATGGAGCTATTCAAATTTGAAACATTTGTTTTTAATATCACCGCTCTTCATTGTTAAACGCAAACGTGGCTTATATGAAATCTAGTATGTCGCTGCTAGGCGACGGATCATTTGATATAATTGCGCAGGTCTGTTAGACGCTGTAACTGACGTTATCGTAATAGTTTGGTATGAGATTGTTTATGTTATGTTTATCTGTTTGAGTCGACAAATTATTAGTGTTATTTGGGAAATGTTTATATACAAGTGCAAATTATTCCTTTATTAATGTTAGTGGGTGGACTAAACAGTGTTTTTTATGTTTTATCAACACATAAAAGAATTTTTACAAAAGGAGCTGATATACAATAGGCTAGTTATTTTCTCTTTGATGCGTTGGCGGTAGTTTTAGTTAAGTTTATGGTTTAACGGTCCATAATTTTTAGCAAATTTTCGTACAAAAAATTCGCCAATGAGGAGACCGCGACTTTAGAATTTTAAAAAGATTTCTTCAAATGAGCGAAACTAGACCCCCTGGCCCCCATATCCGCATTTACGTTCAGTTTTGATCTGCTTATATATACAGGGTGACGCGTTTCTACGGTAAAGCTCAATATAATTATTATTATACAAGGGACGAGAAAAAAATGTATACGTTAATTATAGGGTGTCTCGAGCTGCATCTTATAAAATTATTTTGACCATCACCGGCTGGCCCATAAGTCGTTGATGATCCCTACAAATTTTTTGCGAAGTGCCTTATTTTATTGCATTTTTTATCGAAATATGTTTGTAAGAAAAAAATCAAGACGCAGTAAGTGCGTTTTGGTAGCAAATTTTCATTAAATGCTTCAAATTTCAATAACTCAATTTGCTATTTACCTAAGGTTTGTTGGCTAGGAAACCAACGTTTAAAGTTTATTGTCGGAAAATTTTTGTACATTTTCAAACAATAAGTTATTTTGATAAAATATGGCACATTGTTTCTACCACTATAGGTTATACCGGCAACCAAATTGATGACTGCTTGCATTAAAAAGACATATTTGTTATTCAAAGCATTTTTATAAAAAATTTAAACTTATTTATGTTAAATTTAAGTAGCTGGTTTCTATAAACAGTTCACTCCAAACCATCTGGATTTTTTAGTGAATTTTATTTTAAAAAATTCACTAATAAAGACGTATCTATAGTAAGACTTTGCAAAAAATTTTTCAAATGAGCGCAAACTAGGACCCCTAGAACCCATATCCGGGGTCAGTTTCAATTTTTATATGTTTATATATATATATATATATATATATATATATATATATATATATATATATATATATATATATATATATATATATATATATATATATATATATATATATATAGGTATCCGTCTGATAACTCAAAAAATAATCAATCGATTTCAATGTAACTCGGAAAGTGCCTTTATTTGATTAATGGCTTGGATAAGTTCGTTATCCAGGAAAATCGGACGGGGTTTTCCGAAAAAAATTTGAGTTTTCTTTCAAAAAAAATTTTTTTCTCCGAAAATAACAAAGCTGTTTTAATAAAATGTATTATGTATGTTGCTTTTCGAAAGACCTTACTAAAAACCAAAATTCAACTTTATAAGTTTATATAAAATTGAGTTATTCAAATTTTAAATTTTCTTTAAAAAAATTTTTTTTCTACAAAAATCACAAAGTTATTTTAATGAAATTTGGTGGATATATTTCCCTAGGAAAAACATTAATACGTACCAAAATTAAACATTCTAAGTTTTTATAAAACTGAGTTATTTAAGTTTGAAATATTTAATAAAAATTCACTACCATAACGCACTTGCTGCGTCCAGAGTTTTTATTATAAAAATGTTCACGGAAAATTCATTTCAAATAAACCATTTCTCTGATGCTTTGGCTGTAGGTTTAGCTATATATATATATATATATATATATATATATATATATATATATATATATATATATATATATATATATATATATATATATATATATATATATATATATATATATATATATATATATATATATATATATATATATATATATATATATATATATATATATATATATATATATATATATATATATATATATATATATATATATATATATATATATATATATATAACATTGTACGTTTATTTTTGGAAAATTTGTTTTCTTCAAACAATAAGTAATTTTGATAAAATATGCTGGTCTTGACTCTTATTTGTTATTCTGGTTGCCTCATTCAGATTCTGTTCTAATCCATGACTTTGGATAATTGCAAGAAATTGTTGAGCTTTTCTTTTTTTGGCATTTTATCTTGAGAAATAAGATCAATATTTTGCTTTATTTCTTCCAACAATTTAATAAGCTGCTGAGTAAAACTGTCAATCTATGTATCGAGAAATGTACAATGAAATTATGACTACCCCCAAGTTTTTCATATATACACTATTGCATTCAAAGTAAGCCTCCATTAAAATGTCTTTATTTTTTAGAACATCAACCGCTTTAGTGTGATCTCTAACATATATATATATATATATATATATATATATATATATATATATATATATATATATATATATATATATATATATATATATATATATATATATATATATATATATACATATATATATATATATATATATATATATATATATATATATATATATATATATATATATATATATGCCACAATGTTTAATACCTTTTCTACAGAAAATAGATGCCAATCTGTACTGAGAATCCTGAAGTGCTATGTTTTCAAGAACATTGGTTGTCAGAAGGCGAACATACTGCAATAGATGGCTACAGATTGGCATCTATTTTCTGTAGAAAAGGTATTAAACATTGTGGCATATATATATATATATATATATATATATATATATATATATATATATATATATATATATATATATATATATATATATATGCCACAATGTTTAATACCTTTTCTACAGAAAATAGATGCCAATCTGTAGCCATCTATTGCAGTATGTTCGCCTTCTGACAACCAATGTTCTTGAAAACATAGCACTTCAGGATTATCAGTTAACAGCTCACCGATATCTGCACTTCTGCTTCCAGGCGACTGTATATTTTGGCTAAATAAAAATAATATGCCATGGCTCTTTTTTATTGTTTTTTTTTCTTATAAAACATTGTTCTTAGATGGATAATTTTCACTGAGTGTTGTTTGATTATATTCCAATCTAAATTTATTTGTAAATAATGTTTTCTGTAACCGTTTTCGCTGTCAAACAATATTCACACCGATAACTCAAAAATTAGTTTGACGATTTTGATGAAATTTGGCAGATACCGTCCTTTTGTAAGTGGCTTGGACAAGTTCGTTAGGCAGGAATATCCGATTAGGTTTTCCGGGAAAATGTGGAGGTTTTTTTCGTCATTTTTTATGCCCGAACATAACAAAGCTATGGTGACCAAATTTGGAACGTAGTGTAAATATGTACAAGTGTGCGCACTTAGTGATTTAAACCGGAATTCCTCTTTGTTTTCTCGAATATCCAGAAAATGTTTTTATTGATGTATAGTATATAAAGCTAAATGTCTTTTTAACATAATGTGGAGAAGTGAAACTGTTTCATTGCTGACGGATGGTAATTTTGTTGTAGGTTTCAGTTTCGTCATATAAATATTTTAATGAGTTTTGAAACCTGTGTTGAGCACTGATAAGGACAATTTGGAGAACCCAATTCATCACAACAGTTTTTGACCTGACGATCGTTTCGCTAACAAAGTTAGCCTCATCAGAGGGATGAATAGACTAAGTCAATTAAGACTACAGACACTATTTATATGTTAGTTCCAAGCAGATGCGTCCTCTAGGAAGGTATACAGACCCCCACTGTTACGTCTTAAATCCCTGTAATTAAAACTGCATACCTGCCTTTCTAATATTGTGTGTCGTTATCAAATCTTCCTTCTAAGAAGGACACGATAGTTATTAAGATAACACTTCGAACAATGGACTACATAGAACCGGAACTACTCTATACATCGAAACATTTTTGTTCAAATTTCTAACTATATATATATATATATATATATATATATATATATATATATATATATATATATATATATATATATATATATATATATATATATATAGTGACGCGACTGCCTAACATTTTTTATTGACTTGAGATTTTTATCATCTACGTGATGATTATTATCCCAAATATGCTAAGAAATACATGATTTATCAATAGTGCCATATCTCAGTTGCGCTAAATGTTATTTAAATCAAATTTTAATAGTTCTTTTAGTTTGCCCAACATATTTAAGTTCACAATCCTTACAACCTATTTCGTAGACTTCCCATATTTCTGTGGTTTTATCTTTATCCTTTGGGTTACCCAGCAAATTTTTTAATGTATTTTTTGTTGTAGCAAATCATAGGTTTAGGGATGATGTATCTTTTATGAAATAGAAAGCAAGACTGAGATTTGGTGGAGTTGAATTTAACAAGATTTATACTTCCCCAGTCTAATATTTTCTGGAGATCGTCAGAGACAGAACCCTCCATGAGTCTGAGATCTGTCATCTGCGTAACTGTGAACTGGGTTGGATGTGCTAGAAAGGAGGTCAGGTCAGGTCAGGTGGATGTGCTAGAGAGGAAGTCATTGGTGTG
Source organism: Tillus elongatus (assembly GCA_964006375.1). Lineage (NCBI taxonomy): Eukaryota > Metazoa > Arthropoda > Insecta > Coleoptera > Cleridae > Tillus > Tillus elongatus. Next base: position 269,138,287 of record OZ023262.1, read on the forward strand.
GAGAAGAAACGAAGTAGGGGTTAAAGCTGAACCTTGAGAGACTCCTGGATACAGTTTAGAGGAATGGCCATCCACGACAACAGAAATGCTTCGATTGGAGGGGAAATTTGCTGTCCAGGTACAGAGTTTCGGTGGTAGGCCATTGGCTCGAAGTTTATTAAGCAGCGCTGCATGCCAAACCTGTTCGAATGCTTTGGATATGTCTATAGCGACAATCTGGGATTCACTGTGTAGTTCCATAGACTTGTTCCAAGAATGGGTGACAAAGGAAAGGAGGTCGGCAGTTGATCTGCGCTGACGGAATCCATACTGCCTGTCGTGGATTAGACTGCGTTTTTCAAGAAATTTTAGTAATTTGGTGTTTATACACTCTTCCATCACTTTAGAGACGACTAAAAGGAGAGAAATAGGTCTGTAGTTGCTAGGAAGCGCTTTGGATCCTTTCCTGGGGACAGGTTGTACTCGAGCAGATTCCTAGTTACTAGGGAATATGCCGCTGTTGTAAGATGTCAGAAACAGACGAGTCAGGACAGGAGCAAGTTCTGGTGCGCATTTTTTGAGAAGAATTGCTGGGATCTCGTCCAGGCCAGAGGCTTTCCGGGTATTTAGAGAAGAGAGCATCTTTCATACCTTTTTAGTTTTAAAAATGATATCCGTCATTTTATGCGCCACATTGGGGACTGTTGGTGGTTGCATATTTAGAAGTGGGTTGAGAGTAGTACTGCCGGCGAACAACGAGGCAAAAATGTAAACCTTGCCCAGGGCGGTAGAAATGATTTAATCCCGTGAAACATCTAGTACACAAATTATTCCCAATAGATTTAGCTAGAGTCCAGAAGGGTTTGCTGCCGTTGGAGCTTGAGAGGACTTTGTTTTTGATGTGGTTATTAAACGACCTTTTTGCCTCAGAAAGACTGTGGACATAGCGGTTTCTTGCGTTGTTAGATGCTTGACGGTTTTCTTGGCTGGGATTGTGTAGAAGCGTTTTATGATCTTTGACCTTTTCAAGTCTGGCCTTGTCACAGGATTTAGAGAACCAAGACTTTTGAGTGGTTGAAGAGGTTTTCTGTGTACGTGGAATAAATGATTCCATGCTCGCTTGGATAATTTCGGTGACGTTTTGTGAGATATCAGAGGGGTCAGAATGACAGAAGCAGGCAGACGCCCATGGAAATGAGGAAAAGTAATCCCGCACTTCGTCCCAGTCCGCGGAGTTGTAGGGCCAAACGATACGTGGGTCTGATGGATCTGTGACTTCGGGTTGCTTTGCGCAGGAAGCAGTGACCATGCCGTGGTCTGAGCGACCAAGGGAGGCGGTGACTGTTGTCTTAAAGCATTCAGGTTTTGTAGTAAGAAGGAGATCCAAGGGATTTGAGCTGTGTGTTGGGATGCGAGGAAAGTAAGTAGGTTGCTGAACCATATTGGCTAAAGCATTGCTGACTGCGAAGGCCTCCGCTGCTCTCCCTTTTGGATCTGTTTTTGAAGATCCTAGGCATTCCTAATTATGGACAGTGAAGTCACCAAGAACAGTGACCTCGGAGGAAGGATATTCAAAAGTCATATGTTCGGTTTTTTCGAAAAGGTAGTCGAAGATCTGGACAAAGTTGTTCTCAGAAGATGACCGGTAAATGCAACAGACGAATTGTAAGAGCTCGGCGGTTCTGTATGCCTTTGCGGACGAGTTGCAAATATGCTGCAGGGTTAGTGTTGAGGATTATCTGGAGGCGGCGAAAGACGTAAACAGCAACTTGGAGTTTATTGTGTCACTAGCTAAGAAACATAGTCATATGCAGAGTCCAAATAAAACTAAACCAGTGTGCTTTGGAACTAGATCAAAGGGGTAATCTTTAAAGGATAATATTAAATTGCATATAAGCAATGTTGCGCTGACTTTCGTAAAACAGGCGAAAAATTTTGGTCTAATATTGGATGACGACTTGCGATTCGAAGGGCATATTAAATGTTTGAATATCAAAGGTTTTACCTCACACGCAATTTGATATGTAGTAGCAAACATTTTCTAGACTATTGTGTAAACAGAATGCTATGTGACTCATTGGTTTTATCCCTCTATGTATACTACTACTTTGTGTATATAAATGTTTGCGGATCTCTGAGGAAAACCAAATACAGAAAATGCAGAACACATTTGCGGCCTTCGAAAATATGATCATATTTCGCATAAAATTAAAGATTTAATTTGTTCATAGGTTGATGCATGTGCCAGGCGCTTACGTATCTCTCAAGAACAAGTTGATGTTCCGTTCGGAGTAACATGATCGACATATTAGGTGGAAAAATCGATTAGCTATTCCTCGTTACAGGACTTCGCTTTTCAGAAGGAGTTTTTTATACAATGCGCTAAAATTGTTCACTTCATTACTACATGGACTCGGGGCTTATACTCAACTCTGCTTGGATAGCAACGGAATGGCTAAGCAATTGTGATCATGGTGAGACGATGTTTGAGGAGGTGAGGGGCTCAAGGCTTTTTGGGTTGTTTGTGTGAAGTTGTAGTTGTGTATGAGTGTGTGTGTATGTGTTTGTATATATGAATGGTTGTATTTATGAAGTGTGTGCGATGTAAATTATGGTTGATTATACGTATTGGCACTAGGGCTCTCTCAGGGCTGCAACTAAATTCATCTGTTGCATTTACCGGTCACCTTCTGACAACAACTTAGTCCAGCTCTTTGACTACCTTTCTGAAAAAACCGACCATCTGATTTCCGAATATCCTTCCTCCCAGGTCACTATTCTTGGTGACTTCAATGTCCATAATAAGGAATGGCTAGGATCTTCAAAAACCGATCCACAAGGGAGAGCAGCGGAGGCCTTTGCAATCAGCAATTCTTTAGTCAATATGGTTCAGCAACCTACTTACTTTCCTCGTATCCCAACACACAGCTCAAATCCCTTGGATCTCCTTCTTACTACACAGCCTGAATGCTATAAGATATCAGTCACCGCCCCCCTTGGTCGCTCAGACCACGGCATGGTCACTGCTTCCTGCGCAATGCAACCCGAGGTCACACAGTCATCACACCCACGTATCGTTTGGCACTACAACTCCGCAAACTGGGACGAAATGCGGGATTACTGTTCCTCATTTCCATGGGCGTCTGTCTGCTTCTCTCATCCTGACCCCTCTGATATCTCACAAAACGTCACCGAAATTATCCAAGCTGGCATGGAATTATTTATCCCACGTACACAGAAAACCTCTTCAGCCGCTGAAAAGCCCTGGTTCTCTAAATCCTGTGACAAGGCCAGACTTGAAAAGATCAAAGCTGACAAAACGCTTTTACACAATCCCAGTCAAGAAAATCGTCAAGCATTTGACGACGTAAAAGACCGCTATGTCCGCATTCTTTCTGAGGAAAAAAACTCGTTTAATAACCACATCAAAAACAAAGTCCTCTCAAGCTCCAACGGCAGCAAACCCTTCTGGACTCTTGCTAAACCTATTGGGAATAATTTCTGCAAAAGCACGTTCCCACCTCTTGTCTCAGGGGATGAAATTGTTTCTACCGCCCTGGGCTAGGCTGAACTTTTTGTTTTATTGTTTCCAGCAATTCTACTCTTAACCCACCTCCAAATGTTCAACCACCAACAGTCCCCAATGTCGCACATAAAATGACGGATCTTATTTTCAAAACCAAAAAGGTACGAAAGATGCTCTCTTCTCTTAATACCAGGAAAGCCTCTGGCCTTGACGAGATCCCAGCCATTGTTCTCAAAAATTGCGCACCAGAACTTGCTCCTGTCCTGACTCGTCTGTTTCAGATATCTTGCAATAAAGGCATATTCCCTAGTAACTGGAAAACTGCTCGAGTACAACCCATCCTTAAGAAAGGATCTAAAGCGCTTCCTAGCAACTACAGGCCTATTTATCTCCTTTCAGTCGTCTCTAAAGCAATGGAAAAGTATATAAACACCGAATAACTAAAATTTCTTGAAAAACACAGTCTAATCCACGACAAGCAGTATGGATTCCGTTAGCACAGATCGACTGCCGACCTCCTTTTCTTTGTCACCCATTCTTGGAACAAGTCTATGGAACAACACGGTGAATCCCAGATTGTTGCTCGAGACATATCAAAAGCATTCGACCAGGTCTGGCACGCAGCGCTGCTTAATAAACTACCGGCCTATGGCCTACCACCAAAACTTTGTACCTGGACAGCAATTTTCCTCTCCAACAGAAACATATCTGTTGTTGTGGATGGCCATTCCTCTAGACTGTATCCAATTAATGCAGGAGTTCCTCAAGGTTCAGCTTTAGCCCCTACTTTGTTTCTTCTCCACATCAATGACCTCCTCTCTAGCACATCCAACCCAGTTCACAGCTACGCGGACGACAGCACCCTCCATTTAAATATACAATATTCTAAGCCTGTCTCTTTAGCCCAATTAGATGAGGATCGCAGACTCATGGAGGGTTCTGTCTCCGTGGATCTCCAAAAAATATTAGACTGGGGAAGTAGAAATCTTGTACAATTCAACCCCACTAAAAGTAAGTCTTGCTTTCTTTCTCACAAGAGATACACCAGCCCTAGACCCATCACAATTAACAACCAAGTTATTCAAAGTAATGAGTCCTTTTCTCTTGTTGGCATTTCTGTGGATCGAAATCTTAATTAGCACCAACATGTCACATCAATTGCAGAAGCGGCTGCTAAGAAATTAGGTTTCCTCTTCCGGGCTCGCAAATACTTTTCACCAGCTAATCTCTATACCTTATATACTTCACATATAAGGCCAAACCTCGAATACTGCTCCCACATCTGGGGTGGCGCTGCCGCTTCTACACTCGCTATCCTGGACTCCATTCAAAAGAGAGCTATACGTCTCATCGGTGACCCTACCCTCACCCAAAGGCTGCCATCCCTTGCCCACCGACGTGCCGTTGGTGATCTCTCTCTCTCTCTTTTATAGATATCTGCACGGACACAGCTCAGAGGAGCTTTCCTCCATAGTTCCCCCACCTGCTGCCCCCAACAGATCTACCAGGGGAACAGAGCGAATGCACCCTTTTGCAGTCCAGGTCACCAGACATAGAACATCTTGTTATGCCCGCTCTTTCGTCCCGAGGACTTCCAAGTTGTGGAATTCCTTGCCGGCACATGTCTTTCCTTCTCCTCCGAACCTCCAAACCTTCAAGTCCAGAGTTAACAAGCTGCCTCTTTCCTCCTTGTCAACACCCACGGTACGATAGTATTTAGGCTGTAAGCCCCCGTGGTGTGTTGTTAAAATTTAAAAAAAAAGGTCAGCGACGTGCTTGAATGGATCGGGCCCAAATCTGCGATTGAGTAAGAGTAGCCATATGTGCTAGATTTCTCCGTGGTTTGGGTTGGGTCAGTAAATAGATTATTGTGTTTAAAAGTTTTCTTTTTCGAAATGAGTTTTTGAGAAAAGGAATCCATGAAATCAGTTTGCCCATTTAAGACAAGCAATTGTATGTGATTTTCTACCTCCAAAGCTTCTAAAAAGATAAGTTGCTCTTGTCATTACAACAATGATGTAGTGGCTCTATGCGATATATACCATGTGCCAATGTTGAGTATCGATAAGAGATTTTTTTAATTAATATTTTTCAGTTAGGTCATTTCTTAGTGCAAAAATATGTCCTTTGTAACTGGCGTTAAAACTTACAGCAGATTTGTGTAGACAAAATCATTTATAATTTTGAGCTTTTGTCAAGAAATATCACTACGAAATTTTGCTAGTAATTTTATAAAACCCTGACAACAATTGTCGAGTGAAACTATATGTTCTTCTTACCTTTATTTACTCTTTTGGCGTTTAATACATTCTTATGTTACTATATATTAAATAATACATAACATGATTTTCATGAAATATCGCTTTCACAGGGCATCAGAAACTTTCTGAAAAATTATCAAACAGTCGACTGTTTATTCAATTCTTTTTAATGTAGAAACTAATTTATCAATTTACCTCAAAAAAGAAATATTTTAACATTGTTTTATTCCCTCTGTTGTAGGTAGATTCAGGTCTTTATTCCGCAGAAGCCTTGGCAGACGACCATGCAAGGAATGAGGCGATTAAATCACTAGATGTATTGAAACAAACTATTGTAGAAAATGTTAAAAACTCAGGCAGCCTATTAACCACTTCTATGAGCGAGTTTTTGAATTATACACGTGATACGGACAATGAAGCTGAAATCAGACTTCGGGGTGCATTTACAAATTATTTTGAACAATTACGACAAACTAAGCAAGATGCCAAACAAAAAGAAACAGACATAAACGAGTGTCTTGATGGCAACGAAGAGAAACTTGTTGAGCTACCAGTGACTTACAGTAGAAAGATAACTGAGTGTGCCAGGAATTACAGTAGTACTTTGGAAAATATATACGAGACTTCAATTGAAAATATACAGTCAACGTTTGATGTACTCAAGAATTTTACGATTCAATTCAATAACTGCCAGAAACAAGCAAACCCTGATCCATGTTTTAACAATTTTGTTGATGATATAAAAATTTCAACTCAGAATATTCGTCCAGATATTGGAGGCAACGTAGCCATCGTATTTAAACGCATTGCAGTGTTTAGAGTCAGCCTTAGAATCTGTGCAATTGATAACGCTGAAGAAGGTAAGGACGAAGGCAAGAAAGTAATCGAGGAAATTTTAAAATGTGTAAAAAATAAAACATAATGATCTATGTTTTAATTTACTACGCCTAGTTCATTTATTTTACCTTAGGTAAGTTTATAAGTAAAAGCTGAAAATAAAAGTCCCTGTAGTTAATTTTTGTATTATTAGATATCCCAAACAGGGATTAACTCAATGATTGTAACACATACAAAAATAAAACAAAAAAAAAAAAAAACCGACCGAAACATAAAAAGAAGCGGAGACATCGACATCAGTATATAACAAAATTTAACAAATATGTTCTTTTAGGACAAATTTGTAATGACCTGTGAAGCTCATTGTGTAATTTTTTTACTTTAGTACCCACGCTGCTATTACATAGGTTTTACTATGTATTAAAAATGAAGATTCTAGTTTAACAGGAAACTGAACTATCACAACTTGAAACCGTTTCACGAAAATTCGCTTTTCTTTTAAATTTCAACAACACACCACGAGGGCTTACAGCCTAAATACTATCGTACCGTGGGTGTTGACAAGGAGGAAAGAGGCAACTTGTTAATTCTGGACTTGAAGGTTTGGAGGTTCGGAGGAGAAGGAAAAACATGTGCCAGCAAGGAATTCCACAACTTGGAAGTCCTTGGGACAAAAGAGCGGGCATAACAAGATGTTCTATGTCTAGTAACCTGGACAGTAAAAGGGTGCATTCGCTCTGTTCCCCTAGAAGATCTGTTGCGGTCAGCAGGTGGGGGAACTATGGAGGAAAGCTCCTCTGAGCAGTGCCCGTGCAGATATCTATAGAATAAAGAGAGGTCACCAACGACACGTCGGTGGTTAAGGGATGGCAGCATTTGGGTGAGGGTAGGGTTACTGATGAGACGTATAGCTCTCTTTTGAATGGAGTCCAGGATAGCGAGTGTAGAAGCGGCAGCTGCACATCAGATGTGGGAGCAGTATTCGAGGTTTGGCCTTATTTGTGAAGTATATAAGGTATAGAGATTAGCTGGTGAAAAGTATTTGCGAGCCCGAAAGAGGAAACCTAATTTCTTAGCAGCCGCTTCTGCAACTGATGTGACATGTTGGTACCAATTAAGATTTCGATCCACAGAGATGCCAACAAGTGAAAAGGGCTCATTACTTTGATAACTTGGTTGTTCATTGTGATGGGTCTAGGGCTGGTGTATCTCTTACGAGAAAAAAAGCAAGAGTGAGATTTGGTGGGGTTGAATTGTACAAGATTTCTACTTCCCCAGTCTAATATTTTTTGGAGATCCACAGAGATAGAAGCCTCCATGAGTTGCGATCCTCATCTAATTGGGCTAAAGAGACATGCTTAGAATATTGTATATTTGAGTGGAGGGTGCTGTCATCCGCGTAACTGTGAACTGGGTTGGATATGCTAGAGAGGTCTTTGATGTGGAGAAGAAGCAAAGTAGGGACTAAAGCTAAACCTTGAGGAACTCCTGCATTAATTGGATACAGTTTAGATGAATGGCCATCCACAACAACAGAAATGCCCCTGTTGGAGAGGAAATTAGCTGTCCAGGTACAAAGTTTTGGTGGTAGGCCATAGGCCGGAAGTTTATTAAGCAGCGCTGCGTGCCACACCTGGTCGAATGCTTTGGATATGTCTAGAGCGACAATCTGGGATTCACCGTGTAGTTCCATAGACTTGTTCTAAGAATGGGTGACAAAAGAAAGGAGGTCGGCAGTCGATCTGCGCTGACGGAATCCATATTGCCTGTCGTGGATTAGACTGTGTTTTTCAAGAAATTTTAGTAATTCGGTGTTTATATACTTTTCCATCACTTTAGAGACGACTGAAAGGAGAGAAATAGGCCTGTAGTTGCTAGGAAGCGCTTTTGATCCTTTCTTGGGGATGGGTTGTACTCGGGCAGTTTTACAGTTAGTAGGGAATATGCCTTTATTGTAAGATATCTGAAATAGACGAGTCAGGACAGGAGCAAGTTCTGGTGCGCATTTTTTGAGAACAATTGCTGGGATCTCGTCAAGGCCAGAGGCTTTCCTGTTATTAAGAGAAGAGCGCATCTTTCGTACCTTTTTAGTTTTGAAAATGATATCCGTCATTTTATGCGCGACATTGGGGACTGTTGGTGGTTGAACATTTGGAGGTGGGTTGGAAGTAGAATTCTGGCGAAGAACGAAGCAAAAACTTCAGCCTTGCCCAGGGCGGTAGAAACAATTTCATCCCCTGAGACAAGAAGTGGGAACGTGCTTTTGCAGAAATGATTCCCAATAGATTTAGCAAGAGTCCAGAAGGGTTTGCCGCCGTTGGAGCTTAAGAGGACTTTGTTTTTGATGTGGTTATTAAACTAGTTTTTTGCCTCAGAAAGAATGCGGACATAGCAGTTTCTTGCGTCGTTAAATGCTTGACGGTTTTCTTGACTGGGATTGTGTAGAAGCCTTTTGTGAGCTTTAACCTTTTCAAGTCTGGCCTTGTCACAGGATTTAGAGAACCAGGGCTTTTGAGTGGCTGAAGAGGTCTTCTGTGTACGTGGAATAAATAACTCCATGCCAGCTCGGATAATTTCGGTGACGTTTTGTGAGATATCAGAGGGGTCAGGATGAGAGAAGCAGACAGACGCCCATGGAAATGAGGAAAAGTAATCCCGCATCTCGTCCCAGTTTGCGGAGTTGTAGTGCTACCATAATGAACCTGCTGCACCTTAACTCTTTGTAACACCTATTTACTATTGCTGTATCCATACTTTTTGAAAATGGAATAAATAAATATCAACAAGAAAAATTTTGAAATTAAAATTTTTATAATTTATACTCTGTTTATATATTTTAAACTTCTTTATGATATGTAGTTTTATTTACTTCAAATTTTCCATACATAAGATGAAGAGTAAAAACTAAAAGTAAACAATAAGTACCTAAATATTATAAATACTTACTGTGTTAGTTTGAGGTATGTATATCTCTTCTTGAAATAGTTTTGTTTCGCTTTGGTAATACAGTACTTACAAGCATTGATTAATAATCTGCATCTGACGCACACAGCTGGATTTAACGATTATTTTTATATTTGTTTCATTGGATGTTAGAATTATAATATACTACAGGCACAGTTGACAGCCGAGGGCATTTGTTAAAGTTAGCTTAAAACTAAAAGTTTTGATATTATTTACCTACTATTTGTATTAACATTAACGTTAGAATATAGGTAGATGTTTTACATTCTAAGGTATTAATGAATTAGCGGAGTCGATTTGGAGGTTATGCGCAGGGCGCACACATTTCTCTCATGACTGCCTAAATATAAATGAACTAAATGTATATTTAGTTCACTGATAACAAATGACAAGTAGCTAGCTGGTGTTGTAAGATTAAACCAGGAGAGGGAGGTGGAATTTAAAAACTGTAAAGATTAATATTTATGCACAATAAAACATTGTTCTAGATTGTCTTTAAGCAAATTTGATTGGTGGCCTTAAAATTTGTATTCATTATTATACATTTTTCGGATATCTTCAGATTCAGATGAGAGTTGTTGGCAACCACGCTGATTGTTTATTGTGACATATTTTTGTAGCCTGTTCATTTAAAGTTTGATTTGGGGCTTTTATTTGCAATAACAGCGTAACCCTGACCCTGTCTAACATTATAGGCACCAATGCAGAGGTCATTTTAGGTTATATCGTAAATTATTTATTTTTTATTTAGTTATAACTCAATATTTACTGAACTAATTGAGTTAAAATTTGGTAAATAGGACCACTTATATGATAACTATGTTCTTTAACGTTTCATACTTTTAGTAATTTTAGAGATACTGTGTTTTCAAAAAGTTTTTCGCATTTTTTTCTAAAAGTATTTGATTGTGAAAAGTGTCTTACGAACTCGTCCGAGCTAGAATTTGCTACTAATACGTAGTAGCTTTATTAGAGCTTTTTAAATATTCACCTTCCTTGTTAATTTGTAAGCACTTGTGACAATAGCCATAGATCAATCTAGAATTTACTAATAGGTATGATAAATAGAAATAACCTTCAACTGCAATTAAAAAATCTATGGTGAATGAACTACAAGTTCGTGCCATCCCGAGTGTTTGAGTGTTTGCACTCACTCACTCACTCAAAACTTAACTCAACTAAAAATCTAGACGTTTTAAAGAAATACATTTTAAATAAAAATGTCATATTCACGGGGTAAAAATGTTCAACTTAAGTAAAGTTTAGCAGACAAAGTTGTCTATTTTCTTCGTAACAGGCATAGGCATCTTTTGTGTTGGAACTGTTTCGAGAAGATGCTTTTCACGACAGTTTGTTACACACTGTAGCATTCAGGAGATCTCATTATTATGTGAGGAAGAAATTTGTCTAGAAAAAGAAAACAAGGAGCAAAAAGGAAATATATGTTCGTTGTTGTGCGAACAACATGTGTCAGGAACGATTGCAGTAAAAAATAAACGATGTCATGCTGTATGAAAGTTCAGAACTGAAGCGCTTAAACGTAAAATCGTTAACTTATATAAGCGAGTTAAACAGGTTTATATTGAAAATGCTTTTAGAATTAGTAAGGATCATGAAATAAAGTAATTCGGAATTGTTAATGCGACGAATTAAATTACAATAATTTGTTTTATCAGGGAATCTTAATTAGGAGAATTCACTAATAAATAAGTTACGATGGATATTTTTTTTGAGCGTGAATTAGCGAGCCCTTAAAACTCACACTTAGAATCCGTTAAAATCATTGTAAAATTCTATACTTATACAGGGTGTGTCACGATGAATGGTCAGTAGAAATATGTAAGGAACTAGTTGAATCTGAAATCTGATATTAGGTACTTTGCCATAACTCTGTATGGCAACATTCAGTAAGAGTCGACCATCAACGTTGTTGACAGTATAATTTTTGCAGTTGATAAGGATAAGTGTTATCTTCTTTGGCTGCTTGCCTACTCAAAGGCGTTCGATACTATAAATTACGGACTCTTGTTGTCTAAGTTAAGATACTATGGCTTCTCTAATGATTATCATAGACTGATCGAGTCTTATCTTGTTAACCGCTCGCAGTTGATGTTTTCTAATAGCAGATGGGCTGATGGGGTGGCCATTCTTTCGGGTGTACCACAGGGCTCAGTTTTCGGGCCTCTCCTTTTTTTTTGGTGTATACATCTAACATACTCTTGAGCACTGTCGAGTTCAAGGCTTTGCTGACGATACACAGCTACAGTTTGATTTTGATAGCATACATTCTCTTCGCGCGTCGGATATCATCAACTCCGAGCATCTTAAATCAAAAGTGATGATATTTGGTAGCAAGAGAGATGTAAGCATCTCTTCGAACATGTTGAATATTATGATTGATGGTACCAATCTTGATTTTCTGCAATCCGTCGTGAACTTGAGCGTTACTTTCGATACGGACCTTAGGTTTAGGCACTATGTGTAAAGGATGCTTCAGAGGAGCTTTATTTCATTGAAGTTATTGTACAGTAACAGGCATGTATTAAACACACACTTACGTAAAAACCTTTGTGAGAAACTGTTGCTGTCTAGTTTTAATTATTGTGATCTGCTTTACGGACATTGCATTAATGAGAGGGGTCGCATACAGGTAGTTCAGAATTTGTGTTCGAGATTTATATTTGGATTGGGTGGTAGGGATTATGTGTCACACACTTATACGGAGTTGGGTTGGTTAAGAATGGCTGATAGAAGAAAACTACATCTTGGAAAATTTGTTCTGGCCGTTATAAATGGTCGCTCGTCACCATCTTCTCTGAAGGAAAAATGCTCTTCTAGAGGTGGGACTCAAGACGTCAATATTCCGCGTCATCGGACTGCTATGTTTAAAAGGACATTTATTTATAATGCTGTTGAACTTTATAATTAGTTACCTCGTGCATATTTTAGCCTCACCGACAGTGCATTCCAGAACACGTTTAAGAGGTATTTGCCCTCCTAGAAATATTAGTTTTATAGATAATGCGAACAATGTAAACAATCTTAGTAGTATTAATAATAGATTCTTAATTTGTAAAGGCTACTGCTTGCGATGTGAGTGTGGATGGTGGTAATGTTTTGTAGTGGACCATATACCTGCTCACGTTGCACTATTGTATGAGAGAACTTTATGGTTGAGTAGATTAGCCAAGGGCTGGACTTCGCCATGGGGTTTCAACTTATCTTAGATTAGCTTGAATTGTGGATTTTAATTCTTTCGTAGCAATGTATTGTTTTCATGGTATTTAATAAAGGCGATGAATAATACTAATAATAATAAAAATTTCAATGGATAATAATAATAGTAATAGTAATTTCAATAGCATTTTCTATACTACTATGGTTTGTCTCTGATAAGAAATGATAACAGTATCAAATAATTATGCCTTTAAGTTTGTATTTCCTTTAGTTTGAAGCAGTATTTAGTAGCGCATTGTGCTCAATTTATTAGGTCACTAAGTCATTATGCCTCGTCACCGTTTACTGAACTATTAGAATCGTTTAAACGAATACCAAAGGGGAGCATTGTTAGTATGCGTAAAGCCGGTTTTTCAATTAGACAAATTTGCGACCGCATTGGACGCAGGGTGTAACAGTGTGTAACCGTCCTTAAACAAAAACTTTGAGACGTGGTATATGGTGATTGTCCTCAAGTGGGTTTAAATCTGCATGATAGTGAGGTCACTTTTGCCTATGAGCCCTACCCTAAAAGCATCTATCTATCAGATTATTATTATTATTGAGACTAGAAACACTTTAGGAGGTTGGTAGATCTTGATATAGTTTGATACTCACGCTCTTTTCTGTGTTGCTCTGCCTGAGGTCTTATATTTGTGAGCTCCCCAGGCTAGGGCCTGGTTATATAAAATTTAAGGAATCTAGATAAATGATAATCAGAATTTATTAATTGTGTTGCTGCCAAACAGGGGGGATATTAGGGGGGAATTTCTCTTCAATTAAACAGATATGTTAATGTAACAGTAATATTAAATTTATCCATATAAATAAATTTGGGATAGCAAACAAAATCAATTTAATATGGCTGGTAAATTTTAAATAGATATTAACTCATACACAAATAAAAATCAAATAAATAGCAAGAAATTCAAGAAAGAGAAATTATTATTTCATATAGCATATGACAAAATAATGAAATAAAATGGTTCTAGTTCACAACAATATTAACATTACATATTTGAGGTATATTAAGTATCAAATGCTGTATTTCACAGCCCAAAAGCAAACACAAATATTTATTTAAATTGCTCGACGTTCATCAATTAGTTCGGTTGATTTTTTAATGAAATAACTGGCCAGTCCTTTGAGTGAGGCTCCATTCAAGAAAAATATTATTAGGTGAAATTTTTACTTTATTGATTGTCAATGAAATATATTAAGAAATGTACAGGTTAAATATTTTACAAACAAAAATCTGCTAATTACAATTTCAAGTACTATGTATTTAGATTCACAATATTGACAGAGTTCTGAAGAATAAACAGGAAATTTACAGTTGCCCTTTTTCAGATACCTCACTGATACTATTGAAGTTCAAATTTGATCATGTTACTTTAAAAATTCACATTGCGAAGGTTAAAATAATAGACTGCTGCATGAAAGGTTTTGTTCACCCACACAAATAAAGTTTAATCGACTTACCAAATCCTGACACCTGAAGTTACCTGTTGAACCTTTTAAGATGCTCTCCAAGTAGAGTTAACCGTCAGTGCCTAACATAGGCTTACCAATTCCAATCGAGAGGGGAGGTTGGAGAGAATAAGTGGCACTTTCCCTAAACGTTTATTGGGCAGGTAAATCTTGTTGCTTCAATACTGGGGGAGACAATTTGGCCCCCAACATCAAATGAACAGCCGTTTTAAGTCGATGTTCGGAATTAATTTGATTAAAATCTTTCTACGGCAATTAAAATGTAAATTGGCTCAAGTGAAATTTACAATGCCAATTGATTCAGCGCTCGACACCAATGAGAAACTCTGTGTGATTAACTTGAGGGATTCACCAGGTCGGTAAACAAAGGGTTACTGCTTACTTCGCGTTTTTCTGTCAAACACGTCGTTAATTCAAATTCAAAAACCAATCAAATTATATTAAACAATCACTAGTAGTAGTAGTAGTAGTAGCAGTGGTGGGGAGGCCAACGCCAAGCAAGTAGGCCACAATGGGCCCTTTTTGCCAACCCCAGCAACCCAGCAACCATGCTCTACTCTTCCTCGGTTCCGTCGCCAAACCGCCCCGACCTCGAGATGAAGGCCATGACGGTCTTCAATTGGACGGTACTTACCTGATTCCTCTGCAGAGTCCTTGATCCGAACAATTCTGCTCGAAGACTCCCAAAAGCCTCGCATTCACACAGGTAGTGGTAGGACGTTTCTTCATCCTCGCCACATTCCTGGCAAATGGGATCCCTCTCTACGCCTATCAATGTGAGGTGTCTTCTAAGGGCGCAGTGGCCTGTCAGCACCCCGAGGATGCGGCGAAGCGTAGGTCGACTCCTTCCGAGTAGCCAGACAGCTTTATCTCTGTCCGGCCCCTCCACGAAGTCCCTCGCCTGCCTGCAGCCATCAACCGACCCCCAGTGCCTCTCCATTGCTTCCTCGGTCCACCTGTCTAAGACGACAGAGACTGTCTTTCTACTTATGCCTATCGCAGGCTCCGGGCCACAGAACGGCCGCCGGGAACCAAGCTTTGCGAGATTATTCGCCACCTCATTCCCCGCCACGCCACAGTGTCCCGGAACCCACACCAGTTGCACCTCCTTCGTCCTGGCTAGCCCTCTGAGGGCGTCAGCGCACTCCTGAACCAGGGGTGACCTGATTCTGGCCGCGCAGACTGCCCGGAGGACCGCCTGGCTATCCGAGCAAATACACACACATTTCTCGGGACTCATCTTCACATCCTGTCTATTGGCCACAGACAGGATAGCATACGCCTCTGTTTCGAATGCCGTGGTGTATGCGCCAAGAGCATAGCTCTCGCGCACCCCCAGGCCCTCGATGTATATTCCTGCCCCGGAGGATTGCTGGTCCTCCAGCCGCGATCCGTCGGTGAAACAGACCAGGCTTGCGGGCTGGAATGTAACCTCATTTTCCCTCCACTGATCCCTACTGGGGATCCTGAGGGTGTATGGCCTAGTCAACCTAATATCGTCCTCGGCATCCCTCACCTTTATGGCGGAAATCGGAATTTCCTTTTCCACCTCCTTGGCGAGTCTTGCATGCCCTATTACTGCTCCCTCTCCGCTCCAGTTACCTGAGTCCCGGATCCTAAGATGCGACGCCATAGCCTCCCTTCTGATACAGATGGGAAGCGGTGGCAGCATCAACAGGACCTCTAGCGCGGCTGAGGGTGTCGTCCTCATAGCGCCTGTGATACCCAGGATAGCCAGCCTTTGGAGTTTGGCCAGCTTCCTGCTGGTTGTTTGGTTCACACCACACCACCAGACCAACGCCCCATAGAGGATTCTCGGCCTGACGATCGCAGTGTAGATCCAATAAAGGATCCGGGGATTAACTCCCCAGGTCCTCCCTATCACACGACGCAGCTGCCAGAGGGTCGCTACTCCCTTCCTCACAACTCGTTCTATTTGCGACCCCCATGTTAGTTTCGGGTCCAGGATCACCCCCAGATATTTGACCTCCCGCACTAAAGCTAAAGGTTTTCCAAACATCACGGGCGCCCTGAACCCCTCTACCTTCCTCTTCTTGGTAAATAGGATCATCTCCGTCTTCGCCGGGTTTACGGAGAGTCCCTAACAACTATTGTTAGAAAGTATCGACAACGAAAAGGAATTTTATCACCCATTTTAAGATAATTGTGAGCCACGCTAATTAGAACGATGTGAACTTGTCAACTGCCTAGTTTACACTCCTCCCGAGCTAACGCTTTGTCCATTGAGGTTCAACTTCTTCCCCCCTTGCCGCTCTTCACCCTTGGCCCATCATCGGGATGTTCAAGGTTGATTTCTTTATTTCATATCTGCCAAAATCCAGATATGGTTATTGACTTCCCCTAATATTAAATGAGCTCTCCCAATTTCAGGTAAATTTGCTGATACAGCCCAACGTTTTCTTTAGATGACTTCGTTGCTCTGGAAAATTCCAGCACCAACTGGATTTCTTGTTTAAACAAAAAAAGGAACATTGTATCTCTTGTTACAATTTATTATATTACTCTTGACATCAGCGCTGTATTCCACAACTTTTTTTTATTTAATATTATTGGCTGCGGCATCTCAGGCCATTAGCACATTCTTTCCCATCATTCAATATATATTTTTAAATTTTCCAGACAGAGTCAACTTGGCTCGCCCGGGAATCGAACCCGGGACCTCTCGCTTAGCAGGCTGGCACCTAGCCACCTACGCCACGAGGGCGTCCATATTCCACAACTTGAAAAAATAATTGTAACTTTTTTCCACCAGTGGAATATCCCGTCCTGCGATATTTGATATCGAATTGTAGCATATCCACGCAATATTGGTTTTGGGGTTGCGAAAGATATTTAGCGAATTTTCATCAAACAATTTCTGAAATCTAAAACTTGAAATATTTAATATAGATAGGGTGAAGATACCTGGGTTTTTTTAAAGTGTTTTTAAACTAGTAACGATTCCAGATAAAAAGTGAATCGTTACAAGTGTTTCTCCTTGTCGACACCCACGGTACGATAGTACATAGGCTGTAAGCCCTCGTGGTATATATATATATATATATATATATATATATATATATATATATATATATATATATATATATATATATGAAAATATGTTGAATATAGCTTTTAGGGCGCCCAGGCTTCGCACATTTATATAATGGTTTTAAGAATTTAGTATTGAATTTTTTTACGAAAATTCGCTAAAAATAATATTTTTTTCGGTGTTGCTTATTTTCTGCGACTATTTATACTGAATACTCAGCCGAAAGCAAATCCAAAGTATTTCACTAACAACGGAATAATATATAAAATTTCAGGACGCAGCAAGTGCGTTATAGTAGTGAATTGTCATAAGAAATGTACACTATTAGTAAGATATATTATTAAAACTAATTCTTTAAATTTAAATATATCTTGGAGATCGGTTTTAGAGTCCCAGTTAGCGATTATTTGAAAAAATTTATATTTTATATCGAGCTGAAAAATTTAAATTTGCTCAGATATAATATGTAAGTACTGCAGGTGTTTTAAAAAAATGTGTTACAAATTTCATTAAAGCTTTTCAGAAAATAATTAATTATTTACAAAGGAAATGTTCCTGTCAAGTTATAAAAAAGGCAACTATTATTCCGTATTAATTGCTTGGATGGTTTTGTTTTAGACCACCCATCCAGTTTTTGCAAACAAAACAACAAAAAAGGTTTTTTTAAATTCAGTTATCCGCGAAGCTCATTATGTTATTTTACTTTAATTTGGTACGCACGGTGTGTTTACATAGGTGTTACTATGGTTCAAGGATGAAGAGTCTAGCATAATGGGAAATTTATTGAGCTATCGGATTTGAAATATTTTTAAGAATATTATCTACCATAACATACTTGAATCCAGACGCTTTCCAACACTTATTTACGGTTGCTGTATCCATAATTTTTGAAAATGATAAAATATTGCATCACTTTGTGAGCTTGACAAACAAGGCAACACTTATTTACGGTTGCTGTATCCATACTTTTTGCAAATGATAAAATTTTGCGTCTTACTGTGTAATACTGACAAACAAGGTAACCTCAAAGTCATTTTTGGAAAAAGATTTTTTAAATAAAATGAAATAACAATTTATCCTTCACCCTCAATGCATAAACAAGAAAAATGTAAACAAGAAAAATTCCTTTGGAGCAACCCCTAAGAAAGTTACGGGACCTGCGGTAAATATAGAAGTTCGGCAGGCGATAAACAGGATTTTATGGAGGTATAGCTACAAAATGTGATAAAGGCAGCTTAATGAGGTCCGACTAAGCTGTTTCTTTCACATTTTCCGCTCGAATTTCGTTTATATATTCTTCTCCGCCCAGCACTCCTATTCACTCTTGGTCTCGTAAGTTTCTTGTGGGCTGTTTCCAAGAAATTCTTCTTGTGGTTTGGGCATCCAGAAGGGGTTCTAAGCATATTTCTGAAAAGATTTTTCTAAACGACCCCCATGTGCTAATCTGAATTTACCGCAAATTTAATTTTTATTTGGAAACGGAATGCATCTATGAAATTATAGGTGGCAGGTAAGTATTTTTCCATATTAATTGCTTGAATCATCGGTTTTAATCAACTCAATCGAACCAGTTTCTGCAAACGAAATAAAAAAAGGTTTTTTAAAACAAATTTATAATTATCTGTGAAGCTCATTTCGTTTTTTCTTAAATTAAGTATCCATACTGCTTTTATATAAGTTTTATTATGTATCAATCCTGAAGATTCTAGTTTAATGGGAAATTAGATTATCACTCTTTGAAATATTTTTATTAAAATTCGCTACCATAACGCACCTGAACTATTTTGAACACTTATTTACTATTGCTGTATCCATACCTTTTGAAAATTAAATAAACATAAATACAAAATTTTGATATTCAAATTTTAATAATTTAACCTAAAAATCTAATTTTAACTAGGGATATATGTATTTTGTAGTACCTACTACCTATTATAAGTACTTACCGTATTAGTTTGAGATGGGCATGTTTCTTCTTAAAATAATTTGGTTCACTTTGGTAATACCTACCAGTGAATTCTGTCTAGAGTTCGCCAGGTAATACATACAATCTCTGCAATCTACATGCAGTTTACCTATCACTTTCATATTTGTTTCATTGGATGTTACAACCATATTATACTACTACATTCATTTTGTTATAGTTAAGTTAAAATTAAAAGTTGGGTTATTATTGACCTACTATTTGTATTAGTATATAGGTACCTAGTTGTTTTATATTATAAGATCCTAATAAGGTATTAGCAGTTACCATCAGCGGAGTTGATTTCCAGCTTACGCGATGCGCAAAGCGTGGACGCTTCTCTGTGACAAATAGCTACGTGTGGTCAGATTAAACTGAGAGAGAGAGAGATAGATGTATTGTAATCTTAAATACCGTGAACGCGAAGAACGGGAAGCTTCATATTTATACATAATGAAACATCGTTCTAGATTGCTTTTAAACAAATTGAATAACTTTCATTATTATTTGTATTAGTGAATTTTCTTTAAAAAATTCACTAATGAGGATATCCCGACTTTTGAATTTTAAAAAATTTTCTCCAAATGAGCGCTAATTAGGCCCCCCAAAACACATATCCGGGGTCAGTTTCAATTTTTATATGTTTATATATATATATATATATATATATATATATATATATATATATATATATATATATATATATATATATATATATATATGTGTGTATGTGTGTGTGTGTGTGTGTCACACTGATAACTCAAAAAATAATGATCCGATTCTGATTAAATTTGGTGAATAAATTCCTTTTGCAAATGGCTTGGATAAGTTCGTTATCCAGGAAAATCTGCCAAGGTTTTCCCGGAAAATTTTGTGTTTTCTTTCGAAAAAAAAATTATATCTCCGGAATTAACAAAGCAAGGGAAACCAAATTTTGTACACGAGTTAATGTTCTTATAGGTTACCCGCCAAAATTTAACCTTGTAGCTCAAAAGACAAAAAAGTTATAGGCAATTAAAGAAAAATAAAGTAGGGTTTTCCTCAAAACGTCAAAGTTGCGATTTAAAATGTCAAAATTGACAACATTTAGGCAAAGAACTTGAATCTAATACGGGCTGTGGAAATAAAATGTCTCAAGAAGGATGTTTTACAAACCATGCAGTCTTAGTTTCAACCGTCGTTGTCCTTCATTTTACTAAAATATTTCCAGATAATTCATTTCAAATAGACCCTTTCTCTGATGCTCGGCAGTAGCCTTAGCTATAGAATTGATCGTTTAGTGGTATATAATTTTTGTCGAATTTTCGTAAAAAATCAATAAAGCTCAATATATCCGTTATTATACAAGATATGAAAAAAAATGTATATATTAATTATAGGGTGTCTTGAGCTACATCTTAAAAAAAATATTTCTACGATCACAGGATGGCCCATAAGTCGTTGGTAATATAAATTTTCTTTTTAGTGAATTTTCGTAGAAAAAATTCACTAATGGAGAGATCCCGACTTTTGAATTTTGAAAAAAAAATTCAAATGAGCGCGAACTAGGACCCCTAGAACCCATATCCGGTGTCAGTTTCAATTTTTATATGTTTATATATATATATATATATATATATATATATATATATATATATATATATATATATATATATATATATATATATATATATATGTATCACACCGATAACTCAAAAAATAATAGCCCGATTTTGATAAGATTTGGCATGTACCTTCCTTTTGTAAGTGGCTTGGATAAGTTCGTTATTCAGGAAAATCGGACGAGGTTTTCCGGGAAAATTTTGAGTTTTCATTCGAAAAAAAATTATATCTCAAAGAATAATGGGCCGATTTTGATAACGTTTGGCACGTACCTTCCTTTTGTAAATGTCGCTGCAAGTGCGTTATGGTAGCGAGCTTTATTTGTTTATGTAGAAATCATTGTAAAATTTTTGTAAAATTTTGGTAATTAGTACCTAATGTTTAATAAGTTATTGTAAAAAAATGTTTTTTGATTTTCGTAAAAAGGTTGTTTACAATTTTTTTTTAAGTTTTGTCGAAAAGCTTTTTGTAAATAATTTTATCTTGGTAGGTGGCTAAATACCTTGAAGAAGTTCGTTGGCCAGGAAAATCGGGCCAGTTTTTCAGGGATATTTTAAGTTAGTTTTCGAAAAATATTTGCCCTTTTTCGAACAACAAAGTTATTTTGATAAAATGTGGTACATTGTTCCCACTATAGAGGTTATACTGGTAACCAAGTTTGATGCCTGGTTTTCTTTAAAAAAAGAAGACATATTTGTTATAAAAAACATTTTAATGAAAATTCACTACCATAACGCACTTGCTGCGTCCAGAGTTATTTATTAGTATACATTCGCGTGCTAAAATTTAGCGCTTTTAGACGCAAACTTTGTCCCGGTATTATGACAGAAATGGTCCAAGGCTGACAATTAACAAAATTGTTAGTTGGTTTTACATTGTACACAGCTCTGTCTATAAAATTTTGTGTAAACTAGAGCTGTCGTGACACCTGGTCCTGCACCGAGATGCGTCCCTGTCGTATCTCTCATAATGTTCTCCAGTCTGACATCTTGCAACAACTTCTATTGTTTACTTTTTTATCTACGATTTATTTAAATGGCATAGTAGTACAGATAGCGTAATCTGTCTTTGTCCGACATTGTAGATATTGAATTACAGAATCTGAAGTGATATCGAGGATTATTTTACTATTGATTTCGAATAACTTTATTTTCCTTTAATCAATCGACTTGAAAATTGGTACACAAGCACACCTGTTTACGTTCTTTTAGGCTGTAAATTTTCGTTATAATCACTTAGAAAATTTGAGAGATATTGCATTTTTTTAATTATTCTTTAATTTTTTATTAAGAAAAATTGGCCGTTAAGATTTGATGAAAGAGTTCATCCAAGACATTAGCAAAATAAGAGTAATTCCCAAATTTGGTCCAAATTAGTGAAGTATTTTTTTAGTTATCTGTTGGATACCTATATATATATATATATATATATATATATATATATATATATATATATATATATATATATATATATATATATATATATATATATATATATATATACATTTTGACTGACCATGGAAATGGGTTCCAGGGGCCCTAATTCGCGCTCATTTGAAGAAATTTCTCACCATCGACATCTCTTTCTCTCTTAGTGAATTTTCTTAATGAAAATTCACTAAAATCTGAAAACAGGAAATATAAATCTTCTACCCTATATAGGGCTTATTATTATTATTTAGCTAATCCCAAAAGACTAATAATAACTAAGCAGAATTTATGCATTTCCTGTATGCAGCTTGTTTACGTAATTAGAAGATAACCCGGCTACATAAAGAATAGTAACTGGGGAAAATACGGAAAAAAAGTAATTCTAAATTTGTATACGAATCCATATTGTTTTTATACAGCTGCTATGGAAATTTATCACATAATGCTTTTCCCCTCAATAATAATAAATCTGTCTCTTTGTTTCGGTGTGAGAGACCTATATATATTGTTTATGAGAAACCGTAACAAAATACAATAGAAGGACAGGACCATACGAGAAGGATAAAAATTACCAAACCCCATAAACACTACTAGTCCATTACCTCGAGCCATTGATGTTTTCCGATACATTGAAAAAGACTCATAAATACCTAATAATAACGGTTATCAATATTATTAACCGCGTCTCTTTCCTCGAAAATATTTTTCCGGACTAGTTTATTTGCAGCTTTTGCCACCATGCAAAAGCTGATTGTGGCTTTTGGGATTCCCTTGTAAAATATAAAATAACTATACAAAACAAATCTGAGCAAAAGGTACATTTTACATGGCGTATCTTTATGTTATATATATATATATATATATATATATATATATATATATATATATATATATATATATATATATATATATATATATATATATATATATATATATATATATATATATATATATATATATATATTAGACATACTTGGTTCTCGGGTTGACAGAATTTATGAAAACTCGACGTTTCGGCTCATGTTTTGGAGCCATTTTCAAGAGGTAAAGGAAATATGTAAGGACACTCTAAGGCCTCAATCTGCCTACTCCTTAGAGCGGTGGACAAAGGTGGGTTGGGTTGATTTCAAGAGGTAAAGGAAATATGTAAGGACACTCTAAAGTCTCAATCTGCCTACTCCTCAGAGCAGTGGACAAAGATGGGTTGGCTTGTTGTAGCTCGATTACGGAGCCTCAATCTGCCTACTCCCCAAATCTTGCCGAAGATCGTCTGTGAGATCTCAGTGTGTTCAACCCTAGGCCTCAGAGATATCTTTACTTCTTGAAACCAGCCCAACTCTTCTTTGTCCACCGTTCTAAGTAGTAGGTATAGTGAGGCCTTAGAGTCTTCTTACATATTTCATTTACCTCTTAAAACCAATCCAACCCACCTATGTCCACCGCTCTAAGGAGTAGGCAGATTGATGCCTTAGAGTGTCCTTACATATTTCCTTTACTTCTTGAAAACAACCCAACCCACCTTTGTCCACCGCTCTAAGGAGTAGGCAGTGAGGCCTTAGAGTATCCTTACATATTTCCTTTACCTCTTGAAAATGGATCCAAAACAGGAGCCGAAACATCGAGTTTTTATAAATTCTGGAGGCGGTTTAACCCGAGAACCAAGTATGTCTCACATTAAAGACCGCGGAAATCTTTCTGAATATATATATATATATATATATATATATATATATATATATATATATATATATATATATATATATATATATATATATATATATATAAACATATGAAAATTGAGACTGACCCCGGATATGGGTTTTAAGGGTTCTAGTTTGCGCTCATTTGAAGCCATTTTTTAAAATTCAAAAGTCGGGATCTCCACAGTAATGCTTTTTTTTAAAGAAAATTCACTAATTCAAATAGTCAAAAAAAAGGTAAGAAGTAAATTAAAAAACAGCCATAATTCATTTGTTTCAAATAGAGGAAGCCCCCAATTTTTCTAATATTATTTATTATTTTTATATATTATATATTATTATATGTTATAATATTGGTTATTTAGAATTAATAACAAGGATATTTTTGTATGGGGTTGTCTATTCCCTGTGGGTCCGCGGACCACATCGATAGACTAAAAGAATAGGCGCCAGTAACTCCTGCCTGTCGTAAGAGGCGACTAATCGGAGTCAAAGGCTGGCGGGGGTCTTTTCCAGGTGGGCCTGAAGGGAGGCGGATATATCTGGGAAGTGATGTGCACCGGGATTTTGAGGCTTGCACTCTGGTCTTAGAAATGGACAATTGACCTAGCATGGTTGTTACTCGGGAGCGGGGTTCCAGATAATTAAAACTTGGGTTTAGTGTTGGCGGGTGTCGTGTTTCCAGACTACCCGCAGGGGGCTGTGATCTCTGATGATTGATATACACCCGGAGTTTAAGGCCCTCACTGTGTGCTTCGAAACGAACCGACGGCCTCGCTTGGGTAACGCTCTGGAGCGGGACTTGATGGCATGTCGCGTTAAGTCTAACAGTGGTGGGTGTCAGGTCTAGACGAACCCGTAGGAGTGCTGAGATCTTTAGGGGTGGATTACAACTCGAGATTGAGGCCTCTTCTGTGAGCTTCGAAACAAGCAAACGACCTCATTTGGATGTTGCTCGGATGCAGGATTTCATGATACTGCCTCGAGTCAGAAACTGATGGATGCCTGGTCCAGACGAACTTGGAGAGAGGTTATCTCTCTCTGAGCTTTGAAACGGACGTGTGACTCAGATGGCAGTACATTTGTCAAACAAAGTTTCACATCACAAATATCGCCTCATGCAGGAGGCTCGATTTGTTGGGTGAAATTTAAGCAAACGCTGGCGGGTATCGGGCCTAGATGAACCTGTAGGGGGGCTGAGACCTCTAGGGGTGGATTACACCTGGAGACATACGCCTGCTCTGTGAGCTTCGAAACGGGCTAAGGACCCCGCTTGGATGCTACTCGAGGGCGGGGCTTTATGATACCGCCTCGAGTCAATGAAAGACTGGCGGTAGTCTGGTACAGGTGAGCCTGGGGGGAGACGGATATCTCTGGGGAGTAGTAATATGCACCCGGATTTTGACGCCTGCACTGTGGGCTTAAAAATGGACAATTGGCATCGCTTGGTTGTTACTTGAAGCGGGGTTCTAGATGATACCGCCCTGGATTGCGGCTAACGGGTGTAGTTTGTCCAGACGACCCGGAGGGGGCTGTGATCTCTGATGAGTGGTATACACCCGGAGTTTGGGGCACCCACTGTGTGCTACGAGTATGCCGGATTCAGACAAGCCTGGGGAGAGCTGAGATCTCTAGGGTTGGATTGCAGCTGGAGATTAGATGCTGCTTGAGAGCAGGAATTCATGATACCGCCTCGAGGCAAACACTGACGGATGTCGGGTCCAGACGAATTCGGGTAGAGGTTATGTGTCTTTGGGCTTCGAAACGGGCAAGCGACTTTGCTTAGATGGCAGTACACCTGCCAAACAAATTTTCACCCTCAATAAAATATCGACTCCCGCTGGGAGCTTGAATTGATGGGGGAAATTTAAATAATTAGATGTGAGCCACAATAGACCTAAGGTCGCGGTGGAGGGACATAAATATCCCACTCACAATAAATCTAACTTGATCTAATCTAGTCCGAAATTTTGTCGCCATTTTCATGCCTGGGCGATTGAATCATATGCACAAAATTATTTGTGTTTTTGTGTTTTTTATTCCTTTAACGTCGGCCTATTTCCGCAACTATGGCCAATCACCGACGCCAGAGAACAGTTTGACCTCACTATCCTGGAAATGTTGCCGAATACCTGCCTTTCTGTAAGGAGGGTCGGGATATTTAACATGCCCAACATCGCATGGACACGGGACTGACGGCTTTAAGCCCCCTCCGAAGGGCGGAAGTGCAGACATTCAACTTGCTCAAATACAATGCCATAACCTCGGTTGATGTCACAAAATTATTTAAAATTGCTTATTATCTATGGCGAACGTAACAATGTCTAATCAACATGTGAGATGTTTGCTGACATATATCCAGATTAACAGAAAACGTCACTAATAAGTGTCAAATGAATAATACGGAATTTTAAACATTTTTACATCGTCTAAACATTTTTTAGGCCTCCGAGTTAGTTCGTCATGGGTGGCCGCTCTGTTGGAATGTAAAGATAAACTTTTGTATGCTTTCCTCATTCTTGGAATACAGTGTTTTATTGTTGCCACTGAATCGAAATAAACGATATTGTTTATAGTTGCCCATCTCAAGTAATTCAGGACAGTCAAATAAAGAGAAGGACGTCGCCTCAGAAGCGGTCTGTTATTGGCCACCCACTTATAAAATGTTTCATCTAAGAAGTTTAAGAAGTTATTATTAACTAAAATGGTGGGGAGCCATCGTGTTGGTGAAAAATTTGAGGTAAATCTTTTAAATATTGGTCATTTAAATCTTGCAGTATATATAAATATTGTAAGCAAGATGCTTACTGGTTTAAGTATCTGGTTAACGAAATTTTTCCATACATCAATGTTCAGAAAAGACGTAAATAAATTATTGTATTCCATCTTAGAAAAGTTTATGAAAAATTCGCTACAACAAATAGTTGAACGATCGTAAATAATTCCATGATAAAATGCACAAAATATGTAGGCTTCAAAACATGCGGGAATTGTGTGTATCTAATTATGTGCAATCAAAACAACTTAGCAAGCGAAAATGCCCGGTACAACGATCAATTTGATGCATTTTGTAACTCAAAACCGCACCGTGGATGATAGGACACAAGTACTTAGCCTCTAATGGGGTCATTTAGTTTCCACATAGATAAGTGCAAACTCGGAATTTAATAGGTGGAGTAAATATATATATATATATATATATATATATATATATATATATATATATATATATATATATACGGGTCTACAAAAGTTAGTGGAGGCTCGGCAGCCTCGGAACCGAGAAGTAACCGCGCGACAATAATGTAAAGGGTTTTCTTTTCGTTATAAAATCAGAGAAAATTGAGAAGGGAAGTTAACATTTCAGAGAGTGAATTAGGAGTGTTAAAAAAAAGGCGATTAACGCGGACGCCCGTGGTTTAACGGCCGATGGAAGGGCCGAATTTGGTGAGTTCATTCCATTTTTAAACTATTGCTTAAATTGTCTTTTATTATTTGAGAGGCTAGCTGCCCCGAGTACCGAATTAATTCTTAAACTTAAATTGTATGTATATTTTGAATCATATGGGCTGTAAGCTAAATTAGTATAGATAATTTGTGCCGTAGGACGCTGGATTTATAATAAGAAAGAATGATATCAGATTAAAATTCAGGTGTTGTTTTATGATAGGAATTTTAATGGATGGGGGAAATAATTGAGGAGATTTTATAATACGAGGGAGAGATAGGGCTTGGAGTCAGGAGAGTTTTGCTGGGGGGGTTACAAGGGGTAGGTAAGTGAGAGCTGTAATTAAGCTAAGAGTCAATTATTAGACTAGGAAAATTATACCGGGGGCAAGAACAATGTAGTTCTCACCGGTATCAACTTTATATAACATTTAATCCATTCTAAGGTTTGGAAAACCTCTTACACCCTTCTGTTTAAATAACCTTATAGGACTTATATTACTAGAATTTCGAGTTTTTAGCATAATTTTAACCCGGCTTAAAACCTTTTGAATTAAGGAATTTTATTGAGAAATTACCGAAAGTTTTCTTTTGTTTAATTTTAATCATACAGAAACCATTGTAGATCACAGGGTGTATTAAAATTTGTTCAGCTGTTTAAAATGTTATCTGTATAAATTTTATTTTTGCATGAAAGTACTTTTAAAACTAGATGCTGGGTTTAATTATTAACTTAGGAAGCCCTAAACTAGAGTGCATATTAACAGTTTCTTATAGGGTGACTCTGATGTAATAGGGTCACTGGGTATACGCTAAGACTGCATATATAGTAAAATCCTGGGAATTTGACCCGGATGCTCGGTTTTTAGTGTTCCAAATAAATTTAGCAAGGCCCCCCTTGAAGGTCGTAAAACTTAAATATTAAGTTCAAGGTAACAAGGGGATAGAAAAGGAACACACGTTCTGCCGGTCGAAACATAACTAAATCAATAAGTACTTAAATTTTAATAATAATAAAAATTAGAATTTACAGTCATTGAGAAAAACCTTTGTTTTAAAGAGAAGTAAAAGTCACGTAAAACCCCCCCGTTACAATATCTTTCTCCTGAAAATTTTAATAAAAGATTTAATATGAAAAAATATTCTGACTTGTATAACTAATAAATTAACATTTAAGTTTTCTTAATAGAAATGCAGTTTTACATTACAGGTTAAATTGCCAGGATTCTTGACAATCTCATATGAGGCGTTGAGTCACACCAGAACTGGGAATTGTGTCTGCTAAACAAGTCTTTTTTTGTAAATCTTGCTTTGTCAGTCCAAATTACATTGTCGAAAAATCGGATGTCCTCTTGCAACATTCTAAAAGTAAACTCTCAAAACTGAACTCTTTTGGACAAATCAGTGTGTCTCAGATGTTGAACTATTTAGATGAGGTAATGATAGAATTTGTTTTAACATAATCATATTTATTGAGTGTTTCGAAGTTCCTGTTTATGGAACGACTTGTCTCAAGGATGTCATAGGATGTGCTGCAAAATATCCCAAAATAGCAACTTCGATGCCTTCATAATTGACAATTCATTTTCTTCTGTGAATTGTTTGCTTAACGCTGCCAATTTTTTTTTAATCTGTATTATTCGTTTCACACTGATTAGTGACAGTTTCTGTTTATCTGGATATCTGTCAGGAAACATCTCACATGTTCTAGATAAGACTTTGTTACATTCACCGTAGACAATAAGCAACGTCAAATAACCTTCAGGCTTATAATCAAATCGCTCCGGCATGATTATTTATAACTGTCAAATGACAAGTGGTGACATTTCTGTAGCATTTAATTACTCTCTGACGCTGTCATAGCAATTTGTGCAGCATTTCTGCAATATAAAAAAAGTCTGGACGCAGCAAGTGCGTTATGGTAGCGAATTTTCTTTAAAATATTGTTAATATCAAATGTCTTTCTTTGATGAAAGCAGACATCAAACTTGGTTGCCTATATAGTAGAAACAATGCACCATATTTCATCTAAATAACATTATTGTTTCAAAATATATGAATATTTTTCAAAAGTCTGGATGCAGCAAGTGTGTTATTATGGAAGCGAATTTCCATAAAAATGTTTTTAATAGCAAATGCGAGCAGGCATCAATCTGATTACCGGTATAGCCTATGTAGTAGAAACAATGTACTATATTTTATCAAAATTACTTATGGTTTGAAAATATACAACAATTTTCCTAAACTAAACTTAAATGTTGGTTTCCTTACCAACAAAGCTAATGTTAATAGCAAATTGAGTTTTTGAAATTTGAAGGGTTTAATGAAAATTTGGTAAATTTGCAGATTAGCTCCCGAACACTTTCCAAAATTGTTTTCAGACACATTATTACGACCCCACCTGGATGCACAAACCGCAAGAAAAATTTCTTGTACACACCTCCCAAGGAAGTTACGAGACTGGGAGTGAATGGGGGTGCTGGGCGGGGTAGGTAGTAAAAAGGAAATATGAGCAGAAAAAGCGAAGAAAACTGCTTGAAAGCTGCCTATTTGAAACCATATCCCCATTAAACCCCGCCTACCCCGCACAGCACCCCTTTCGCCCCCAGGTCACGTAGCTTCCTTGGTGGGTATGAACAAGAAGTTTTTCTTGTGCTTTATGCAACGAGGGTGGTTGTATGCACACGAGGGTGGAAGGAAAATGCCTACGACGAATGAAACCCCCCCCTCCCTGCTTCGACTTGTGGCAGGTTGGGGGTGGGTTAGCGGGGAGGGGGGCTTTTTCGTCGTGGGGATTTTCCTTCCCCCTCGCGTGCATGCAACCACTCGCGTTGCATAAGCCACAAGAACAATGTTTTGTTCATACGCGCCAAGTAAGTTACGGCACCTGGGGGAATAGGGGTGATGTGCGGGGTAAGCAGGGTTTAAGGGGGATATGTCTTCAAGATGTGAAAAAGACAACTTTCAAGCCCGTCTTATTCGCATTTTCTACTCATATTTCCTTTTTACTACCCACCCTGATCAGCACCCCTACACACTCCTGGTCCCGTAGCTTCCTTGGGGGATGTGAACAAGAAATTTTTCTTGGGGTTTGTGGATTCAGGGAAGGCCCTAGGTAGGTTTCTGAAAACAGTTTTTTGAAAAGCGTTCGGGAGTTAATCTGCAAATTTACAGAAACTTCTCTACCAAAACGCACTTACTGCGTCCAGATTTTTTTCTTATAAAAGCATCAAATTTCGATAAAAAATGCAAAATGCATTAACGAATTTGTTCTACGAAAATTAACTAAAAAATTATAGACCGTTAAACCATAAACTTCACTAAACCTACAGCGAAAGCATCAACCTAACTAAACCGACAGCCAAAGAATCAGAGAAAGGGTCTATTTGAAATGAATTTTCTGTAAACATTTTAGTAAGATGAAGGGCAATGACGGTTGAATCTGAAGCTTGAGGGTTCGCAGAACACTCTTCTTGCAACATCCTCTTTTTACAATCCGTATTTTTTTCACGTTCTTTGCTGAAACATTGCCAATTTTGACGTTTCGAATTGAGGGTTTGACTTTTGAAGAAAACTCAAAAATTTGTTTCTGTAACTGCCCATAACTTTTTTTCTTTGAAGCTGGAGACCTAAATTTTGGACAGGGTTCGCTCTTTATAATACAAACACACGTACCAAATTTGGTTGCCCTTACTTTGTTATTTCCGGAGATAAGAATTTTTTTAGAAAGAAAACACAAAATTTTCCAGGAAAACCTGGTCCATTATCCTCGCTAACCAACTTATCCAAGCCACTTGCAAAATAAACTGGATACCAAATTTGAAGATGATATCTAAATTCGCTTGAAAGCTTTTGCGCCTATTAACAGACAGACGTACATGCCGACATACCTACATACCGACAGATCGACAGACCGACAGCCATATATTTTCGTTCCAGAATCAAGTTTTTATATGTTTTGAGACTTTTTACGCCGTTTTATCAACAACAACAAAAAAATCGAAAATTCTGTAAACAATATTCCACTCCATGTTCAACCCCTAATCTAATTTCAGCACAAAATACTAGGTGTTTGATGAAATTAAAAGTTTTCTAATAAATAAAGCCTAAAACGTTATGTTATTCGAACTTTAACGAAAAAATATAAATTTTCACCAAATCACCCTCCATTCATCCCCGATCCGCTAAAGCGATTTTAGCCAAAAACAATTCGAACCGTTCGTTTGTCGAGTGCTAACTGTACCAAATTTGAAGACGCTATCTCAAGTCGTTCTAGAATTATCATGGCTACCAACAGACAGATATACAGACCGATACAAAAATGTTCCAAAATCATGTTTTCTATTTGTTACTTTTTACGACGTTTAAGCGAAAAAAATTTGGAATTGTTGTTACCGATGCGATACCTCCACACGTTGTTAGGTTGTGGAAGTAAACTCGAACATTTTCTATGAAAATTTGCTAAAAATTATACACCTCAGAGAGATCTGAGAGACCTAGGGTTGAACACACTGATACCCCATAGACGATCTCCGACGAGATTTAGGGTGCAGGCAGATTGAGGCCCAGTAATCGAGCTAAAACAACCCAACCCACCTTTGTCCACCGCTCTAAGGAGTAGGCAGATTGGGGGCTTAGAGTGTCCTTACATATTTCCTTTACCCACCTTTGTCCACCACTTTAAGTAGTAGGCAGATTGAGGGCTTAGAGTGTCCTTACATATTTCCTTCACCCACCTTTGTCCACCACTCTAAGGAGTATGCAGATTGAGGCATTAGAGTGTCCTTACATATTTCCTTTACCTCTTGACAATGGCTTCAAAACAGGATCCAAAACGTCAAGTTTTCATAAATTCTGGACGTGGTTCAACTTGTGAACCAAGTATGTCTCACATTAAAGACCGCGGAAATCTTTCTGAACATATATTATTGTGTTTCGGGGGTGCGTATTGTTTGGGTGATTTTATATATTGTATTTTTGTATAGTGTATTGTGTTTTATTGTAATTTTGAAATTGATTATTGTAATACTGAAATAAATGTGTTATTAAAGTTTTTGTTGGTTTTATTATTTTTACTGTATTTTTATTTAAATATAGATGTTGATATTTGTGTTATTTGTTTTATTATGTTTTTGTTGGGCGCCTTTTGTTTTTTTCATATATTATTATACTAAATTAAATTATGAGTTAATTAAGAAAATATATATATATATATATATATATATATATATATATATATATATATATATATATATATATATATATATATATATATAATTTTATCAAATTAAATATCTACCTGGTTTTTTGATCTACTTACTATGCCACAGCTATTTTGTTGATACTCTTCTTATCTACAGGGAATGTTTAATAGTTGGGTCCACCAATGTCGAAAATTCTTACTCTTGGTGCATATATATTATATTTGCTGAACTTTTTATATACTGCTAGAGGATTAATTGGTCAATGGACAGATATGTGTGACATTTACAGAAAATAAAATAATGAGCAATATATAATTTGAAATTTTTTTTTAAATATTTATTATTATTATTATTTTTATCAAAAAGCTTTTTGTTTGGTTATTGACTTAATTTTATAAATTTAAATTCTTACTTGGGATCCCGTATATTACTAATTTTAACATACAAATATGCCAGCTTTATTAATGCAATTATAACTTATTATTGAGAATTTTATTTCCAATGCTTTGTTTAAAAAAATGTTATGACTTGCTATGACGGATCTGAATAGTTTCATTGGCAATTATTTATCACCATGGTAACGTCGTTTCAGGTGAATTTTGTTGCTTGGCAACGGAAATATTAAAATGGAGGAAATAAGGTTGAATTTCTTACGTTTACTTATCGCCCTCTGGTGACTCTTACAAGTACTTCATAAATATTTTATATTTAGTTCTTCTTTTGGTATGATTGCCTTTGCAAATGACATTTAACTTCTTGGATTGACGTTGACATATTATTCTTTTATAAAACTTACAGGTTCATTTCTTGTTTTGTAGATATAATACACTTTTTAACAATTATTGATGTATTACCTTTGGTTTACTTGGCGTGGGTCAATCTTCTAGCTTAATCACTGTTTTTACTCAATTTATGTACGGGTATTCTTGATTGGAGTTGTTGTATAGCTGTTTACTGGTAGGTATAACTTATAAAATATTTTCACTCTAGTTTTTAATCATTTATATTAACTTTTTTGAACATTTTCTCTTGCTGCAATCTACTAGCTTCTTCTTTCTACCAGCGTCTTCTTCTCAATCTCTCGTTCTTCCTCCAGGAAGTTCTAATTTTTATCTTTTGTTTTGTAACTTCGAATCACAGTTGTTAATTTTTATTTAAACTTTTTATTTACCAATCACCATTTTCTGTTTTCAGATAAGCCAATAACATGATTTAACTACATTAGTCAAAAGAAAGTAATTTCCTGCATATAATTCCGATTTTATACATGTAAGTCAAATTGTGTTTGTTTTAAAATTTATAACCTATCATTCATTAACACATGAAACCTTATTTTTCTAGAATAATTACTAACACATAGTTTCCCTAATTGATAATTAACAAATTTTTACTTATTTTCTATACATATTAACACATTTTGTTAAAATCCCTAATCACATTCCTATTTTAATTCACTTTGTTCTGTCGAAGACAGTTTATAAATTTGGTCTTTTACCAGCTTGTTTGTGTTTGTAGCTGTCTATACCGGGTTTATATCACTTTGTATTTTGTTAAGCAGTTCATTCATTGTGAGTTTAATTGTTCAATGTTTTCTGATACAAAAATGTTTTTTATGCCTTACCTAATAAATATAAACTATGTCAAATCTATTCATTGACGAATATATTTATATTTAATTGTTTTTAATTTGTAGGTTCAGTAGGATAAAAGGCTGCAATTTACCACCTGTGTCTGACTATAGCTAGGACAATAAATTGGATTTTTACTTCCAGGTATGTGTTTATTTTAAAATATTTTTTTTTAATATATAGCCATGTCTGTGCATGCAATAATATATATATATATATATATATATATATATATATATATATATATATATATATATATATATATATAGATATGCTTTAGTAGACTTCGTATGATATTTTGATAATTATTAATACAGGTGGTCAAAAAGGGAACTTAAAAATAAGATAAAAAAACGGCCAAAAGTATTTTTTTTCAAACCGAAACCCAATTTTTAGTGAATTTTCTGAAAAAACATTCTCTAATGAGGAGATCTCGACTTTTGATTTTGAAAAAATTTCTTCAAATAAAGAAGCGAGAAATAATATATATATATATATATATATATATATATATATATATATATATATATATATATATATATATATATATATATATATATATATACATACATATCTATTGAAAGTGACCCTGGGTATGGGTTCTTGGGAGCTTATTTCGCGCTTATTTATTTGAATAAATTTTTTCGAAATCAAAAGTCGAGATCTCCTTATTAGATAATGTTTTTTCAGAAAATTCACTAAAAATGGGGTTTCGGTTTGAAAAAAATTACTTTTGGCCGTTTTTTTATCTTATTTTTAACTTCCCTTTTTGATACCTGCATTAATAATTATCAAACTATCATACGAAGTCTATTAAAGCATATCTTATTCTACAAGCAAACCAACTCTAGTTAACAAATATAAGCTTCCGCATAGGAAATTACATAATTATGTTTTGGCCTGCCAACGTCATTTTTGACATAAAATTTGATATATGTCAAAAACGGTTAGACTTATAGCAAATACTATATAATGACAATACGGGGACACTCCTATGCTTTAGCATTGGTGATATTTGTGAGAAGTACACTAGCGCCACCTCGCGTGAAGTACTGACAACTGAGCGGGTAATTTAAATTTTATATTTACCTGCATATTCTTAATTTAAACAATTAGTTTCTCATAGATGTATATAAAAACTTGAACATGAGAAAACAGTGAACATTTTTTATTATATAATTATAAATAAAATTTGTATCAACAATCAGCTTGAAACCTAAATGAATTCAGCATGAATAATTCTGCAAATTTCTCTTACCCATAATCTTATTTCATCATAATTTAGAGTACTACCTTGAAACCGTGGTTAAACTACTATTTCAAGTGTAGGTATAAAAATATACTGAAAACTGTTTCTGAGGATATTAAGTTACAATCTGTACTTACCTATAAATAATTGTTCTATGTATAAACGGTAGCACAGTACTCAATTTGCTATATCTCTACATGATAACTGTCTTCTTAATCTTATATTTTAAAATATGTAACTGATATACTTAATACATAATTAAGAAATTGTACAGATGAAAAGTGAAACTAACTCTTACTTCCGTGAGTAAATCTATTATATGGCTGAATCTGTCATTTCTACTTGTCTCTTTAAATACTTGTCTTGGGAAGATAATTAAAAGCCTTTACCAAGTAAAATAATTTTAAACGTGAAAAAATGTGACAATTTATGCCATACTGAAATGAAAAAGGACACAGAAGAATATAGAAAAACAGTTTTCTTATATCATTTATTATTAATGCAAAACTTTTTTTGCCTTCATATTTCTTTTTTTTTATGCACTGGAAGACATGTTATGATTGAAGCCTGTTAACCATCCGTTTACGGAGTTTATCTATAAATAGGTACATGATGGTAAATATTACACAATAAATTATCTTCTGCGAACTGTACATATTGGCATAAAAGTGATTCTGAATTTGTCTTCTGCTTCAAATCATATTCACGTTTCGCCATCCTTTGGAAACCTATGAAATGTCTTTGATAGATTTATCACGCTATAATTCGAACAATTATAGATTGCACACACCCAACCACTAACATTCATTGTAAAAAACACAGCTTAAACTTAATTATACACCGCTAAACACCAGCCATTGCTAGTGTTACACGTTCTCGAGCGACGTAACATCAGTACTATCCGCTAGCGGAGCTGATATTCTTGAAACACGAAATCAGCCGGAGTGTCCTGTATTGTCATTATATAGTATTTGCTTATAGGTATAGAACATCATGGATAAAATCCGCAATTTGTCGTAGATCTAAAAAGGCAAGAATGTATAAAGTATTCCATTTGAAATAACATTGTTGACACTTACTTCATGTATAACCGGAAATGCCACCATTTTGAAAATATTTAAGCTAAGTAGTTGCTCATATTGGCATAAGTACATGACCACATTTTAAAAAAAAATTCAACGGCTACTTTTTGAGAAATAGATCTATGCCCTTCTGTATTCTGTATAATCGCAGTTTTTAAAAATAATTTTCGTACATTTCGCTACCTCAATATTACAACTAGATAACTCTAAAATTGCCATTTTTTAGATAACTCGATCATCCATCGTCATATCGTATAACCTTTCGAATGCAATAAGTAGATAACTGATATCACGTGTCATTCTTCTAATATTATGGGTGTCGAATATAGATATCTTTTAAATAATACATTACCTAAGGGCTACAACAAGATAACTCAACTTGTCTAGTTGTTGTATTTTAGTGAATTTTCTTTAAAAAAATTCACTAATGAGGAGATCTCGACTTTTGAATTTTGAAAAAATTTCTTTAAATGAGCGCTAATTAGGCCCCCCAGAACACATATCCGGGGTCAGTTTCAATTTTTATATGTTTTTATATGTTTATTTATATATATATATATATATATATATATATATATATATATATATATATATATATATATATATATATATATATATATATATATATATATATATATATATATATATATATATGTATCACACCGATAACTCAAAAAATTATGAGCCGATTTTGATTAAACTTGGTGAGTACCTTCCTTTTACAAATGACTTGGATAAGTTCGTTATCCAGGAAAATCGGCTCAGGTTTTCTCGGAAAATTTTGAGTTTTCTTTCGAAAAAAATTGTAAAAAATTAACAAAGTAAGGGCAACCAAATTTGGTATGTGGGTTTATATCATTATACGTAAGCTACCCACCAAAATTTGACTCTGTAGATCAAAAGACAAACAGTTATAGGCATTTAAATAAAAATGTATTGGGGTGTTCCTCAAAATGTCAAAGTTGCGTTTAAAACGTCAAAAATTGGCAACATTTAGGTAAAGAACTTGAATCTAGTACGGGCTATGGAAAGAAAATGTCTTAGGAAGAATATTTTACAAACCCTGAAGTCTTAGTTTCAACCGTCATTGTCCTTCATTTTACTAAAATGTTTCCAGAAAATTCATTTAAAATAGACCCTTTCTCTGATGCTTGGCATAGCCTTAGCTATTGAGTTTATCGTTTAATGGTATATAATTTTTGTCGAATTTTCGTGAAAAATCAATAAAGCTCAATATATCCGTTATTATACAAGATATGAAAAAATATTGTATATATTAATCATACGGTTTCTTGAGCTACATCTTAAAAAAATATTTCTACAATCATAGGATGGCCCATAAGTCGTTGGTGATACAAATTTTCTTATTTTTTTAATCAAACACGCCTTATGTTATTGCATTTTTGCATTTTCCATCGAAATATAATGCATGTTTGTAAGAAACGAAATTCTGGATGCAGCAAGTGCGTTATGGTAGCGAATTATGATCAAATGCTTCATTGAATAGCTCAATTTGCTATTAACCTATAAGGTTGGCCAAGAAACGATTTTTTGCGGGAACACTTTGAGTTTACTTTTGGAAATTGTTGTACATTTTCACACAATAAAGTTATTTTGATGAAACATGGCACATTGTTTCTACTATATCGATTGATGCCTGCTTTCTTACTCCTTACTTACTAATTAATGCCGCTTCGTAGTATTATGTATTATTATGTTTCAGCAGTAAAAAATCTGTTTTATCTTGTATGTATTGTGTTATAAAAACGTAAACCATATAAACTTTCAGCGTACAATGTTATAACGCATAGCAGATGATAACCTATTATCTTGAAAGTATATATATATATATATATATATATATATATATATATATATATATATATATATTTATGAAACATGGCACATTGTTTTTACTATATAGGTCATACTGGTAACCAAAATTGATGCCTGCTTTCTTAAATAATAAGAAAACAGACATATTTGCAATAAAAACATATTTAAAAAAATTCACTACCATAACGCACTTGATGCGTCCCGAGTTTTTTAGTGAATTTTCTTAAAAAAAATTCACTCATGAGGAGATCCCGACTTTTGAATTTTGAAAAAATTTCTTTAAATGACCGCTAATTAGGCCCCCCAGAAAACATATCCGGGGTCAGTTTCAATTTTTATATGTTTATATATGTATATATATATATATATATATATATATATATATATATATATATATATATATATATATATATATATATATATATATATATATATATATATATATATATATATATGTATCATACCGATAACTCAAAAAATAATGGGCCGATTTTGATTAAATTTGGTGAAAAAATTCCTTTTGCAAATGGCTTGGACAAGTTTGTTAGCCAAAAAAATCTGCCCAGGTTTTCCCGGAAAATTTTGTGTTTTTTTCGAAAAAAAAATTATATCTCCGGAATTAACAAAGTAAGGGCAACCAAATTTGGTATACAGGTCTACACCCTTATAGGTAAGTTACCTACCAAAATTTAGCTATGTAGGTCAAAATACAAAAAAGTTATAGGCATTTAAAGAAAATAAATTGGGGTTTTCCTCAAAACGTCAAAGTGGCGATTTAAAATGTCAAAATTGGCAACATTTAGGCCAATAACTTGAATCTAATACGGGCTATAGAAATAAAATGTCTCAAGAAGAATGTTTTACAAACCCTGAAGTCTTAGTTTCAACCGTTATTGTCCTTCATTTTACTAAAATGTTTCCAGAAAATTCATTTCAAATAGACCCTTTCTCTGATGCTTGGCAGTAGCCTTAGCTATAGAGTTCGTTTAATGATATATAATTTTTGTCGAATTTTCGTAAAAAATCAATAAAGCTCAATATATCCGTTATTATATAAGATATGAAAATTTTTTGTATATATTAATTATAGGGTGTCTTGAGTTACATCTTAAAATAATATTTCTACAATCACAGGCTGGCCCATAAGTCGTTGGTGATACAAATTTCCTTTTTTTTTAATCAAACACGCCTTATGCTATTGCATTTTTGCATTTTCCATCGAAATATAATGCATGTTTGTAAGAAAAGAAATTCTGGACGCAGCAAGTGCGTTATGGTAGCTAATTTTGATCAAATGTTTCATATTTGAACAGCTGAATTTGCTATTAACCTATAAGGTTGACCAAGAAACCTGTTTTTCGGGAACACTTTAAGTTTACTTTTGGAAATTTTTGTACATTTTCACACAATAAAGTTATTTTGATGAAACATGGCACATTGTTTTTACTATATAGGTTATACTGGTAACCAAATTTGATGCCTGCTTTTTTAAAAAAACACACATATTTGTTATTAAAACCATTTTTATGAAAATTCACTATCATAACGCATTTGCTGCGTCCAGAGTTTTAATGTTTAGGTTAAGTTATTGTAGCTTGCTGCTACAAGTGGATAAGTTGAGATATCTAGTTGTGCGTTAAAATTTCACATTTACCCTTTTTGTGGCAAATATTTGGTGGTAAATGTTTCACAGTTCGCATCATTATGAGTAGACTATCAAAATATATGGTTGAACTTTGTCTAAAAAATGGCAAGTAACACATAAAATTTTATAGGTTTCAACAAGCTATAGGTTTGTTAAAAAAGTGGGGTTAAGTGTGTCAACTCCACAATCAACTATTAGTTTATGGAATTTTAGCACGAAATTAATGAAATATTTTACTTATTTTAGTTAAAGATCAAATATAAAAAGAAACAGATGATACTGTTATATCTCATGACATAGAAATGTCGTGTATCACAGAATCTACGGCTTGTCTAGAGGAGTGGTGGCCAACTACGAGTAGCCAAGTGGAAATGTCTGAAAAAGTTGAGACACTCGTACCCGGCACAGATAATCAATTGACCACACTACAAACAGCAAATTCTGAAAACGTTGTTTCATTAGAAAATCAATCGCTACCAGAGTCGCCATTTTCTTCAGACTATTCTGAATACATTCCGAAAGAGTTAGCAGAATCTTCTGATAGTGATGATGCACCTTTAAGTCGCCTACGAGGTGGTTTAAAACCAGCAAATACCCTAGAAGGCATGCAAGCATATCCAGAACCTACACTAATACCAAGAAGACGTTTACTGAGATGTAGTAAGTAGAAAATAAATATAGCCAAAGAAAATAGAGCTCAAGGTAAAGAATATATTTCTTCTAGAAATAAAATTGTTCCAGCTGCCAAAATGAATCCACCATGTCCTGATAGTTGTAGGAAAAAATGTTTTTGAAGATACTGGATGAAGATAGGTTTCAGATATTTCAAAGATACTGAGACAGGGCATACTATTCCAGGCTACGGGATTTTATACACTCTAATACGACTAAGGAAAAACTCGCGTGAAAACTAAAGGCGAGATGTCTTAAAGAGGTGCGTCAATAAAAAAAATTCTGCCTATAGACGGCGAAAGAGTAACTGTTTGCAAAACCATGTTTATAAATACATTGGGCATAAAGAAAGAACATTATAGAACACGACTGTTGAAGATAGGATAGGAAAGTACATTAAAAAGGTAACTTCCCAATCTATTATTGAGAATATAAAAAGGCAGATGGAGTGCTTTTCTTCAGTACCATCTCACTATTGTAGATCAGGAACCAAACGTCAGCACCTTTCTTCATCCTTGAACATTATCTTTGTGTACAAATTATACTGCAGCTGGTGTGAGGAGAATGGTGAAGCACAGGGGTCTGAAGGAATATATAGAAATTTTTTTAATGAACAATATAATTTGGGATTCCATCGGCCAAGAAAGGATCAATGCCGAGTATGCATGTCTTATCAAAATGCATCACCTGACGAAAAGAAAGCTTTAGAAGAAGCTTATAGTTCTCATATTCATATAAAAGAACTAGATAGAGAAGAAAAGAGCATAGATAGAGCCAATGCTGCAGAGTCAAACGGAGAACTTGTATGCGCTAACTTTGATCTGCAGCAAGTACTACTTCTGCCAACAGACCGTACAAACAATGCGCTTTTTTACAAGCGAAGACTTGCGACTTACAACTTTACAATCTACAATGTTGTGAGTACGCAAGGAGACTATTTCATGTGGTCTGATATCCAAGGAAAGAGGGGCAGTTGTGAGATTGCCAGTTGCGTAGTAACCTTTATTTGTGATCGATGCGGTGGTCAAAATTTGAATAAATTTATGGCAGCAATATGTAAGGTTTATAGATTAGACAGGTTGTCTGGTAACTCGGAGACGGGAGAAACGCGAGAGGAGGGTAATACGTCATGTGAAGTCTAATGTCAAAAGTTTAAGTTTGGCTTTGGTGCTGTAAATAATATTTATTAGAAATTTAGGTAACTTTTAATGTGTTTGCCAAACATTTTTCGAACACGATCAGTTACAGACATATTTTAGTGTTTATTTTGTACGAAATAGCAGTTAAATCGAAACTATTATCTTAAAGACTGTATTTTATTTTTTTAAAGTATTTTGTTGTAATGCTGTAAACATAAGTGTGCAGTGAATTAACCTTAGGACAAATTGGACGTTATTAAACAAGAATTAAATCGGTATCACCATAAAGGTAAATATGTGTTTAATTTTAAAAAATAAACTATATATACTTAAAAAAACTCTGGACGCAGCAAGTGCGTTATGGTAGTGAATTTTCATAAAAATGTTTTTAATTGCAAATATGTGTGTTTTCTTTTTAAGAAAGCAGGCATCAATTTTGGTTACCAGTATAACCTATATAGTAAAAACAATGTGCCATGTTTCATAAAAATAACTTTATTGTGTGAAAATGTACAAAAATTTCCAAAAGTAAACTTAAAGTGTGCCCGGAAAAACTCGTTTCTTGGTCAACCTTATAGGTTAATAGCAAATTGTGCTATTCAAATTTGAAGCATTTAATGAAAATTCGCTACCATAACGCACTTGCTGCGTCCCGAATTTCTTTTCTTACAAACATGCATCGCTGAAAAATTCAAAAATGCAATAACATAAGGCGTGTTTGATTAAAAAAAAAAAAGAAAATTTGTATCACCAACGACTTATGGGCCATCCTGTGATTGTAGAAATATTTTTTAAAGATGTAGCTTAAGACACCCTATAATTAATATATACAAATTTTCTTCATATCTTGTA
This sequence comes from Tillus elongatus, assembly GCA_964006375.1. NCBI lineage: Eukaryota > Metazoa > Arthropoda > Insecta > Coleoptera > Cleridae > Tillus > Tillus elongatus. The sequence continues at coordinate 269,181,062 of OZ023262.1, forward strand.
TAATAACGGATATATTGAGCTTTATTGATTTTTTACGAAAATTCGACAAAAATTATATACCATTAAACGATAAACTCTAAAGCTAAGGCTACTGCCAAGCATCAGAGAAAGGGTCTATTTGAAATGAATTTTCTGGAAACATTTTAGTAAAATGAAGGACAATGACGGTTGAAACTAAGACCTCAGAGTTTGTAAAACATCCTTCTTAAGACATTTGATTTCCATATCTCGTATTAGATTCAAGTTCTTTGCCTAAATGTTGCCGATTTTGACGTTTTAAACCGCAACTTTGACGTTTTGAGGAAAACCCCAATTTATTTTTCTTTAAATGCCTATAACTTTTTTGTCTTTTGACCTACATAGCTAAATTTTGGTAGGTAGCTTACCTATAAGGATATTCACTAGCGTACCAAATTTGGTTGCCCTTACTTTGTTAATTTACATTATCTTTGTGTACAAATTATACTGCAGCTGGTGTGAGGAGAATGGTGAAGCACAGGGGTCTGAAGGAATATATAGAAATTTTTTTAATGAACAATATAATTTGGGATTCCATCGGCCAAGAAAGGATCAATGCCGAGTATGCATGTCTTATCAAAATGCATCACCTGACGAAAAGAAAGCTTTAGAAGAAGCTTATAGTTCTCATATTCATATAAAAGAACTAGATAGAGAAGAAAAGAGCATAGATAGAGCCAAAGCTGCAGAGTCAAACGGAGAACTTGTATGCGCTAACTTTGATCTGCAGCAAGTACTACTTGTGCCAACAGACCGTACAAACAATGCGCTTTTTTACAAGCGAAGACTTGCGACTTACAACTTTACAATCTACAATGTTGTGAGTACGCAAGGAGACTATTTCATGTGGTCTGAGATCCAAGGAAAGAGGGGCAGTTGTGAGATTGCCAGTTGCGTAGTAACCTTTATTTGTGATCGATGCGGTGGTCAAAATTTGAATAAATTTATGACAGCAATATGTAAGGTTTATAGATTAGACAGGTTGTCTGGTAACTCGGAGACGGGAGAAACGCGAGAGGAGGGTAATACGTCATGTGAAGTCTAATGTCAAAAGTTTAAGTTTGGCTTTGGTGCTGTAAATAATATTTATTAGAAATTTAGGTAACTTTTAATGTGTTTGCCAAACATTTTTCGAACACGATCAGTTACAGACATATTTTAGTGTTTATTTTGTACGAAATAGCAGTTAAATCGAAACTATTATCTTAAAGACTGTATTTTATTTTTTTAAAGTATTTTGTTGTAATGCTGTAAACATAAGTGTGCAGTGAATTAACCTTAGGACAAATTGGACGTTATTAAACAAGAATTAAATCGGTATCACCATAAAGGTAAATATGTGTTTAATTTTAAAAAATAAACTATATATACTTAAAAAAACTCTGGACGTAGCAAGTGCGTTATGGTAGTGAATTTTCATAAAAATGTTTTTAATTGCAAATATGTGTGTTTTCTTTTTAAGAAAGCAGGCATCAATTTTGGTTACCAGTATAACCTATATAGTAAAAACAATGTGCCATGTTTCATAAAAATAACTTTATTGTGTGAAAATGTACAAAAATTTCCAAAAGTAAACTTAAAGTGTGCCCGGAAAAACTCGTTTCTTGGTCAACCTTATAGGTTAATAGCAAATTGTGCTATTCAAATTTGAAGCATTTAATGAAAATTCGCTACCATAACGCACTTGCTGCGTCCCGAATGTCTTTTCTTACAAACATGCATCGCTGAAAAATTCAAAAATGCAATAACATAAGGCGTGTTTGATTAAAAAAAAAAGAAGAAAATTTGTATCACCAACGACTTATGGGCCATCCTGTGATTGTAGAAATATTTTTTTAAGATGTAGCTCAAGACACCCTATAATTAATATATACAAATTTTCTTCATATCTTGTATAATAACGGATATATTGAGCTTTATTGATTTTTTACGAAAATTCGACAAAAATTATATACCATTAAACGATAAACTCTAAAGCTAAGGCTACTGCCAAGCATCAGAGAAAGGGTCTATTTGAAATGAATTTTCTGGAAACATTTTAGTAAAATGAAGGACAATGACGGTTGAAACTAAGACCTCAGAGTTTGTAAAACATCCTTCTTGAGACATTTGATTTCCATATCTCGTATTAGATTCAAGTTCTTTGCCTAAATGTTGCCGATTTTGACGTTTTAAACCGCAACTTTGACGTTTTGAGGAAAACCCCAATTTATTTTTCTTTAAATGCCTATAACTTTTTTGTCTTTTGACCTACATAGCTAAATTTTGGTACGTAGCTTACCTATAAGGAGATTAACTAGCGTACCAAATTTGGTTGCCCTTACTTTGTTAATTTCGGAGATATAAATTTTTTTCGAAAGAAAACACAAAATTTTCCGGGAAAACCTGGGCAGATTTTCCTGGCTAACGAACTTATCCAAGCCATTTGCAAAAGGAATTTTTCCACCAAATTTAGTCAAAATCGGCCTATTATTTTTTGAGTTATCGGTGTGATACATATATATATATATATATATATATATATATATATATATATATATATATATATATATATATATATATATATATATATATATATATATATATATATATATATATATATATATATATACTTATGCCTATGCGGAAGTAGCTGGACCATTTCGTATACCAAGTGTATAATAGCTGGACCAACCGTGCAATAGCTGGACGTCCAGCTATTAACATGCTGGTATTAATATGTACATGCGTTATTGGCTGGACCTATTTCATGAGAACATTAAAAGTAAAAATTAATGCGCCTGTGCGGTGTTGCCAAATGCTCAAAATATTAATTCTATTTAAATATTTACATGTTTTAGTGAATTTTATATACACTAGGACCGCAAAAAGCATGAGGTTACTTAAGACTTTATTAAATAATAATATCGTCAGGATATTTCTTACGAATTTCTGGATTAAAAATGATTATTGCATAAGTTACTATTCATGTAATATGGCAAAAAAGCTACAGGTGGTTTGTAAAAATAATGTTTTGGAAGAGACAAAATATGAATTATTTTTTGATTTTTGCAGTAGATGTGCCAAAATCATAAAAACACAAAATGATTACCAAGGCCCTAGTGTATAATAAGATTGCAAATTATATTTTGTCAGCCTTTGCAAAAGTGAGAAAAATGCATATGAAGATCGGGATAGCAATTAAGACCTTTCTGAAATATGAATTATTTTTTGATATTTGCAGTAGATGTGCCAAAGTCATTAAAACAAAAAAAAAAGATTACCAAGGCCCTAGTGTATAATAAGATACGCAAATTATTTTTTATCACCCTTTACAAAAGTGAGAAAAATGCATATGCAGATCGGGATAGCAATTAAGACGTTTTCCAAATATTTATTATTCTATCACATTTGTAGTTAATGTGCCAAAATCATAAAAACAAAAAATTATTACTTAAGCCCTTATGTATGAAAAACCATGCAAATTATTTTTTGTCACCTTTTTCAAAAGCGAAAAAAATGCATATGAAGATCCGGATAGCAATTAAGACGTTTCCGAAATATGAATGATTTTTTGATATTTGCAGTAGATGTGCCAAAATCATAAAAACAAAAAATGATTGCCAAGGTCTTAGTGTATAATATGATATTCAAATTATTTTTTGTCACCTTTTGAAAAAGTGAAAAAAATTCATATGAAAATCGGGATAGCAATTAAGACGTTTTCCAAATATGTATTATTTTTTCGCATGTGTCAAAATGATAAACACCAAAAATGACTTCCAAGGCTCTAGTATATAATAAGATATGCAAATGATTTTTTGTCACCCTTTGCAAAAGTAAAAAAAAATGCATAAACAGATCCGGATAGTAATTGAGAGGTTTCCGCAATATGCATTATTTTTTGACATTTGAAATTTTTTAAACAGGAATATTTTTTTTATATTTACATTTAAATCATAAAATCACAAAACTATTACCAAAGCCCTAGTGTATAATATTACAGCATACACAACTCTCAACTCGGACAGTTTCGAAAGAATTGAATATGATTCTATTCCTATTTTTCAAGTTGCAGATTTTTTAACGCGCTAAAATCTAATATACAGTCACAGCATAATAATTGATTGATTATGCTGTGCTACAGTTACTTTTCAATTTTTTCTAAACATATGTTTGACAGGTCAGGAAAAGCTTTGAAATTTACAAAAGGAGGGTACAGAAACAGAGCTGTAAAACTTTCTGGGATCAACGTCGTAAAAGCGGTATATCAAAGCCCAAACGTTCTTTATCTATGCGACGCTTTTACATACAAATACATAATATTTGAGAAAAAATGCTAGGTTTAATATTTGAATATGACCAGCCACTAACTGCTATACTAGAGTGACTAACATTAATTAGATTCTCATAATTTTTATGTTGCATTGTTCAAGTATGCAGTACAGAATAAGAAACAGTCTTCTTATGCTATGTAACCAAGATTTATGCCACTAAAAATAAGTTGCACTTTAAACCTAATTTATAGCAAATTTTTATAATAAACATATTCTTATAACGAGATTGGGGTAGTTTCTTTGTATACACAACATGTTTATCAAATTTATTTAAATTCATCATTTTTCCAAAACATAATAAAAATAATCTGTATCACTCACTCACTGACTGAAGGCAAAGTCGCTTAGTAGTCGCAACGATATATCTCCAAAGGGTGAAAGAAAATTATTTGCATGAGCTTTTATGCGTCAGGCCCTTAGTGATATTTTTTGTTTCTATGAATTTGGCACATTAACTGCAAATGCGAAAAAATAATACATATTTGGAAAACGTCGTAATTGCTATCCCGATTTTCATATGCATTTTTCTCACTTTTGCAAAGGGCGACAAAAAATAATTTGCATATCTTATTATACACTAAGACCTTGGCAATCATTTTTTGTTTTTATGATTTTGGCACATCTACTGTAAATATCAAAAAATAATTCATATTTCGGAAACGTCTTAATTGCTATCCCGATTTTCATATGCATTTTCCTCACTTTTGCAAAAGGTGACAAAAAATAGTTTACATCTCTTATTATACACTAGCGCCTTGGTAATTATTTTGTGTTTTTATGATTTTGGCACATTTACTGAAAATATCAAAAAATAGGACATATTTCGGAAACGTTTTAATTGCTATCCCGAATTTCTTATGCGTTTTTTTCACTTTTGCAAAAGGCGACCAAAAATAATTTGTATGCTTTTTCATACATAAGAGCCTTAGTAATAATTTTTTGTTTTTATGATTTTGGCACATTATCTGCCAATGCAAAAAAATAATACATATTTGGAAAACGTCTTAATTGCTATCCCGATTTGCATATGCATTTTTCACACTTTTGCAAAGGGTGACAAAAAATAATTTGCATATCTCATTATACACTAGGGCCTTGGTAATCATTTTTTGTTTTTATGATTTTGGCACATCTACTGCAAATATCAAAAAATAATTCATATTTCGGAAACGTCTTAATTGCTATCCCGATCTCCATAAGCATTTTTCTCACTTTTTCAAAAGGTGACAAAAAACAATTTGCATATATTATTACACACTAGGACCTTGGTAATCATTTTTGGTTTTTATGATTTTGGCTCATCTACTGCAAATATCAAAAAATAATTCATATTTCGGAAACGTCTTAATTGCTATCCCGATCTCCATAAGCATTTTTCTCACTTTCTCAAAAGGTGACAAAAAACAATTTGCATATATTATTACACACTAGGACCTTGGTAATCATTTTTGGTTTTTATGATTTTGGCTCATCTACTGCAAATATCAAAAAATAATTCATATTTCGGAAACGTCTTAATTGCTATCCCGATCTCCATAAGCATTTTTCTCACTTTTTCAAAAGGTGACAGAAAACAATTTGCATATATTATTACACACTAGCACCTTAATAATCATTTTTTGTTTTTATGATTTTGGCTCATCTACTGCAAATATCAAAAAATAATTCATATTTCGGAAACGTCTTAATAGTTATCCCGATCTCCATAAGCATTTTTCTCACTTTTTCAAAAGGTGACAAAAAACAATTTGCATATATTATTACACACTAGGACCTTGGTAATGGTTTTTATGATTTTGGCACATCTACTGCAAATATCAAAAAATAATTCATATTTCGGAAACGTCTTAATTGCTATCCCGATCTCCATAAGCATTTTTCTCACTTTTTCAAAAGGTGACAAAAAACAATTTGCATATATTATTACACACTAGGACCTTGGTAATCATTTTTGGTTTTTATGATTTTCGCTCATCTACTGCAAATATCAAAAAATAATTTATATTACCGAAACTTCTTAATAGTTATCCCGATCTTCATATGCATTTTTTTCACTTTTGCAAACGGTGTCAAAATATAATTTGCAATCTTATTATACATTAGGGCCTTGGTAGTCATTTTGTGTTTATATGATTTTGGCACATCTACTGCAAATATCAAAAATTAATTCATATTTCGGAAACGTCTTAATTGCTAACCCGATCTTCGTTTTTGTGATTTTGGCACATCTACTGCAAATGCGAAAAAATAAACGTGGTAATAGCTACTTCGATCTTCATATGTATTTTTTTCACTTTTGCAAAAAGTGACAAAAAACAATTTGCACGACTTTTTATTTATAATAAAAAATATGTACATTGTCTGCCTAAACCTGCCAGTATAATTTTTTGACAGCTATATACATATAGCGCGAGTTTAAAACATGGAATAAATTCAGTTAATCAGATACAGCTATCTTTTTCCAATAATTCGCAGACATGTCGATAGACATTTTATGTTGCGGTCTTTTCAAATAATTAAAATAAATATCATAGAGTGTGTGCCAAATTTAAGGTACGACCTCATCGATATTTTTTTCAAATCCTACCCTAGTTTGTTTTTGTTAAATAGGTTTAACCTACACATTAATTTGAAAAAAAACAGCAGATTTTAAATTTTTATATATTTATTATTATAAATCTAAAGGAATTAGTAGCACGAATAAGAAATGAATGTTGACTTATTTTCCCAAGATAACCAGAAATGTGTAAAACGAATTTCAATTCCGTTTATACTACTAACAAATAGTCAATCGACAACAACCTAAGCATTTATTAAAGAAAATTGATTTAGATTATCTATTTTTTATTTCTGTTTTTAAAATAATATAATGTATATTTTTGTGGGAAGGAATATAAACTTGGTGGTTTAGCATAACTTGACATGTACTTTAGAAATAGCCAACAAAACAGTAGGAGTGTCGGTTAAACAAATTATCGACGTCATATCTCAAATTTGGGACAACTTCATATTATTAAAGAAAGATCACAGCTTAAAAACCACTAATTGACGTGTTCGCGCATTTGAAAAAGGTGTATTTGATTAACTGAATGTATTCTAAGTTACCAACATGCATTGTGTAATATGGCAGTAATAATGCTGATAATTGTTTATCTTTTTTGTCTTTTCCTCAACGGCGACGTATTTCTGCGACTATGGCCAATCACCGACGACGGGGAGCACTTTCAACTCACTTTCCTTTAAATTTGGCCGAACCCCGCTTTTTCTATAAGGAGGGTAGGGATATTCAGCGTGCCCAACCTCGCACGGTACACGGGACTAACGACTTCACGACTCCTCAGTGAATCAGAACCTGCAGAAATTCAACCTGCTCCAACTAAATGATAATTTTACAGTAGGGGCTAAAAAAATGAATGGGAACCCTGGAAATCGAACCCAGTACCCTTGGATCCAGCGGCATACTTTCCTACCACTGGATCACTTAGGCTTTTTGATAATAGTTGTAAAATATATTTTGCAACAATTGCATACAATAATCTAAAATATACAACTCTATAACACTAAAAGTAGATCTCGTAAGTTTATAAAACAACAGTCATTATACACCTTGTCCTATTTTCGAATAAGTTTTTGTGTTATCTTCTAAAAAAGCTGGAATTTGATTAATTTTAATTCAAAATACTATATTACAAAACAAAAAAAGGTAGGAAAGATGCTCTCTTCTCTTAATACCAGGAAAGCCTCTGGCCTTGACGAGATCTTAGCAATTGTTCTCAATGCGCACCAGAACTTGCTCCTGTCCTGACCTGTCTGTTTTAGACATCTTACAATAAAGGCATATTCCCTAGTAACTAAAAAACTGCTCGAGTACAACCCGTCCCCAAGAATCCAAAGCGCTTCCTAGCAACTACAGGCCTATTTCTCTCCTTTCAGTCGTCTCTAAAGTGATGGAAAAGTATATAAACACCGAATTACTAAAATTTCTTGAATAACACAGTCTAATCCACGACAGCCAGTATGGATTCAGTCAGCGCAGATCAACTGCCGACCTCCTTTCCTTTGTCACCCATTCTTGGAACAAGTCTATGAAACTATACGGTGAATGCCAGATTGTGGCTCTAGACATATCCAAAGGATTCGACCAGGTTTGGCACGCAGCGCTGCTTAATAAACCTTCGGTCTATGGCCTACCACCAGGACAGCAAATTTACTCTCCAACAGGAGCATTTGTTGTCGTGGATGGCCATTCCCCTAAACTGTATCCAATTAATACAGAAGTCCCTCAAGGTTCAGCTTGAGCCCTTACTTTCTTTCTTCTCCACATCAATGACCTCCTCTCTAGCACATCTAACCCAGTTCACAGTTACGCGGACGACAGCACCCTCCTATTAAATATACAATATTCTAAGCCTGTCTCTTTAGCTCAATTAGATGAGGAACGCAGACTCATGGAGGGTTCTGCCTCTGTGGATCTTCAAAAAATATTATACTGGGGAAGTAGAAATCTTGTACAATTCAACTCCACCAAATCTCAGTCTTGCTTTCTATCTCATAAGAGATGCACCAGCCCTAGACCCATCACAATGAACAACCAAGTTATTCAAAGTAATGAGACCTTTACACTTGTTGGCACATCTGTGGATCGAAATCTCAATTGGCACCAACATGTCACATCAATTGCAGAAGTGGCTGCTAAGAAATTAGGTACCCTCGTCCGGGCTCGCAAATACTTTTCACCAGGTAATCTCTATACCTTATATACTTTACAAATAAGGCCAAATCTCGAATACTGCTCCCACATCTGGGGTGCCGCTGCCGCTTTTACACTCGCTATTCTGGACTCCATTCAGAAGAGAGCTATACGTATCATCGGTGACACTGCCATCACCCAAAGGCTGCCATCCCTTGCCCACCGACGTGCCGTTGGTGGCCTCGTTCTCTTTTATAGATATTTGCACGGGCGCTGCTCAGATGAGCTTTCTTCCATAGTTCCTCCACCTGCTGCCCCCAACAGATCTACCAAGAACAGAGCGAATGCACCGTTTTACTGTCTAGGTTACCAGACATAGAATATCTTGTTATACCCGCTCTTTTGTCCCGAGGCCTTCCAAGTTGTGGAATTCCTTAACGGCACATGTTTTTCCTTCTCCTCAGAACCTCCAAACCTTCAAGTCCAGAATTAACAAGTTGCCTCTTTCCTCCTTCTCGACACCCACGACACGATAGTATTTAGGCTGTAAGCCCTCGTGGTGTGTTGTTGAAAAATTAAAAAATAATAATAATAACCCTTTAAGTACGTTACGCCCCAACATCTACTATAATTACTGAAAATAGTCCAGGATCAGTTTGACTGACTTATTAATTTAGACACCATGTCGATTTATAAATTTCGGTCGGAATATTTTTTGAGAATAAACTTTGGCAGAAAATTTTTAAAACAAGTTTCATTTCTTAGGCAGACTAAATAGTTGTAAGTTTTAAATTACCAGTGCTTTCTTTAGACAGAGCCTACAATATGTTTTGTTGGTGTACTCATTAATCAAATGACCTTGTGGTTAGAAAACATTTTATGTCCTAATTTTCTTAAAGGGTTTCTTAAGCAATTACGGAGCAAGGGGGTTGGATACTGCCCACTAGACGATGTGCGTTAACTAAACGTTTATTATGAGGCTACTATAACAGTTAAATAATGACAGTACATATATTTATAATCTCGGAACCAAGACACCCTACAAAAAGGCATTATGGGAGCAGAGACTATAATGTAATGTGTGGGAAGTGTCATCGTTGCATTTTGTATTATAAAATACATATTATCGTGTCGGATGACTCCTCCCCTGTTATATGGGGTTTTATGGGGTGCATAACATTTAATTTGCAAAAATTTATATTCTAAGGTAAAACATTTAAAATGATCAAAAATTGAAAACAATTACATCAATAGATCAATAATTCGATAAAATTTAGAAAATATAACATATAACATGGTTATTCTTTAGGCAAAGGAAAAGCCTTTTGTTTGCTAATTGATAACTAATTACAATAATTTTGTTTTCTGGGAACTCAATGTATTACATTTTGAGATAAAACACGTGTGTTTTTAGACAAGACTGTCATAAATACATTTTTAAACACCATTTATTTAATATAAAATAACTGGTAAAAAATTACAACACAAAATTTTTCTTTTATCATTTTTCTGCTTTACCACACCGGTGTGATAATTTATGTAGGCAAATAATTTAAAAATAATTTGTAGTCACTTTTTATAATTTTAATATTATTCACGAAGTGCTTCACTGTAAAACTGTCAAGGTAAAGATAATAAATAATGTATTAATTAAAACATATCATCTTTGTATACTAGCACGCAGACCTTAAAACCGTAATGCTACCTGTTTGAGCGTACAACATAAAATTAACCAGAAAACTTTTATATATCCTACTAAAAAGTGCGGCAACACTGTGAGGTTAGGTCCAGCTACTTCCTTTTGGACATATCAATTTTTATGGTTGAAATGTCCAGCTACTTCCTTATAAACATATATAAATCCCAAGAGAGAAAGGTCCAGCTACTTCCGCATAGACACCAATATATATATATATATATATATATATATATATATATATATATATATATATATATATATATATATATATATATATCTATATATATATATATATATATATATATATATATATAATATATATATATATATATATATATATATATATATATATATATATATATATATATATATATATATAAACATATAAAAATTGAAACTGACCCCGGATATGTGTTCTAGGGGGCCTAGTTTGCGGTCATTTGAAGAAATTTTTCAAAATTCAAAAGTCGGGATCTTCTCATTAGTGAATTTTTTTAAGAAAATTCACTAAAAGAAGCCAATAGATAACTTAACCTAAATACCTTTTCAGATGCCCAGTGGGACAATTTGTAACGTATCAACGTGCAAAAAGAATGCTAAAACGGCAAAGGAAAGTGGAGAGACACTTTCTTTCTTTTTTTCCTAAAGGGCCTAAGATTAAAAAAGAATGGGTAAGAAAATGTTATCGCAAAGGTGTCTGGCATGTTGCAAATAAGAGAATTGGTAGCAAGCATTTTAAACCTGAGGATTTTGAAGATTAGTTGCAGGCTAAGATAATGATTACACAACCGACGCATCTAAAAAAATCAGGTACAAAGTTTGTGTTTGTTGGTTTCGATTATTTATGTATTTTGTGTAAGATTATGTAGTACCTACGTATTATTTTAAGTTTGCCTAAGACCTTTGAGGGTACCTATTATACCTACTTCTAATAAATTTATATTTTCAGCTGTCCCTTAATTATATCTGTTGAACGGGCAAAAAAAAAACATAATGAGAGTGAAAGGTCCAAGAATATGATGCATCAAAATAGGAAAGCTATTGTCGAAAGTTTAATTATCAGGAATGAAGAACCATAATTGAACATTACAGAACCAGCTAATGAAATTAGTGAAGAGGAAACTTTGAGCATAGATTTATTAGAAAGACCACCCCTTAGTAAAGAAACAGAGTATGATATCTTAAAAAGAAATTACGAAGAATTGCAAATTGAAAACCCGTGTTTCAAAAACAACTAGATTACTATGAAAATCACCAAATATTACTGCAGCAACATATTTCTGGTCTACATAGAATAAGGGCTAAAAGAAGCTGGCATTAATCTAGGAGATAGAGTAAAATAGCCTTTAAAGAGCTTTTAACTTTTAATCAAATAGAAATTATATAATAGCACAATATAGTATTTTAATATCAAATATAAAATGTATGATCTTTTTGCTTACAATAAGTGACTGCAAACATTATAAAGCTACGATTTTATATGTGTACAAATAGATACCTACTTAAATGTAATATACTAAAATTATTTACTTATTGTGCTAATCCAGTGTACTATTTTACTATAGGTTTTTTGCTTAGAAATTGATTGGAAAAATTATAAACCTACGATTTTGTATGTGTACAAATAAGTACTTTACTTATTATATATAGTAGCCCAATGTATTATTATTTTACAATCCGTCACAAGAAGTATGGTTATTTGCTCTGAAATTGATTGTCAAAATTATAAACCTATTATTTTGTATGTGTACAAATAAATACCTCCTTAAATATTATATACAAACATTATTTACTCTTATTGTGCTAACTCAGTATAATATTTTACAACTCCAAAGATGCAGGAATTTTGTGGTTGTAAATTGATTGCAAAAATTATAAACCTACTATTTTGTATGTGTAAAGTACATACCTACCTAAATATTAGAATCTTAAAAAATTAAAGTTGCATGTTATTAAATGAAACTTATCAAGTAAAAAAGGAAAACAATTTAGAAAAAGAAACCAAAAACATAGATTCCAGTTCAGAAGAAGAAAATTATGTCCAATTTGAGGCATTATGAATTATAATTTCATAAGTATTATTTAATTTTTAATCATTTTCAAGATAAACCAATCAACTGAATCCATTACTTCTAAATCGAATAATATCCTAAAAATTCAATACTTTATGTTACTGTGTGAACAAAATCTTAATTTAAACTTATTGTTAAATGTTTAATCTCGTTACAAGTTCAAAAAGAACATAACTTTGTAAATACAGACATATATATGCTGGTTGGTTTCTATATTCAATGCACCATTTATCCACTAGATTTAAATTCAGCCTTCATGTGACGTATTCCCGCTCCACTTTCTGATTGGTCGAAAGTTACCAGACAACCTATCTAATCCATAAACCTTGAGCAATGTGTATGCTATCAGTCCAAGAAATAGAAAACCTCGAAATAATAAACTTAAAATTTTTAGTTGTTGGCCATAGTGAAATAGAGTGCGACACTAGGCACGCTGCTATTGATAGAGAATTTAAAAGAGTTGGTGAAGCGCACTGGCCAGAAGATGGGAAAAATATAGCGCGAAGTGCGAGACGAAAAGGCAATATGCCTTATCTAGTTCATGATATTCGGATAGATGAAATATACGACTATAAAAAATTCCTCGATCAGAACATGTCTCTTAGAAATACAGATGAAAGCGGCGCAAGAGTAAACTGGCAAAAAATGTGTTGGTTACGAGTAGGTAATGCGTCGGTTGGGCCAGACAGACTGGTACATTTGAACTACACATTTTAATTGTGGTTAAGTATGGGCTCTGCATTACCGACATCACAGCTGACAGGCAAGTAGTAGTATGGATAAGCGGGTTCTGGAACACTTTAGGCGTAGGCGTTGACAGATATGACAGATCTGTCAACTGTCAACTGTCATTTGTCGAGTCTGTCACCTGTCATGTGTCAATTCAAGCCGCCTATCTTGGCACCAACCTGTCACTGTCAAAGAAAAAAATAATAGAAAAAGCAAACTAAAAAAAAAATAGAATCACGTCAAGCCGTTATCGTAAATTCTCTGCAAGGTGTCGCTACCGTATGACTCCTAGCATACGCATAGACCTTACGGGGGCCCGACGGGGGCAGGCGCGGGGGCGGGGGCGGGGGTTTGGGTCTGGCGTGGTTCGAGGCGGGGGTGAAGTGGGGGCTTCTGCTTCAGGACCGGCAGCGACGTAGTGTTGAGCTCAGTTTATGTTTGATTTGTTATGTAGTCGAATATATCGACGAAATAAACAATTTTATTAAACAATAGAGAAATCATAGATATAACAGTTTATAGAGAAATCATAGATATAACAGTTTATATCTTTAGCTAACGTAATATTTGCAAGTTGAACATCTAACATTCGTTTGACTGCCTTATAAAATGCAACTTCAAAAATTTTTGAATGACTATGACGATATTCTGCTTGATGATCATAGAAAAATGCTACATAGCCTTCATAAAAAAAATTTAAAATATGAACACCAAGAAACAAAAATTTCTTGTCATGGTCTTCATTATGTTAGCTGTATTTGGTTATCAGATGAGACAAAGGAAGGTCCAGACACCTGTGTATGTGTTCATCAGGAATTACTTAAACATAAAATACAGAAAATCATTAAGTTATATTTAAGAATTAGACCATCACTGAAATAAAAGTGTATCTGTATATTTGTAAATTAAGAATAAATATTTTAAATAAAACATGAAGCTTTAATTAATATTTTTTATTTACATTAATAACTAATAGTATAATACATTATAAAATAGGCGAATAAAATTTTATTTGTATATAAAATAAAATTAAATCACTTAGACAGGAGCATAATAACCATGATCTTCGAATGTTTGAGCGTACACAGGGAAATCCGTGACATCATCAGACGTTGCCGCTTCTACAGGTATCTCCATTTCCCATTTCAACTAAATCTGCCTGCCAAAGGTCGTTGATGCCCTTTAAGATAACCGCACGTCGTTTGAAGTTTCGACGTGCTGGTCTATGCAATTCATTTACTAGATCTTGCTTACTCATCTTATCGAAACTGTTATTAAACAACCATTAAACGTTTAATAATATAATTGCATTGCTTTTCTGCAAAGTGTCTTCTTTTGTTGTTTCCCTTGTAGTTGTTGAAAATAACTTCTGACTGGTGTTTTTGTCTTATCTTAAAGGTTTCTTTTTAAAGATAGATTAATTCCAACAGGCTTCACAACTTTTTCCTCAGAAATGGTATTCTTAAATTGTACAAACTCTTTCTGTATTTTATTCATTGTATTATTTAGATTAAAAATTTTTTGACGCATCTCATTTTTAACTAAACTTATTTGATTAACTTTATCATCAACATACTGTTTGTTAACTGAATCTTTCGGTGCTGATGGACTTTGTAAATTACATATACGTCTGTTCTGTATATCAAGATTACCGTCTGTAGTTAAAGAAAAACCTAAATTGCGAAGAAACGAGTCACCAACACGATCTGAATTAATTCGTTCAGAAGAGGAGGAACGTCCGAATTTATCGATAGTCATTTTGAGGGGGAATGGGTAAATCACAAAATTTTGGTATCTAGAGATGCACGTGGGGTCACCCACGTACAGGTATTAACAATATCGATTCACATAGATTTGAAAACTAACTAAAGTTTTTAATTTCAGCTGCTAAATTGATGGGACCTCAATAATTTTAAGTTAATTTTAGTTGCTTTTTCATATTTTAGTTGTAGTTTATTGTTAAGTAAAGTTTTAAAAAAACTATTGTGTTTTTATAAAACTCAAACATACCCTGTTTATAGCAAGAATTCGCCCTTGATCTATTTTTGGTTAATACATCTATAGAAATAAATATTTGTGGGAAAAATTAATAATACACCAAATTAAGCATCATTATAAATTTATTTGCAAAAATCTCAACATAGAAAGTATAAGTTGTTGGGTTGATGGCACAAATCTATTATTACAAATAAACGAATTAGTTATATATGCTCAATCACCAGAATTTAAAACCATTTAATATTATGACAACTAGTTTAAAACTTGAGAAAATCGTCAATTTTCTTTAAATCAAATCAATCTAAAACAAATAGGTTTAAAAACAAAAGTGGACTAAAAAGTTCTATATGATGATTGCTTCATTTTACTTGCTTAAGGTTGTTTTCGAAATAAAAAAAATGGGGCATCTATATAGACGAACAGTGTGGCTAGTTATACAGCATTCAAGTTGGAGGCAACAAGAACAGACCACCTAAACCTACGTTCTCAATCTTTTTTAATAATATTTGTAACAGAATTTAAAAAACATTTAATATTACGTAAACTAGTTTAAAACTTGAGAAAATCACTAATTTTCTTTAAAAAATACTTTCTCCTATGTGTTAATTGTAAAGTGTAGTAAGAATGGGGCTCTTCAAATGTGAGCATTGCGAAAAAGAATATACCCCGCAAACGGCACATGTTAAACTGTGGTTCAAACTCCAACTTGTTTTTCTGCCGTTTCTTATGAGAAAAAAATAAAAATGCATAGCCCATACAGTTAGAAAATTCTACCTAATGTATTTCCCCCTCTATTTAACACAATACATTTAATATTTAGAAAAAATTCAGCTCCGTTTGTAGAGCGCTTAGAAAATGTTTGATATTTATCAAAACCACCTAAGCAAGGTTACATCACATATGTGAAAGATGTTTCCACCTCCGATGCTGTCCTAAAAATTAATCACAACAAGCATCATAATCATAAATTGAAAAACAGCCTTT
Source organism: Tillus elongatus (assembly GCA_964006375.1). NCBI lineage: Eukaryota > Metazoa > Arthropoda > Insecta > Coleoptera > Cleridae > Tillus > Tillus elongatus. Next base: position 269,197,568 of record OZ023262.1, read on the forward strand.
TGCTGTAGTTATTATTATCAATCATGTACTACACATCAAGAACGACACTTTTAGTAAACACGTCTTGGTTAATGAAGATGCTGCTCGGATCAGCCCAACAGCTAAGGGAACAGCTTTAGAACAGCTAGCTGTTCTAAAGCTGTTCTATACCTGTTGGGCTGATCGTAAAGCTGTTCGATAGCTGTTCCCTTAGCTGTTGGGCTGATCCGAGCAGCATCTTCATTAACCAAGACGTGTTTACTAAAAGTGTCGTTCTTGATGTGTAGTACATGATTGATAATAATAACTACAGCAAAAGGCTGTTTTTCAATTTATGATTATGATGCTTGTTGTGATTAATTTTTAGGACAGCATCGGAGGTGGAAACATCTTTCACATATGTGATGTAACCTTGCTTAGGTGGTTTTGATAAATATCAAACATTTTCTAAGCGCTCTACAAACGGAGCTGAATTTTTTCTAAATATTAAATGTATTGTGTTAAATAGAGGGGGAAATACATTAGGTAGAAGTTTCTAACTGTATGGGCTATGCATTTTTATTTTTTTCTCATAAGAAACGGCAGAAAAACAAGTTGGAGTTTGAACCACAGTTTAACATGTGCCGTTTGCGGGGTATATTCTTTTTCGCAATGCTCACATTTGAAGAGCCCCATTCTTACTACACTTTACAATTAACACATAGGAGAAAGTATTTTTTAAAGAAAATTAGTGATTTTCTCAAGTTTTAAACTAGTTTACGTAATATTAAATGTTTTTTAAATTCTGTTACAAATATTATTAAAAAAGATTGAGAACGTAGGTTTAGGTGGTCTGTTCTTGTTGCCTCCAACTTGAATGCTGTATAACTAGCCACACTGTTCGTCTATATAGATGCCCCATTTTTTTTATTTCGAAAACAACCTTAAGCAAGTAAAATGAAGCAATCATCATATAGAACTTTTTAGTCCACTTTTGTTTTTAAACCTATTTGTTTTAGATTGATTTGATTTAAAGAAAATTGACGATTTTCTCAAGTTTTAAACTAGTTGTCATAATATTAAATGGTTTTAAATTCTGGTGATTGAGCATATATAACTAATTCGTTTATTTGTAATAATAGATTTGTGCCATCAACCCAACAACTTATACTTTCTATGTTGAGATTTTTGCAAATAAATTTATAATGATGCTTAATTTGGTGTATTATTAATTTTTCCCACAAATATTTATTTCTATAGATGTATTAACCAAAAATAGATCAAGGGCGAATTCTTGCTATAAACAGGGTATGTTTGAGTTTTATAAAAACACAATAGTTTTTTTAAAACTTTACTTAACAATAAACTACAACTAAAATATGAAAAAGCAACTAAAATTAACTTAAAATTATTGAGGTCCCATCAATTTAGCAGCTGAAATTAAAAACTTTAGTTAGTTTTCAAATCTATGTGAATCGATATTGTTAATACCTGTACGTGGGTGACCCCACGTGCATCTCTAGATACCAAAATTTTGTGATTTACCCATTCCCCCTCAAAATGACTATCGATAAATTCGGACGTTCCTCCTCTTCTGAACGAATTAATTCAGATCGTGTTGGTGACTCGTTTCTTCGCAATTTAGGTTTTTCTTTAACTACAGACGGTAATCTTGATATACAGAACAGACGTATATGTAATTTACAAAGTCCATCAGCACCGAAAGATTCAGTTAACAAACAGTATGTTGATGATAAAGTTAATCAAATAAGTTTAGTTAAAAATGAGATGCGTCAAAAAATTTTTAATCTAAATAATACAATGAATAAAATACAGAAAGAGTTTGTACAATTTAAGAATACCATTTCTGAGGAAAAAGTTGTGAAGCCTGTTGGAATTAATCTATCTTTAAAAAGAAACCTTTAAGATAAGACAAAAACACCAGTCAGAAGTTATTTTCAACAACTACAAGGGAAACAACAAAAGAAGACACTTTGCAGAAAAGCAATGCAATTATATTATTAAACGTTTAATGGTTGTTTAATAACAGTTTCGATAAGATGAGTAAGCAAGATCTAGTAAATGAATTGCATAGACCAGCACGTCGAAACTTCAAACGACGTGCGGTTATCTTAAAGGGCATCAACGACCTTTGGCAGGCAGATTTAGTTGAAATGGGAAATGGAGATACCTGTAGAAGCGGCAACGTCTGATGATGTCACGGATTTCCCTGTGTACGCTCAAACATTCGAAGATCATGGTTATTATGCTCCTGTCTAAGTGATTTAATTTTATTTTATATACAAATAAAATTTTATTCGCCTATTTTATAATGTATTATACTATTAGTTATTAATGTAAATAAAAAATATTAATTAAAGCTTCATGTTTTATTTAAAATATTTATTCTTAATTTACAAATATACAGATACACTTTTATTTCAGTGATGGTCTAATTCTTAAATATAACTTAATGATTTTCTGTATTTTATGTTTAAGTAATTCCTGATGAACACATACACAGGTGTCTGGACCTTCCTTTGTCTCATCTGATAACCAAATACAGCTAACATAATGAAGACCATGACAAGAAATTTTTGTTTCTTGGTGTTCATATTTTAAATTTTTTTTATGAAGGCTATGTAGCATTTTTCTATGATCATCAAGCAGAATATCGTCATAGTCATTCAAAAATTTTTGAAGTTGCATTTTATAAGGCAGTCAAACGAATGTTAGATGTTCAACTTGCAAATATTACGTTAGCTAAAGATATAAACTGTTATATCTATGATTTCTCTATAAACTGTTATATCTATGATTTCTCTATTGTTTAATAAAATTGTTTATTTCGTCGATATATTCGACTACATAACAAATCAAACATAAACTGAGCTCAACACTACGTCGCTGCCGGTCCTGAAGCAGAAGCCCCCACTTCACCCCCGCCTCGAACCACGCCAGACCCAAACCCCCGCCCCCGCCCCCGCGCCTGCCCCCGTCGGGCCACCGTAAGGTCTATGCGTATGCTAGGAATCATACGGTAGCGACACCTTGCAGAGAATTTACGATAACGGCTTGACGTGATTCTATTTTTTTTTAGTTTGCTTTTTCTATTATTTTTTTCTTTGACAGTGACAGGTTGGTGCCAAGATAGGCGGCTTGAATTGACACATGACAGGTGACAGACTCGACAAATGACAGTTGACAGTTGATAGATCTGTCATATCTGTCAACGCCTACGCCTAAAGTGTTCCAGAACCCGCTTATCCATACTACTACTTGCCTGTCAGCTGTGATGTCGGTAATGCAGAGCCCATACTTAACCACAATTAAAATGTGTAGTTCAAATGTACCAGTCTGTCTGGCCCAACCGACGCATTACCTACTTCTGCAGATACCAACCGACTATAATTACAGAATAAAAAAAGTTTTTTCCAGCTTCTTTGTCTTTATTTTACTGTAATATGTGTAGTTAAATTTGGGTAACTATAGAGCTTTTCATATTCTTTTGTTGCAAAAAGTAGATAACTTAAAAAAAAAATTGTATACTGTCACTTAAAATTTAACTTTACACCTATATAAATTCTCTTTTTGTATCGTATTACACGAAGGAAAAATATTAAATTTATATGACTTAACCCTTACTTGTAATTAACGTCAATAGTTAGCTTAAAATTAAAATCGAATTATCTCAAAACTATGAATTCCAAGTTATCTAGTTGTACTATTGAGGCAGCGATTAATGTTTTACCAAACAAACCATAATTTAAACAAGACATCTCATATAAAGTTTTGCTGCATCAGAAAGCACTTAAGATATCGATTGAAACTTGTTGTTGGTACAAAATCAAACCGTGTGGCTCACCACCCCAAAGCGTTTACATAGTCTTCTTGATAATATCATATAGCATTGTGTGTTTATTTTTTATTACGTATTCAGCAAACTGCGACCTCGACACGTATGAGGCTTTTTTGTGTCGGATTAGGCATGATTCAGTTCGAGAGACCTAAATATGACGTGACACATTCAAATCATGCCTTGTTAAAGTAAACTGGAGAGAAAATAATAATAAAAGGCAGTTTGGCTTTGTGGGGCTATTCTGAAATAGCTTTCGATTGAAACCAGCGTGAATTTTTTATGGTATATCGATCTCAGCCACTCAAAACAAAAGGTGTTTATATGTATATATCCACTTGCTGTTTCATTATTATGAAGTAGAACCATTCAGACTTTTCACTATGTGTACGCCTGTTTTATAGCACATTAGAAGTTGTAAAGGTAAACATTCTTTTTTCTATGACAAATTGTGATACTCTTCAATTACCCCAGATTGGTAAAATTCTCCCGTGCTTGAATTCTGGGGCTTTACAGCATTGCTTCATTGCTTAGAGAAGGCTGGAAAGAAAATGCAAATACGGGGCCGAAGACGCTTTGGAAAGTTTTGATCAATAAGTAAATTTCAGTAAATAAGCAATTTACAAAATTACAAAATACAATACAATCAGCAACATATAAACCAAACTGACATAAGTAATGTATAAATAAAACTCTAAGTTAACAAAGATAAAACCCAAATCAATAGAACAAAAGTCTGGACGCAGCAAGTGCGTTATGGCAGCGAATTTTTTTAAAAGTATTTTTAAGAGCAAATGTCTTTCTTTGATGGAAGCAGGCATCAAACTTGGTTGCCTATATAGTAGAAACAATGTACCATATTTCATTGAAATAAATTTATTGTTTGAAAATATATAAACATTTTTCAAAAGTCTATATGCAGCAAATGTGTTATGGAAGTGAATTTCCATAAAAATGTTTTTAATAGCAAATGCGAGCAGGCATCAATCTGATTACCGGTATAGCCTATGTAGTAGAAACTATGTACTATATTTTACCAAAAGTACTTATGGTTTGAAAATATACAAGAATTTTCCGAAAATAAACTTAAATGTTGATTTCCTAACCAACAAAGCTTACGTTAATAGCAAATTGAGTTATTGAAATTTGAAGGATTTAATGAAAATTCGGTAAATTTGGAGATTAAAAAAATGTTTTCAGAAACATTACTAGGACCCCACCTGGATGCAAAAACCACAAGAAAAATTTCTTGTTCGCACCCACCAAGGAAGTTACGGAACTGGGAGTGAATAGGGGTACTGGGCGGGGTAGGTAGTAAAAAGGAAATATGATCAAAAAATGCGAAAAAAATTGCTTGAAAGCTGTCTATTTGAACCCATATCCCCATTAAACCATGCCTACCCCTCACATCACCCCTATTTGCCCCAGCTCACGTAACTTCCTTGGGGGTATGAACAAGAAGTTTTTCTTGTGATTTATGCAACGAGGGTGGTTGTATTCACACAAGGGGGGGAAGTGCCTACGACAAAGCAGACCCCCCGGCTAGACTTTCGACGGTGTGGGGGGTTTGGGGTGGCTGCTTCACCCTCGCGTGCATACAACCACCCTCGCTGCATAAACCACAATAGAATGTCTTGTTCCGACCCGCCAAGGAAGTTACGGCACCTGGGCGTTAGGGGTGCTGTGCGGGGTAGGAAGGGTTTAAGGGGGATATGGCTTCAAGATGTGAAAAAGACAGCTTTCAAGCCCATTTTTTTCGAATTTTCTGCTCATATTTCTTTTTTACTACCTACCCCGCCCAGCACCCCTACTCACGCCTGGTCCCGTAACTTCCTTGGGGGGTGTGAACAAGAAATTTTTCTTGGGGTTTGTAAATCCAGGGGGGGGAAGCCTAGGCAGGTTTTTGAAAACAGTTTTTTGAAAAGCGTTTATGAGCTAAACTGCAAATTTACCGAAAATTCGCTACTAAAACGCACTAACTGCATCCAGTTTTTTTTTCTTACAAACGCATCATATTTCGATAAAAAATGCACAAATGCATTAACGAATTTGTGCTAAGAAAATTAGCTTAAAAAAAAATACCCCCTACTCAGTGCTGGTCCCGTAACTTCTTTGGGGGGTGTGAACAAGACATTTTTTTTGGGGTTTGTGGATCCGGGGGGGGGGTCTAGGCTGGTTTCTAAAAACAGTTTTTTGAAAAGCTTTCGGGAGCAAATTTACCGAAAATTCGCTACCAAAACGCACTTACTGCGTCCAGATTTTTTCTTACAAACGCATCATATTTCGATAAAAAATGCAAAAATGCATTAACGAATTTGTTCAACGAAAATTAGCTAAAAAAAGTATACCCCCTACTCAGTGCTGGTGCCGTAACTTCCTTGGGGGGTGTGAACAAGAAATTTTTCTTGTGGTTTGTGGATCCAGGGGGGGCGCTAGGCAGGTTTCTCAAAACAGTTTTTTGAAAAGCGTTCGGGAGCTAAACTGTAAATTTACCGAAAATTCGCTACCAAAACGCACTTACTGCGTCCAGTTTTTTTTCTTACAAACGCATCATATTTCGATAAAAAAATGCAAAAATGCATTAACGAATTTGTTCTACGAAAATTAGCTTAAAAAAAATCATAAACCGTTGAACCATGAACTTCACCAAACCTACATCGAAAGCATCAACTTAACTAAACCGACAGCCAAAGCGTCAGAGAAAGGGTCTATTTGAAATTAATTTTCTGTAAACATTTTAGTAAAATGAAGGGCAATGACGGTTGAGTCTGAAACTTAAGGGTTTGCAGAACACTCTTCTTGCAACATTTTCTTTTCAAAATCCGTAGTTGTTTCACGTTCTTTGACTAAACATTGCCAATTTTGACGAAATTGCGCGTTTGACGTTTTGAGGAAAACTCCAAAATTTGTTTCTTTAACTGCCCATAACTTCTTTCTCTTTAATGCTAGAGACCTAAATTTTAGTGCATAGTTCACTCCTTATAATACAAATACGCGTATCAAATTCGGTTGCCTTTACTTTGTTACTTCCGGAGATATGAATTTTTTTAGAAAGAAAACACAAAATTTTCCGGGAAAACCTGGTTAGATTTTCCTGGATAACAAACCTATTCAAGCCACTTGAAAAAGGAAGGTACCCACCAAATTTGATCAAGATTGGTCCATTATTTTTTGAGTTATCGGTCGGATATATATATATATATATATATATATATATATATATATATATATATATATATATATATATATATATATATATATATATATATATGTCCATAGTACACTTTGAGCACTTATACAGTTCATACACCTTATACACTTTGTATATATTCTGGATGTGTATATCACAAAATTTAATAACGATATCGCTCTACAGTATGTAAAATGAGGATTCTTTGACCAAATCAGTTCCTGTAAATCATTGCGGGTGCACAATCACCATTTTCTGCATTTACTTACTGGATAAAATTTTACGTCGGAGATGGACGTTATGGAGACAAGTATAATTGGGAATTAATATTTTATGCTTTTCATTCCACATCAAAAAGCAAATAATGTGAAAACACCACAAAACATGTATTGACTTGCGAAATTAAATTAAAAAAAACATGTGTAAGTACCTGTTTGAATGCCGAGAAATCATGAAAACTATTAGGTACACGCTTTTTTATCGTTGTTGTATGTCAGTTGTATATAAGCAATCGGTCAAAATGATTTCAACCCCATGAATTTATTGTATTGGCATTGGTGAGAGCTACAATACATTAGAGAAATAGCATTCACGCTTTGTTCTTCATATTCATAACAAGCATTATAGAAATATCCCTAAGACAACGTTATTAGATTAAATAACAACTGGATTTTCATTAGTATTTTGCTTCCAATAGTTGAAAAATCGCCAAATGAGTGATCATATAAAGACGGTTGTGTTAATAATTTTCTATCCTTTAAAGCAAGCGCGGGCAGTACGGTTAAAAATGTGTCACAACTGAGAGAATTAAAGCCAAAGCAAAACAGACCACGTTTATAGTCTATATTCTCACTGAATTTTTTAAAATTTTATTGTGCTATTCTGAACACCTAATTCATCATAACAGAGTTCTAGAAAACTTCGTAATAGATTTACCGAAAATAGTAATAAATTCCTGTTTTCATCTATCCCATTGACAGATGGCGCTGTTAGACGTCTTTAATTGGTTAGTTACTTAGTTGCCCGGTAGGATGTACGATTACAACATGACTTACGATTAGAACAAATAGTATTAACGTAAACGAATTTTAATATTCTTTGATGAGAATACAGCCGCCTGACCTGTTACGTTTTTTGTTTGAGTTATATATTATGCACCTATAAACAGCAGATTGGCTGAGTTCAACAGGCGCCAACAGTTGAATAGTTGTGTCAACAAAATGCGTTCTCCAGTCCCGCTGTGCTTCTTTTGGAATTCAACTGTTGCCAATTTCTTAAAGCGCGGAGTGAAGCATCTATCAAGTCACTGTAGTCAGCAGATAAGCGCTTAAACACAGCTGCGGGCGCCTAGTGAACTCCGCCATTGTTAACAAACATGTTGCAATGGGAACCTGTACACAATGAAATCAACCTATAATTATAGTTTAGTTCACTGCCTGTATATCACCAACCACTTTTTAAGTGACTTTGGACATATCACACAAAAATGTCTATTTTTTACTAGAAGTTATTTCTCCTGTTATTAGCGAATTTTTGTTAAGAGAATCAGGAATTGATGAAATCGCTGGACTTATTTAGGGTAGGCATAGGTACCTATGTTATAAAATCTTTTTATGCAAAGGTGGCTAGTGGCAGTATCTTGGAAACTACAAAAGGAGGCGTAAAATTTTCCCTTGAGTCATAAAACATACTATTATGGACCTCAAAATAAAATAACAATCGAGGGAACGCGAATCGTATTTGCTCGATTGCCGATTTTACGAATAATGCACATGTTTGGTTTGTTTTGAATAGCAATTAACAAGCCTATTACCCAACTTGTCCTAACCTATTATGTTTATGGCTACATTGAATTATAACTTTGAACTGGAAGGAAACCCGGGTGAACTGCAGTCTAGGCAATTTTCAAACAGAAAGATGTGTGGCATAAGAATTTTTGCTATATTTTAATTGTACTCATTTATTTTTCATTGCGGCTTAATTTTTACAGAAATCATTTCGTATTTACCAATGCGTAATATCATTTTCTTGCCATAACTAAATATAAAAATAGATCTTTGAAACAAATTAAGTTTACTTGGAGAACCCAGATCACCACAACACATCTATTTAAAGACCTGACGATCCTTTCACTAACAAAGTTAGAGTCATCAGAGAATGAAAAATTCTAGCAGTGAGAATTTTACATCCTCTGATGACGCTAACTTTGTTAGTGAAGTGAGCTTCAGATCTTTAAAAAGAGGTGTTGTGGTGATTTGGGTTCTCCAAGTGTACTTATCAGTGCTCATCACAGGTTCTAAGCTTCACTTAGTGAAACAAATTACTTGCAAAATCAGTAGTAATTGAAACAGGGTTCCCACTCGTCTGGAAAACCGGGAAAAGTCAGGGAATTTGTAGAAGAAAAATTCTTTTTAGGGAAATCAGGGAAAATTGTGAAAATATTGACTAAGAGTCGGGGAATTTTTGTCCCTGTTAGGGAAAAATTATTTATTGCCTTTTTATGATAAATAATTGAAACAATATGTTTGCTTTTTGTGAAATTCTGAACCATTTACTTAATGATTTATTTTTCCACAAAACCACAATATTTGTTTTTCTTTAGTTGTGCGTTCAATGGTCGCTTTGTATTTGAAATGGGGAAGTGTTTTCCGCCATGACGCGAGGACGTACTGTATTTTGTAGTAGTGTAGCGTTGCACTTGTTGGGGGTAAATTGTAAAAGATCAAAGTCGGGAAAATATATTTTGACATGTCAGGAAAATTAGGGAAAAGTCAGGGAAATTGATGTGCTGTTTTTAGTAGGAACCCTGTAAAAGCTCGCAGTAAAATGTTAAAAAATAAAAGAGTGAATCTTTTTTGATGTTCTTAAAATGAGTATTATTTGACCAAATCAGTTCCTATAAATCATTGTATAGATGAAAAATCACAATTTTCTGCATTTACTTACTGGATAAAATGTTATGTCGTAGAGGGAGGTTACGGAGACATGTATAAATTGTGAATTAATATTTTATACTTTTCATTCCAAAGCAAATAGCAAATAATGTGAAAACACATCAGAAAATGTATTGACTTACTAAATTTAAAAAAAAAACATGTGTAAGTACCTGTTTGAATGACGAGAAAAAATGAAAACTATTAGGTATCGTTACTGTATGTCAGTAGTATGTAAGCAATCGGCCAAAATGATTTCAAGCACAAGAATTTATTTTATCATTGTCATTAGTGTACAATACAATAGAGAAATAGCATTCACGCTTTATTCTTCATATTCATAACAAGCATTATAGAAATATCCCTAAGACAACGTTAAAAGACTAAATAATAACTGGATTTTCATTAGAAATTTGCTTTCAATAGCTGAAAAATCGCCAAAAGAGTGATCATCGGTTGTATTAACAATTTTCTAGACTCCAAACCAAGCGTGGGAAGTACGGTAAAAAATGTGCCTCAACTGAGAGTTAAAGCAGGCAGAGCATTTTTATTTTTATAGTCTATATTCTGACTGGATTTTATTATGTTATTCTAGACACCTGATTCATTATAACAGATTTCTAGAAAACTTTACTGTAGATTTACCGAAAATAGTAATAAATTCTTGTTTTAATCTATCCCATTGACAGATGGCGCTCTTTGATTGGTTAGTTCTTTGACATTCTTCGATTGGTTAGTTATTAGTTGCACGTTAGGATGTACGATTACGACATGACTTACGATTAGAACAAATAGTATTAACGTAAACGAATTTTAATAATATTTGATTAGGGTACAACCGTCTGTGTCGATATGTGTTTTTGTTTGAATTATATATTATTATACACCAATAAACGGAAGATTGGCTGAGTTCACTAGGCGCCATCAGTTGAATAGTTGTGTCAACAAAATGCGTCACCAGTCCCGCTGTGTTTCTTTTGGAACTCAACTGTTGCCAATTTCTTAAAGCGCGGAGTGAAGAACAAACTTGACAAAATAGTGCTTGAAGTCAAGATTTCGTTCATCTGTCTCCAACCGCTGAAAAGATGTCGGTAGTCAGCAGATGAGCGCTTAAACTCAGCTGCTGGCGTATATAATAAACTAGGCCCATTTTAACAAAGGTTATGTCGCAATGGGAACCTGTACACAGTGAACTCAACCTATAATTATAGTTGAGTAGTGGCATTGGTGAATGGCCATAGTGCGGAAATAGGCCGACGTTAACGAAAAAAAGTATACATAATCCCTAACCCCCCTTCCAAACTTTGCTAACTCTGGGTAATCAGAGTCATGAACTGATGTACAAAATGTTACCCTAGTGTAATTAAATAATTGAAGTTCTGCTATTTACCGTTAGATGGTGCGAAGATCATGCCATATCAAGTGTCAATTATTATTATTCTGAACTTCCACTTATAACTAACAAAAAACAAATTACTTCAATTTTAAACAAATTTGATCTGTCAATTTTTGATGTTTTTAATCTTTATGAAATTCTGATTGTAAAAATAAACCAATTATTGTCAGTTTGGCGTATTAACATACATAAGCCAAAAGAAAGAAACAAAGAAGATTGTTTGCTCTGAATTTCAACTAAAATTAACATTCTAATGTTAGTCAATAGTATGGGCTCATTCTACCCAATAAATCAGAGGGCGTTAATGAAATAGATTGTTTTTAGCATTGTAAGATGGGGAAGTAAAGATATAAAAAAGTAGACAATATTTTAACTGAATAAACAAATTATTAATTATCAAAATTGATCAACATGGGTAGATAATAATTTATGAGATTAAAAATTTTTGTTTAAGTGATTGATTTTCTGAATAGATACAGATCAATTTAATCAATTTTTGTTCAAACAACTTTCATTTTGATATGCTGACACTTCAGGAAAACGAAGACGTAACGGGTGTCCAAACTGAACGTTACGTGTCTCATTGAACAGTTTGGACACTTGACGTGCTTGAAGAGTGCTATACATGACAATGTCACTTCCGACACCGTGCTCAAACTGTTCAAATGTGCTTAAACTGTGCGATATATCATATAAAATGTGTTCAAAGTGTACGATAGACATATATATATATATATATATATATATATATATATATATATATATATATATATATATATATATATATATATATATATATATATATAACACAGATCTCCTCATTAGCGATTTTTTTTAATTCGCTAAAATGCTTAAAAAATTTTGGGACTCAGCAAGTGCGTTATAATAGCGAATTTTGATAAGAATTGTACGCTATTATTATACGGCATATTAGTAAAGTTAATACTTTAAACTTACACAGACTTTGGAGATCGATTTTAGAGGTCCTAGTGTTAGATTTAGAGTTTTTGTATATTTAGTTATATAACGACTCAGGTGTGTTTAGTAGTACACTTAATAAATAGTAAGACAATAACGGACAAAACCTTACAACAACTATTAATTGGTACATTTACAATAATTGATACATTTACACATTGACGTCCGACCATCTGTCATATGTCTCTACCCACTGTCCAATGTCATTAGTACAGAACAACTTCAACAACACACCACCGTGTATTAACGGCACAGAGTATATCTACATTCTATAACACGCTTTTCCTTTTTTTCTTCTATTAGTTCACTAAGTAATATCTTAATTTAACCAAAAGAAAATCTCCTGGGAGGTTTGACAGCTTACCCTGATTTAGTAATATAATAACCAGTTGGGTCGCTTGGTATACTGACTCTGTGACTGTGAACTTATTACTGAGTTATTAGCATTCTCATTATTAATGAGATTTGACGAAACCTATATTTGTTGGAAGATTATAACTCAACTGTGGTGAAAGTTAAACACTATGTAATTTTTTCTTTAATATGGAAGCTGATGGGTTCAGTATATGAACGCTATTACGTCTATATTCAGTACCTGACGGAGCTTTAATTATGTATGATCTAGGAGTCTCCGCAAGTTTCGAAACAACTCCTGGCTGCCAGTGACTATCAAGATTTAATTTAAAATACACTTCATCTCCTATGTGTAGTTTTGAAAGAGGCTTTGAATGTAGATCATAATAGTACTTATATTGTGACGTTTTGTACTTACTGCTTTTCTATGTTCATCAAATTTAACAACTTTAGGCTGAACATGTTGAACTAGTGTTGGAATTTTCGTTCTTAAATTCCTTGAGAACACAAGTTGTGCTGGTGAAGCTGTGATTTCTTTCGAAGTTGTTCTCTGCTGAAGTAGTGCTATATATGGATCACTTCCCGATTCTTTGCATTTGTTAAGAATGTTCTTAACAATTTTGACTGCACTCTCTGGTAGTTCATTCGACTTTGGATATTGAAGAATACTTACTATATTCCACAAATCTGTAAATTCATTGAATTTAGATGAATGGACCGCTATCTGTTATCAAGGTACATGGTATGTCATGACGTACAAAAATTGGTTAATATGTGGTATGACAGTATTTGCATCATTAGATGATAATAGTGCCATTTCAATATACTTTGAATAATAATAGTCTATTAAGACTATATACGTTTTATTACCAAATTCTAAAAATCAGCTGCCAGTATTTGCCAAGAAATTCTGGTTGTAAATAGGGTACCAGTGGTCCTTTTATATTTTTTCGTTGGAATGTTGTACAAACGTGACACTGTGTAAAAACGTTTTTGATATCGACTGATATGTTGGCCCAAAAAATTATACCTCTGACCTGACTTTTCATTCCTTCAATGTCCATATGACCTTCATAAATGGTCTCTAAGATTTCGTTGCGTAATTTACTAGGAATAATAACACTAGTGCCGCTTAAAAACAATGTTATCCATGACATGAATCTCTTCGTGAAGACTCCAGTAAGGTTAAGCAAGTTGCTCTACCCGTTGTTTATTTTTAGGCCATCCTGACTTGTAATATTTTTTCAATAGTGTTAAGACTTCATCAGATTCAGTATATTTTTCAATTTTTTTCAAGACAATTGGGAGATATAATTAAATTGTTGCTTAACAAATAGACATGAACCTCTAGTTCTTCGTCCAGACTTGTTTCAGTCTCAGGTAATGCTGCACGTGATGGTGTATCAGCAATGTACATAAGATGACCTGGCTTACTTACTACTTTAAGATCACATGACTGTAACTGTAAAAGCATTCTCTGCAGTCTACAAGGGACGTCCGCTAAAATTTTTTAAAAACAGTGAAGTTGAGAATGATCCGTTGCGATAACTGTTTAATTCTGTCTAGCAATTAGTTGTAAATCACTATTTATTGATATTGTACATTATTTTGTATTAAACTAGTAGTAGTAGTAGTAGCAGTGGTGGGGAGGCCAACGCCAAGCAAGTAGGCCACAATGGACCCTTGTTGCCAACCCCATCAACCCAGCAACCATGCTCTACTCTTCCTTGGTTCCGTCGCCAAACCGCCTCGACCTCGAGATGAAGGCCGTGACGGTCTTCAATTGGACGGTACTTACTTGATTCTTTGGCAGAGTCCTCAATCCGAACAATTCTGCTCGAAGACTCCCAAAAGCCTCGCATTCACACAGGTAGTGGTAGGACGTTTCTTCATCCTCGCCGCATTCCTGGCAAATGGGATCCCTCTCTACGCCTATCAATGTGAGGTGTCTTCTAAGGGCGCAGTGGCCTGTCAGCTACCAAAGGATGCGGCGAAGCGTAGGTCGACTCCTTCCGAGTAGCCAGAGAGCTTTATCTCTGTCCGGCCCCTCCACGAAGTCCCTCGCCTGCCTGCAGCCACCAACCGACCCCCAGTGCCTCTCAATTGCTTCCTCGGTCCATCTGTCCAAGGCGACAGAGACTGTCTTACTACTTATGCCTGTTGCAGGCTCCGGTCCACAGAACGGCCGCCGGGAACCGAGTCTTGCGAGATTATTCGCCAGTGTTCCGGAACCCACACCAGTTTCACCTCCTTTCTCCTGGCTAGTCCACTGACGGCGTCAGTGCACTCCTGAACCAGTGTTGACCTGATTCTGGCCGCGCAGACTGCCCGGAGGACCGCCTGGCTATCCGGGCAGATGTACACACATTTCTCGGGACTCTTCTTCACATCCTGTCTATTGGCCACAGACAGGATAGCATACACCTCTGTTTCGAATGCCGTGGTATATGCGCCAAGAGCATAGCTCTCGCGCACCCCCAGGCCCTCGATGTATATTCCTGCCCCGGAGGATTGTTGGTTCTCCAGCCGCCATCCGTCGGTGAAACAGACCAGGCTTGCGGGCTGGAATGCAACCTCATTTACCCTCCACTGATCCCTACTGGGGATCCTAAGGGTGTATGGTCTAGTCAACCTAATATCGTCCTCGGCATCCCGCACCTTTATGGAGGAAATCGGAATTTCCTTTTCCAGCTCCTTGGCGACTCTTGCATGCCCTATTACTGCTCCCTCTCCGCATCAGTTTCCTGAGTTTCGCATTCTAAGATGCGACGCCATAGCCTCCCTTCTGATGCAGATGGGAAGCGGTGGCAGCATCAACAGGACCTCTAGCGCGGCTGGGGGTGTCGTCTTCATAGCGCCTGTGATACCCAGGATTGCCAGCCTTTGGAGTTTAGCCAGATTCCTGCTGGTAGTTTGGTTCAGACCGCACCACCAGACCAACGCCCCATAGAGGATTCTCGGCCTGACGATGGCAGTGTAGATCCAATGAAGGATCCGAGGATTAAGTCCCCAAGTTCTCCCTATCACACGACGCAGCTGCAATAGGGTTGCTACTCCCGTTCTCACTACTCGTTCTATTTGCGACCCCCATGTTAGTGTATTAAACTAAGTTTAGTGCTAACATTTGTCAGATGAAATCTGTTTCGCGTGGCACGGCAGTGGTTGCCCTGCAAACTTTCAAATTAAAAATATTTGTTTTAACGTGAGTAGCACATTCAAGTATGTATATTGATGGATAGTTGAGATTATTGTTGTCTTAACAAATTTGCTTACAGGAATCCCTACTTTTTAGATGATATATTTCTCTCGCACACTTTTTTGTATGCTAAACACACGATGTGCATTTGTTTAATTATTTACTAAAATATAACACCTTAACACCTTACCGCATTCGCGAATACACATAGGTATAGTGAGCTGCAATGCAAGCAGTCCTATCTACAACATGAGTTATTATATATATATATATATATATATATATATATATATATATATATATATATATATATATATATATATATATATATATATATATATATATATATATATATATTTGATATTTGCCAGACTGTAGAATCACTGCACCTACCGCTGACATAGAGGCATCGACAGACAATACTATAGGTTTATCTACCCTAAAATGTGACAAGACTGGTGCTCTTGTAACAAGTTTTTTTTAATTTCACAAAGACCGCACTGGCATTTTTTCTTAAAACATTCTTAAATGTTCCGATTCCTTTGACAAATTAGGAATGTATGAGGCAAGGTAATTGACCATTCCAAGAAATCTTTGTAAAGACTTTTCATCTGAATGAGTTTACATTTCACAAATTGCCTTAACTTTCTTATAATCTGGAGACATATCATCTTTAGAAAATATATGTCCCATATAACTGACTTCATGTGAACTACATTTACATTTCGACAAATTGAATTTTATGTTTAGCTCTTTTGCCCTGCGAAGCACTTGTTCGAGTCTAAAATGATGTATAGACTGATTTGGACCATAGAATATTAAATCATCTAAGTATATTTCAACTCCTACATCACCAAAAAGTTCTGTCATGACACAGTGAAAATTTTCAGAAGCACAATTTTTCCCAAAAGCTAAGCGTTTGAATCTATACCTGCCGAATGGTGTATTGAAAGTGAGAATCTTTGAGTTCTCTTCATCCAATGGTATAGCGCAAAATCCGGAATTTGCATCTAATGTGGAAAAATACATTACCCTGCTAAACTAGAACGTATACTGTCTATTGTTGGAAGCTGATAATGTGACTTGTGAATGGCTCTATTTAAATTTCGAGGATCCATTCTTTTTGTTTGACAATGACTATTGAACTTACCCACCTTGTAGGTCCATTTACTTTGACAATAACCTCGTCTCTTTCCATTCTAGACAATTCAGGTTTCAATGGTTCATGAAGCTTGAAAGGTATTTTCCGAGGTGGATCTATAACTGGCTGAACACCTTCATCTACTGATAGTTTACACACCTAGGGAATGCAACCTAGACCCTTAAAAACGGATTCATATTTTCTTATTAGTGAATTTGTACCTGTAGTTCCTCTAATTAACTGTATTATTTTTATCAAGTCAAGTTTCTGACATGCAGCAAGACCAAGGATCGTGTTACATGTTATATTTACAACCATAAATGCTATTTTACAAAGACTATCATTTACAAGACATTTCGACTTGCACATACCTAAATAGGGAATACTTGTACCAGCCACTGACGAAAGTTTAATGTAACAGCGATTTATCACATTATAATTGAGGTTACATTTTATAAATTGCTCATAAGGCATAATATTGGTTTCTGCACCAGTATCCAACTGACCTCTAAGAGACACATTATTTATTTTAATGTTTATAAACCTAACTTTATCTGTTTGAAAATTACAACCTATTCTAGAAATAAAATATTCATCCTTCTCACTACTATTTTCATTTTTACCAATATCAAGAGTAACTGAACTGACATTTCACAAATTAGACTTACAAAATCTAGCATTATGGTTCATTTTATGACATCTATTACACTTTATACCAAAAGCTGGACATTGAAATTTATCGATCTGACCACATCTGTTACATATCTCTTTATTTATTATTACTATTATAAGGACTGATTTTACCTGATCTATTTCTTGAGTCTGATCTATTAAGACGTTGATCTCGACTATGAACTGATCTTGGTGAAAATTTCGAGCTTCTTATAAGACGAATTTGTTCACCCTGTACTACATTGACGAATTCTTCCTGGTTCAATTCTTGAGCCCTATATTGCGTTAGTTCCATAGACTTACAAATACGTACTTCCTTTTCCAGAGTGAGCTGATCTTCTTGAAGTAGTTTTTCCTTAATCACTTTATTTGTTTTGGTAAGACCACAGATTAAAATGTATTTTACAAGATATTCACGTAGTTCACCAAACTCACATGACAAGCTCAAGTTAATTGAAGCTGTGACAAAGTCATCTATTGTTTCAGCTGGACCTTGAATTCTTGTGAGGAATCGATGTCATTCCATTGTGATATTCTTTTGTGGGCTGAAATACTTTTCGAATTTAGGAATAAGATCCTCAAAAGTAATTTCTTCAGGTTAGACGTTAAAAGAATAAACAATTTCCATTGCAGGTTCACCAATATAATGCAAAAATAACACTACTTAACGTTCATTTGACTCATTTGAATAATTTCCAAAAACCGTTTAAAACTTCTAAACCACGTTTTCCATTTTTGACTCAAGTTACCCTCTAATACAAGTGGTAAAACTCTTCCTCCAATGCCAGTTGATTGAAAAACACGATTACTATCATGTTTTACTTCATTTCACCCTTCTTGACCGAATTCATCCTCCATTATTTTGATTGTAATTGTTCGAGAATATTGAATTTGTTTCCCTTTTTTTTTAAGGACCAGTTACCCCTGACTATATGGGAGCCTCCCTTTTATACCACACCTGACAACATGTTATATTTAGGATTCTTGTATATTTAGTTATACAATGACTCACTTGTGTTTAGTAATACATTTAATAAACAGTAAGACAATAATGGACAAAACCTTACAACAATTATTAATTGGTACATATAGAATAATTGATACATTTACACATTGACGTCCGACCATCTGTCATATGTCTCTACTCACTGTCCACTGTCATTAGAACAACTTCAACAACACACCACCGGTTATTATCAGCACAGAGTATATTTACATTCTATAATACCTAGTACGCGCACATTTGAAGAATTCTTTCGAATATGTTACCATCGATATCTCTCTATTATCAAAAAAATCTTGTGTTCTAACTCCTTTTGAGAAAAATGCCCAAAGCTCAATTTTCTATAGAGCTAAATAATTAAATTTTGCTATACCTGTAGATAGTGTAAGTCTCTTTAAAGAAACTTGTATTACAAATTTTATTAGTTATACAAAAATTTCCAGAAGGAAGCTTAATTCATATTTATAAAAGTAAGGTATCTGCCAAATTATAAACGTAGCAGTTATTTTCCATTATTAATCGCCAGTATGATTTCGTTTTAGTCAACCTAATTGTTGGGGACCAATGATGTCCGCTTGAATATCTTGCTGGTTCGTTTGAATTAGTGGACTGTATTTCTTGTTGTTTGATATAATATATTGAACTAATAATTTACAAATAATGCACTTAATAATATGATATAACTGTTCTACACCTAGACGTGTTGCTCTTTTTGATTCTGATCGTTGAATAGTGTGCTATGCGTGTTGTTCTCTTGGATTCTGATCGATGAATGCTAGAAAAAGAATGCTCTGCCGACTCTCATAATAGAGGTCCCTTCTACCTGAGGTACCCCTTCTTCCCTTGGTTAACTCTGCCGTCTTCCTTTAAAAGGACCAAAGTACCAATCTTCTGTCGTTCTTGGCAATGTTTCTTCCATTTTGTTCTTTCTGTAATTCGGGTACATATTCTCTTTGCCAGCGTTTCCAACACTGCTGGCAAATGGCTTGTAAATGCTGGTATTTAGATAAACGATTCGTGGGCAGTGATGATACGTCTTCCTCGGGTATGGCCGTCAATGGTCGTCCAATCAGAAAGTGGATAGGAGTGAGTGCACTGTCGTTGTTGGGATCGGAAGACATGGGAGAAAGTGGTCGGGAATTTAATATAGCCTCGATTTGGGCCAGTACAGTATAAAATTGTTCAAATGTTAAATTGATGTTCCCCAGAACCCTGACTAAATACTGTTTAGTGGATTTAATACTTGCCTCCCAAAGGCCACCAAATGTAGGCGATCTAGCTGGTATAAAATGCCAGATGATATTTTCCTTATTACGGTAATTAACTAATTCATTATTGCTATTACTATCTAAAAATGGTGATAACAATTGCAACTTGCCTGTTACGTCAGAATTATTTTGTAATTGTTGTTCCGCTAAAAATGTTTGTTCTTGAGATATTTTTCCTAAAATATTTAATGCTACGTTATGGTTATGATGTGAAAATAAACCAATTTTTCTTTGATCCCTTTTAGGTTTTAAATTATTTATAAATCTTAAGCAGAATGCTGCAATGCGCACCAATTTCGAAAAAGATGAATATTTTTTTATTGTAAAGTCTTGTGGAGGGATGTTTTGCACAGTATAAGAATTATTTTGAACATTTACATCGGGTAAGTTCATTATTTGTTCTGTATTTGTACTTAAACCGGTTACTGAATTATTACAGATTGTCATTGGCAGTTTCCCTGCAATGATCCATCCAAATAACGTAGATTGTAGAACTGGCAAAGAATGACATACATTCGTTTGTTCATTAAGGTTTGATAATCTTTCACCTATACCCTTAATGGCAAATACAGTTTTATTTGTTTCCATTTTAAGCTTTGTACATAAATCCTTTGTAATAAAATTACTTTGACTAGCATTGTCCAATAAAGCCCGACACTGATATATCTTTCCGTGTTTATTTCTAATATTTACAACTACCGTTGATAAGAGAACAGGTAGATAAGGTGAATTACCCTGAACGCTATTGTGTGCATGGGACAATGGCTGGGTTGACCCACCTAAAGCTGCCGGTTTTTTTTTTTGTATGTCAACAACACACCACGAGGGCTTACAGCCTAAATACTATCGTACCGTGGGTGTTGACAAGGAGGAAAGAGGCAGCTTGTTAATTCTGGACTTGAAGGTTTGGAGGTTCGGAGGAGAAGGAAAAACATGTGCCGGCAAGGAATTCCACAACTTGGAAGTCCTCGGGACAAAAGAGCGGGCATAACAAGATGTTCTATGTCTGGTGACCTGGACATTAAAAGGGTGCATTCGCTCTGTTCCCCTGGTAGATCTGCTGGGGGCAGCAGGTGGGGGAATTATGGAGGAAAGCTCCTCTGAGCAGTGCCCGTGCAGATATCTATAAAAGAGAGAGAGGTCACCAACGGCACGTCGGTGGGCCAGGGATGGAAGCCTTTGGGTGAGGGTAGGGTCACCGATGAGACGTATAGCTCTCTTTTGAATGGAGTCCAGGATAGCGAGTGTAGAAGCGGCAGCTGCACCCCAGATGTGGGAGCAGTATTCGAGGTTTGGCCTTATTTGTGAAGTGTATAAGGTATAGAGATTAGTTGGTGAAAAGTATTTGCGAGCCCGGAAGAGGAAACCCAATTTCTTAGCAGCCGCTTCTGCAATTGATGTAACATGTTGGTGCCAATTAAGATTTCGATCCACAGAAATGCCAACAAGAGAGAAGGACTCATTACTTTGAATAACTTGGTTGTTCATTGTGATGGGTCTAGGGCTGCTGTATCTCTTGTGAGAAAGAAAGCAAGACTTAGTTTTGGTGGGGTTGAATTGTACAAGATTTCTACTTCCCCAGTCTAATATTTTTTGGAGGTCCACGGAGACAGAACCCTCCATGAGTCTGCGATCCTCATCTAATTGGGCTAAAGAGACAGGCTTAGAATATTGTATATTTGAGTGGAGGGTGCTGTCGTCCGCGTAACTGTGAACTGGATTGGATGTGCTAGAGAGGAGGTCATTGATGTGGAGAAGAAACAAAGTAGGGGCTAAAGCTGAACCTTGAGGAACTCCTGCATTAATTGGATACAGTTTAGAGGAATGGCCATCCACAACAACAGATATGCTCCTGTTGGAGAGGAAATTTGCTGTCCAGGTACAAAGTTTTGGTGGTAGGCCATAGGCCGGAAGTTTATTAAGCAGCGCTGCGTGCCAGACCTGGTCGAATGCTTTGGATATGTCTAGAGCAACAATCTGGGATTCACCGTGTTGTTCCATAGACTTGTTCCAAGAATAGGTGACAAAGGAAAGGAGGTCGGCAGTCGATCTGCGCTGGCGGAATCCATACTGCCTGTCGTGGATTAGAATGTGTTTTTCAAGGAATTTTAGTAGTTCGGTGTTTATATACTTTTCCATCACTTTAGAGATGACTGAAAGGAGAGAAATAGGCCTGTAGTTGCTAGGAAGCGCTTTGGATCCTTTTTTGGGGATGGGTTGTACTCGAGCAGTTTTCCAGTTACTAAGGAATATGCCTTTATTGTAAGATATCTGAAACAGACGAGTCAGGACAGGAGCAAGTTCTGGTGCGCATTTTTTGAGAACAATTGCTGGGATCTCGTCAAGGCCAGAGGCTTTCCTGGTATTAAGAGAAGAGAGCATCTTTCGTACCTTTTTAGTTTTGAAAATGATATCAGTCATTTTATGCCCAACATTGGGGACTGTTGGTGGTTGAACATTTGGAGGTGGGTTGAGAGTAGAATTTCCGGCGAACAACGAAGCAAAAAATTCAGCCTTGCCCAGGGCGGTAGAACAATTTCATCCCCTGAGACAAGAGGTGGGAACGTGCTCTTGCAGAAATTATTCCCAATAGACTTAGCAAGAGTCCAGAAGGGTTTGCCGCCGTTGGAGCTTGAGAGGACTTTGTTTTTGATGTGGTTATTAAACGAGTTTTTTGCCTCAGAAAGAATGCGGACATAGCGGTTTCTTGCGTCGTTGAATGCTTGACGATTTTCTTGACTGGGATTGTGTCGAAGCGTTTTGTGAGCTTTGACCTTTTCAAGTCTGGCCTTGTCACAGGATTTAGAGAACCAGGGCTTTTGAGTGGCTGGAGAGGTTTTCTGTGTACGTGGAATAAATAATTTTATGCCAGCTTGGATAATTTCGGTGACGTTTTGTGAGATATCAGAGGGGTCAGGATGAGAGAAGCAGACAGACGCCCATGGAAATGAGGAAAAGTAATCCCGCATTTCGTCCCAGTTTGCGGAGTTGTAGTGCCAAACGATACGTGGGTGTGATGACTGTGTGACCTCGGGTTGCATTGCACAGGAAGCAGTGACCATGCCGTGGTCTGAGCGACCAAGGGGGGCGGTGACTGATATCTTATAGCATTCAGGGTTTGTAGTAAGAAGGAGATCCAAGGGATTTGAGCTGTGTGTTGGGATACGAGGAAAGTAAGTAGGTTGCTGAACCATATTGGCCAAAGAATTGCTGACTGCAAAGGCCTCCGCTGCTCTCCCTTGTGGATCGGTTTTTGAAGATCCTAGCCATTCCTTATTATGGACATTGAAGTCGCCAAGAATAGTGACCTCGGAGGAAGGATATTCAGAAATCAGATAGTCGGTTTTTTCAGAAAGGTAGTCAAAGAGCTGGACAAAGTTGTTGTCAGAAGGTGACCGGTAAATGCAACAGATGAATTTAGTTGCAGCCCTGAGAGAGAGTTTTATCCATAGTATGTCTTTTCTTCCAGCTTCTAAATTGGGAAGTCTGGTGCAGGGTAGATTGCTACGGACGTATGCGCACACGCCTCCATGTAATCTAAAGGCAGTAAGGAGCTCATACCCCGGGAAATTAAGGTGATTAGTGGCTGTTTTGGCACTGATTTGGGTTTCGGTGAGGAAGAGGAGTTGGGGCCTGTTAGCCTGGAGGAAATGGTGGACGGAGTTCAGGTTAGAATTTACATATCTTTGATAATTCTTGTGAATTTTGAAATGGTTTTTCCATCAATGTGGTAGCAATAAATGTTTCACCTGTTATTTGTTCGTTCGTTGAAGATTGTTGGGTATTGTAGTTGCCAGGTACCTGATTGTGGACTATCGGTCTATTGTTACAAAGGATTGAGTTATGAAGATTATGACAATATTTACATTTACTTGCCTGGCAGTCTGATAGCGTATGATTGTTACGTAAACAATTTTAGCAAAGTCTTAATCGCCTGACCTCTGCAAACCGCTGAACAAGTGGTAATTTTAAAAATTCACTACATTGATAAAGACAATGTTCACCTTTGCAAAAAAAAACATTTAATATATGACAACCTTTCAAATTTGTGAGCATTATTTGTTGATGCAAGAGAGTTTAACGATTGTTTGTTCCATGTCTTATTATGATGAACCCCAAATGTTTTATTGTTTTTGTCTTTATATGCATAACTTAGATTTTCTAAAATATCGCGTTTATTATTAAGAAAATTTTGTAAATCTTTCATTGTTGGCAATTCTGATTCGCAATTAAATGATTCCCAATCCCTGCGAGTTCTAAGATCGAACTTTTGTGTCAATATATAAATAATAATACGGTCCCAATGATCTGTTGATTCCCCTAATACCTTTAAAGCTCTTAAATGTTTTAAGATATTGTCATATAATTGTCTAAGTTCCGTGTGTGACTCGCGCGTCATGGAGTTTAATTAAAAAATACCCTTAATGTGATTTTGTATTATTAATTTTTTATTCTCATATCTGTGAGTAAGTAATTGCCAAGCCACTTGATAATTTATGGCGGAAATTTCCAGGGACTGTAAAATTTCAGCTGCATCTCCTTCGAGAGATGTCTGCAGGTAACAAAATTTTTGAATGTCTGACAAAAGCTTATTATCCTCTACTAATGCTTTAAAACTATCTTTAAACCTCATCCACTGTTCATATTTACCTGAAAAGGTGGGCATTTTTATTGTTGGTAATTTTACCTGATTAATGTTAGACGAATATTCATTTGTTTCACGCGTACTTTTAATTTCATGATTAGAAGTTACCTTAATATCATTTACATTTGATATAGAAGCATCTTTAACTTTATAATATTCGGAAAGAATAGCTTTAGCTTGAGCTAATGTTGGGAAATAATTTTCTTCAAAACCGTCACGTTGAGCATCTGATTCAGTTGGATCGATTTCATCTAAAATATCTTGAACTGATTCGAATTTTTGCCATAGTGGCTCAATTTTTGATGTTCTTAACTGAATTTGCATTACGACTTGATCGTCTAATTTGGCAGAATTAAGTTTGGAAAGAAAAGTTTTAAAACGCGACTTAGAGTTGTACTTCAATTGAACTTCATAAAGTTAAATTTATTTATTTGAAGTTACAGTACAACGATATATATATTAAAATTTAAATAATATAAAAATTACAATAAAATACATATGAGTAATCTAATACCATTAAGGCTGGATGGCAAAGACTAACTGTTGAATATTAATGTTCGACATATATTTATAGACTATTAATTGCTGATCAATTTCCCCTCGGTAATGTCGCTGCACTTCAACCGGATGCTGAGTCGACGGAAAAGCCGGTGTAGCGCAACGTACCCATATGTGCTGACAGTAGCCTTGGTGTGTGTAGTATACCGGGTGGTGCAACCATAACTCCTCCGGGGCCAGATAGAAAATTTAGGGAAGCTAAATTTTCAAAGTGATATTCTCCAGGGGGATTTCTTCCATGGGGCATCTTTGTTGTTGTTGGTTGGTGTTGGATCTTGGTTCTTTGGTTGGTTTTCTTAGTCTCCATAAAGCACAGACTGCTATCAGGGCAACAATCACGTACAACAGGATGGTCCAGATGCTAGTAGACAGGCTTACTTTCGGATGTTGAACTGCATTCAATAATGACCGTTGGTGTTGTAGTTGATGCTTTGTTTTTTGTAATTCATCCAGATCTATTGATTCTAATTTGATTGGGGCTGTATTTACTACCTCTTGTAGCTGAAAGTTGGTAAGCTTCAACTTGGGTAGTTGGATGTGGTAGGTAGATACTATCTCATTGTGAGATGGGGAGAACATTTGCTTATTTACTGTCATTTGACATCCTTCGGGGATTTGAACCAAGTAGCTTCCTTCTAGATTTGCGGTTTCTTGTCGGCTACGGCATCGTTGGTGTGCTGTACTTTCACGGGGGAATACCATTATCCATTTGTTTGCACTTATCTTCTGGCTCTTCATCTGCTGTATGTTGACTGGGTGGTGTTCGCAAGTTTCGTATCTGGTGGTGAACTTGACCAATTGGACTTCACAAGGGCTGCTATTACTGATCTGATTCATCGTTTGACCTCTGCATAAGTAGTCTCCAGGGCTGACTTCTTGGCATAGTGTGTTTTGTAAGTTATAGCTTTCATCGTTAAGGGCTAGGTATTTGGATTGAGGGATGATGACGGTATAATTTTGACTAGGACCTTGTTTCACAGGAAATGCATAAAGGTGGTAATAGTTATAATGTTTAGATTCTACTAATGGAATTTCAATAGCAAACACTAAAGTATAATTTTTGTAGTAACACTTAATTATTGACACCTCCTCGTATAAAGCTACATTATTTGCATCAAGCTTATAGGGGAGATTGGTTACAAAACTCTCAATTCTTTTAAGTTCTATTAGTAAGTCTTCAGGTTCTAATATGGATGGATGCATTGTTTCTAATCTTGCAAAAGTTATTGCGTTAACTAATGTGCTTAAAATGCTTTTAATATTAATGATTTCTGTAATCAATTGTATATACACCATCTGCAGACGCATTATGTGTTCGTTATTAATTTTTTCCTGTTCGAAACCTAAAGTGATCAACTGCAAACGTTCCTCAATTTTGTTTTGGTTTAAAATGACCGAGGATATGGTTTTATCAAATTTTTCTATGGCCTGTTCTGTTAACATGATTTGATTATCAACTATTGTTTTAATTTTGTCTTGATTTGATGTTAATTGAGAAATTGCCGTATCATAACGTTCTGCATCGTCTGCGTCCATGTTGCCTGTTAAGGTCTTTATGATTGTACCTACAGCATTAACTAGTCCTCTTTTATTACGATTATTATTAGAGGGTATAATTTGGTTAAATATTTTTTGTGTCTCCACAATTTGATGGGAAAGGATATTTTGGTAATTTTGTATCTCGTTTTGATAAAGATTAGAATGTGTGGAATTGTGAATAATGTCATGGATATCTTGGGACTGTTTATCTATGGAACGAAACCCATTGAGAAGTGGTGTTAAAGGGATTACTCGAATAATGGTCCATTTGTCAATGGAATTTTGCATTTTGCCCATGTTAATTGATAATAGTCCGGGGTTGTCATTGATCTTGTCTAATGTTATTCTTTGTCCTTGGGTTTGGATAAGGAAGATGGACCTGAAACATTAGGTCGTTTTAGATTTCGTAAATGACGTTTAGACAATTTTTTGTTTTTTCTTAAAGTCATTATATTTTTGTCAGATATGCTTACAACCTCGTAGGGGCCGTCAAATTTAGGGTTATTCTTGTTTCGTTTGTCTACTTTTGTATATACATGTGTTTGATCTCTAAATAAGTCGGTATCATTGGTTCTATTATTAGCGTTAGAAATGGAGCGAAGCTTATTTTTCTCTATTAATTCTTTCACCTTTTCATATAATAATTTTAATTTATTTTTGTGCGATATTAGATAATCTTGTAATAGCTTTTCATGATCATTTATATCGAAAATATCCCTATTAGAGGTGTGTCCAAAGGTTATTTCTAAGGGGGTGTGATTTGTAGATGTATGTATAGTTGAGTTGTATGCCAGAAGGGCGTAGTTCATTAAATATTTTATGGGGTCTTTAGTGTACGTTTGTCGTAATATTCGAACGTGTTCAATTAGTGTTGAGTGTAGTCTTTCAATGGGACCGTTAGAATTTGGATTTTTAGGTGTAGTAAAATGAATTTTAATTTTGTGAAGCTCTAAAAGATTTTGGATGATTTCCGTTCGAAATTCGGTTCCACTGTCCATAATGATGTGTTCGGGTGTGCCATAGTACGTAAAATACTGTATGAATGCATTAGCAGTTTCTACAGGATTCTTACTACTTATAGGTATTGCTGTCCCTAATTTTGAGAAAGTATCAATGATTGTTAAGAATACTTGATTTTCTATTATAAAGGTGTCAGCATGTATAACCTGAAAGGGTTTACTAGGGGTGTCTGTTAGCATTAAGGGTATATTGGGTGGATTTCTATCGTACTTGGCTCGCTTGCAAATTTCACATTCATTAATATAGGCCGTTATTTTTTCACGCATTCTTTGAAAGTAATACTTCTTGGATATTTGTTTTATAGTTTCTATTATACCTCTATGGTTAGTTTTTCCCTCGTGATAATTTCTAATTACCTCGTTAATCTCTTCATCGTCGGCTAAGGGCAGACGATGCTTGGGGCAACTGATAATAATAGGTGCATTGTTGTTAAATATTTCCACATACACTGAACAGAAATCTTGGTATAATTTTTCTGTTTCGAAATTAAAGTAATACCTTTTGCCTATTGTAGTATATTCCTTTAGAAAATTTATGATTGCTTGTCGATTGTCATTTCTCGGGATTTGCACCAAATATTTATTTTGATTGTTAACCTTTAGTTGTTTTACTGGTCTTGGATTATTATGTACGGGAGATATATAATATTGGTTTAGTTGTTTTTCTATAGGAACATCTGATATCTGAATACCTATTTTTGGTTCTACATTTACTTGTGAATGATCACTGTCTCGTAAGTCGTTATTTTGTTCAAGTGTTGTTTTGTCTGTTCGGCTTATAGGTGGAGTAGTGTTGCTTGAGGTGCTAGGAATTTCTACTGGAATAAAAGAGAGTTCTGGAGGGCTCATTGGCGGAATATATTCGGGTTCAGTTGGTTGCACAACGTCATCAAAATTTGGGGTGTTGAGCTGCCTTTGTAAATCTTGGAGAGGTCTTTCGTCCTCATCAAAATTATTAGCGATTGATGAAATTTCTGCATCCTCTAAAGCATGAACTTGGATGCGGGACAAGGAATCTGCGTTGCAGTTTAGAGACCCTTTTTTATAAATTATTTCATAGTCATATTCCTCGAGTTTTAAACGCCAACGTGTTAATTTTGAATTGGGTTCCTTTAGTTGCATAAGCCATACTAAAGGCCTGTGGTCAGTATATATATAGAACTTACGACCATAAAGATAGGGGCGGAAGTATTTGGTGGCCCAAACAATAGAAAGAAGTTCCCGTTCAATGGTGGAGTATCTCTGCTCTGTTTCATTGAGGGTACGAGAAGCATAACTAATAGGTTTATCATTACCTACTGACCCTTGAGAAAGGACAGCTCCAAGTGCTACATTGGAAGCATCCGTAGTGAGTATAAAGGGTTTTGTGAAATCAGGGTATTGTAATACGGGGTCATTCATTAATATATTTTTGCATGTTTCGAAAGCTTCTATAAAACTACTATCATGAACTATAGTTGCATTTTTTTTTAAGCATCGAGTCAATGGTTTTGTTAATTTACCGAAGTCTTTAATAAATTTTCGGTAGTACCCTACAAGACCTAGAAATCCTTTGATCTCTTTTCTTGTTTTAGGTATGGGGAATTCTCTTACAGCCTTTACTTTATCCGGATTTGGTTTCACGCCTTCGGACGTGATAATGTGCCCGAGGTAGGCTACTTCCTTTTTTAAAAATTCACTCTTGTCAAGCTGTATTTTTAAATTAGCCTTTCTTAACCTTTCGAATACATTTGTCAACCTTTCTATGTGTTCTTGCAAAGAAGTACTGAAAATTATGATGTCATCAAGGTAGGTAAAACATTTTTCATTTTGAATACCCCTAAGGATATTATCCATAGCCCTTTGAAAGGTACTAGGCGCTCCCTTCAACCCGAATGGCATACGCCTGTACATATAGTGCCCCCCTTCAGAGCTGAAGCCAGTTTTTTCCATATCTTCAGGATTCATTTCAATTTGATGATATCCTGAGGCTAAGTCTAAAGTGGTATAGTACTGGCTACGACCTAATTTATCCAATATTTCCGAAATATTGGGTAAGGGATACTTATCACCAATAGTTTGTTCATTAAGACGTCTATAGTCTATGACCATGCGAAATTTTTGTTTGCCACTGGCATCTGATTTTTTGTTAACAATCAGGACAGGGCTATTCCACGGGCTGGAAGATGGCTGAATAATTTTTTGTCTTAACAAGTCGTCAATTTGTCTTTTGACTTCTTGCTTTTGAGCTTCAGGTAATCGATATGGCTTAACAAATACTGGGTTAGGATTAGATAACCTAATACTATGTTTAACTTGATTAGAAAATGATAATGGGACACCTTCGCAATAAAATATGTCTCTGTACTCGTAACATAAGTTTTCTATCATGTCTCGTTCTTCGTCATTAGTGTGATCAAGTCTTAATCTGTTTAAATTTTGAATTTGTAATTTGTCAATTTCATTAGCAGTACCATCTATGTTTTCTAAGTCGATATCTTTGTTATGATGAATGGAATTTAATTCGTTAGTTGAAACAGGTTCTGCATAAATAGCTTTATGTATAATCAGCTGTACGGGATTTTCATTACTATTCACTATAGAGGTTATAGCCTGGCCATTTGAAACTGTCACGATAGATGCAGGAATAATTACGCCTGACTCGAGTTTTATATTATTTATTATGCCTATGTTGGAACTACAGTCCATAGGAAGTTTGACTATTGTTTCACATCTCGCAGGCAGTATTATGTTATTTAATTCTTGTGGTTTCGAGTTACATTCGCGATGTATGTCGTCGTCACATGGTAAATACAAGGGAATGCATGTATGATTCGTTACCAATTTCCTATTATAAAAATCTATTTTAGCTCCCAGTTGTTTGAGAAGGTCAGTACCAATTAACCCATGATATTGATTATTGATGTTAAATACATAGAATTTAAATTTGGCTCTGCCTGTTTTAAATATACTTGGTAGAGGAATTTTTAGAATTTCATTATGAAAACTGGTTTGGTGAACAGATTTAATTTGAAATTTTTCATGCTCTATAAATTTGGAATAAAAATTATGGGCAATATTTTCACATAACAGCGATTTCATCGAACCGGTGTCAAGCATAAGTCGCATTTGAAATGAGGGGTTGATTTCGACCAGTATATAAGGCAATTTAGGGTGGTTTACAGAATTTATCTGTACTATATTTTTTTGTTTAGTTCGATAACCTGAATAAAATTTTGTTCGATGTTATCTGTTTGTTCAAAAGCTGCTTCAGGTCTAGTTTCTTCTTCGTACGTTTCATGATTCGTTTCGTCAAAGTAACGAGCGTCATCTTCAGGAGTTGTATAAGAGTGTGTTTCTGAAGGATAATTTTCATAAGATTCGTCATAAACAGGGTTGTCTGATTTAAATTCATGTTGAACCTCTTGATGGTATAATTGGGTAGGTGATGACTGTGCGTTAGGCCCGTTAGGACCTCTCGGATGAGTATTGAAATTTCTAGATAATGTTTCCATAGGTTCGGGCTGGAAATGTTGTCTAAAATTTGGATTGGGACGTGTATGTATCGAGGAATTTTTTGCAGATACCTCCATAGGTGTTGGCCTATAGTTTGGTCTGAAATTTGGATTTGGTCTGAATACGTTTTGTGTCAGCTGTTGTGGGGGCTGATTACGTAAATTTAAGGGCTTTCTGTATGTGGGTTGGTTATGGAATTGTCGGGGGTGCGTAAAATGCGGAACGTTATTTCTATTATTTTGCTGATTCTGTATGTATTGAGGTTGTTTATTTGGTACATTTGAGTTTTTAAAATTTGTGGATTGATTGTGGAGATATTTCATTTGTTTTTCTCCATATTGAAAATTCTCTTCTTCCAGAACAAGCGACATAGCGTGTTCTAGATTAGTCGGGTTTTGTAGCCTAACTGCTAACCCTAGTTGACCACTCAAACCATGTAAATAGGTTTTCAGTGCCACTTTATCGTAAAATTCATTTTTAATTAAACGAAATGCTTCGTTTGCAGTTGTTAGTCTTACTTTTGAAGCTAAAAGACTACGTGAGTCTTGTATTCTCATACCGAATTGGTATGGGGTTTCTCTAGGGTCTGGCTTTAAGAGCAAGAGGTCCCTAGCTAAACAGTCTTCGTCTCTCTGGTCGCCGAAGTATTGTTGCAATAATTGTTTAATACGAGGCCAATTTGTGGCATCTTCCCTACTACCTATCAATGTTCTAGCTCTACCTTCTAATTTACTTATTACTATTCTAAGCATCCATTGGTTATTTGGATTGTCATCATTTGTTCTATCAACAAATGAAGTGAGAAAATTTTCACACGCTGAAATAAATAAAGCTAAAGTATGCTGGTCCCCATCGTATGCGGGAATAGCATTAATGTGATAATTTTGTAATTGATTTGCCATAATTTGATTGTTATTTGAGCTTATTGTATTTTTCTCTGTTACTATAAGTTTGGGAGGTGCTAAATTTATTTTTACTTTATTATTAAAATTGTCAACTGTCTCTGTTTCAGAGTCTGACATTAATTTATTAATCAATAATTTAAATTTGGGTAAAATTTTAATTAATATTTCCCGTAATATTTGCTTCTAACTTTAATCGATTTTAGATTAAGGTAGGACAAGGAAATTTAAAGGAACAATGAAAGCACTTACGCCAATGTGAAGATGAAGACGATTTCTGTTCTTCTTTGCTTCAGCATCATAAGATACAGCGAATAAGGCAGACAACTTCGTAGGCAGAAGTTCCGTATCAAACCTTATTTTCTCTTATGATCGCTCGCGCACTCACTGTATTTTTAATTGAAAGTTACTTAAATTATTTTTATCAACTTGGACGATGCTGTTCTTTGTTGACTTTGAAGCTGGTTCTGAGTTTTTAACGATAAAAATCGAAGTGCGGACTTTTGCGATTTTTGTCAAAAGGGCACTAAACTCATACTAACGACTGCGCCACTTAGAGTTGTACTTCAATTGAACTTCATAAAGTTAAATTTATTTATTTGAAGTTACAGTACAACGATATATATATTAAAATTTAAATAATATAAAAATTACAATAAAATACATATGAGTAATCTAATACCATTAAGGCTGGATGGCAAAGACTAACTGTTGAATATTAATGTTCGACATATATTTATAGACTATTAATTGCTGATCAATTTCCCCTCGGTAATGTCGCTGCACTTCAACCGGATGCTGAGTCGACGGAAAAGCCGGTGTAGCGCAACGTACCCATATGTGCTGACAGTAGCCTTGGTGTGTGTAGTATACCGGGTGGTGCAACCATAACTCGCGTAACATTACCTTTAATTGTTGTTCTAATGTTTTTTAATTGTTCTGGACTTTTTTTAATTAGATTATCTGATTTTTGACTTTGACTACTTATTACAGACATGATGCAAATAAAAACTGTACGTATACTGACACAAATAGAAACAATATTATACTATAAATAGGTTTTGTTAAATGGTAAATTAATGGAAATGGAAGGGACTTACGATACAGTGAACTTCTGCTGCGCTGATTTCTTGTTTCTTGATCTGATGTGGCTCGAATGATCAAATGTTGTGTTGAATAGTCTGGCTCGAATTGACCAAATGATGTGGCTCGATGGACCAAATGATGTGGCTCGAATGGACCAAATGTTGGGGACCAATGATGTCCGCTTGAATATCTTGCTGGTTCGTTTGAATTAGTGGACTGTATTTCTTGTTGTTTGATATAATATATTGAACTAATAATTTACAAATGATGCACTTAATAATATGATATAACTGTTCTACACCTAGACGTGTTGCTCTTTTTGATTCTGATCGTTGAACAGTGTGCTATGCGTGTTGTTCTCTTGGATTCTGATCGATGAATGCTAGAAAAAGAATGCTCTGCCGACTCTCATAATAGAGGTCCCTTCTACCTGAGGTACCCCTTCTTCCCTTGGTTAAGTCTGCCGTCGACTGTGGCGTCTCGAGCGTTAACACTAATCAAACCTGTTTTTTTTTTTCAATATCAACTATAACAAAATTTTAATTTCAGACTCACAGGTGACAAACTTATTCAGGCGTAAACAGAGTGAGATTTTGTTCAAAACGCATGAAACCTGTGGACTATTGTTTCTCCAAATGTCAAAATAAAACATAAAGAAAAACATACATACATCGACCTGGATTCGATTGCGTAACCTTCTGCTTAGGAGGCAAGCGCGATGTCCCTGGCGCAATCTAAGCATACGTGAACCAACGTTTTACTTGCGTGATACTTTAGATCGGCTTCATGCCTGGGATATTATATTCAAAGTATACGCAACAAGTAATTACAGAATTAGTAGAATTACGATTGAAACATATCCCACGAAAGTTTCGGTCTTATATGACGTATTATGTTTAAGTTTAAAGATAAAAGAAAGTATTTTAGAATCATTTTTATAGAGACTTGGCTGAGATCGTTTTCATTTTTGCCGTATTACGCGACAGCATATATATATATATATATATATATATATATATATATATATATATATATATATATATATATATATATATATATATATATATGCTGCGTTAAAACTGTATTTGGGTCCGTTAAGAAAGCTACAGATATAAGTTATTTTAATTGAGTGCCCCAATAACAATCACTTGGCAAATTTTTATTTTCAGGTCGTCTGTCATTTTCAATAATTAAGGCCGAGATTTCGCGATTGTTGGATCAGGGGTAGTAGGTTTTATGCCTGGTATATATTTGGTTTGGTTACCGTTGATGTATGGTTTATACGTGTTGTATGAATCAATCTACGCCTGGTAGTTAACTACTCTGTCTGTCAGGCATTGGACTTCACCCACTAAGTCGTTTCAACGCTTGTCTTTGGGATTTTATATTTAATTTGGAGAGAACTCTTCATATTGTGTACCAAATTACTTAAAATTCACAACGTACGTTCTTTGCACTATTTCTAGCCACATGTAAAGCCTCATTCCAGTTACTGCGATACTTACAAAAATATAGCGTTTTCAAAAAGTTTTCCCTGATTTTCCATCGGAAAAACTTAAGCATACAGGCTGATTAAGGAACTCGACCTCGGTTTTCGCCCAACCAAGGTTTTTTCCAAGTTTGATTGAAGTCAGTTTAATATTTTTTGAGTTATCGCTCGGGGACATATATATATATATATATATATATATATATATATATATATATATATATATATATATATATATATATATAATGCTTTACTCTTATGAAATCTTGGACGAAACACTCCATTCTTTTGTAGTACTCTGATCATGTAACGATTTGTTCTGTATTTATGCGGAAATCTCTTTGCAACCACACGACATCTTCTGCTAATAATTCTATTATACTCCTCCTAAATAAAAGTTATATTCAAAAGTCGTCGCATATTTTATTTATGTCGGAAGATGACGTTTAAAATTTGCATCTCCTAGGCAACCTGATTAACCGACTAATAATTATTTTTTATCGCAAATAATGTATAAATATCTTCAAATCGGTTGGACTCAGGTATAGGGAATGCTGATACAAATCGAAAGAAAAATAAAAAATACATGAACTAACGTTATAAAATATGTGTTCTGTTTAAAATAAGAGAGTTATTAGGTTTTAAATTTGTCACGATTGACCGGTCTATTTCGGACACCTTGTCTAACTTGCAGTAACTTTAGTAATTTCGAAATATTTTGTGGCATTTTATAATTTGTACCTTAAAATTTCAACTCTTTAGGTTGAAAATAAGAGAGATACAGCTGTGTAAATGTGACATTGTTTTTTTTTATTTTCGAAAAAAGTCAAATATCTCAAAAATAGTTGAGAAAAATGACATAACATGTTAGTAAAACCTACCATAAAATTTAACTAGCAATCTAAATCTGTAATAAAAAAAAACATATTTAATTTGGAATAAGAAAGTTGACGTCTACTTCCGGTATAACCGGAGATCCCATACTAACGTCAATATTTTCGTTGAACTGGAAATTTTGAGGAACCCACGTGCGTGAATTTTCAGAATTTAGTTGTGAGCCGTACTCCAGAAACGGCTAATGTAATATATATATATATATATATATATATATATATATATATATATATATATATATATATATATATATATATATATATATATATAACCAACAAAACTGAAACTGACCTCGAAACATAGGTTACGCGCTCGTTTGAAAAAACCTTTTCAATATTTAAAATATTGGACTTTTTTCTACGAAAATTCGCTAAAACTAAGCGTGTCGTTTGTAATGTATAAGAGTCTCTGACTAATGAAACTTGTATCCACCACTCTCACACAAATACACACTGTAAGCGAGGGTTCTGAATACTTTAAAATCTGCTTCATTTCTTTTTTTTTTACTTTCCACCGAACCGTACAAAAAACGTTGTTCTTATTCCCTGTTATTCGAAGCTTTATAGAGGTCGAGTCACTACTGTTTAGATCTTAATTGAGAATTTAGGGTAGCAACAACAAATTGAGGATTTGCTACAAAATGAACTCATTAACATATTTATTTAGGTACAAAGATATTTTCAAGTCAAGGCTTGTATATTGTCTGTTTTGAAAATCACCTTGTTAGAGGTTTCAACTTAATTGATTCAAGCAAAAGAAATAAAATTCAAACGTTTGAGAAAGTAATTTGTTATTTAAAGAGAGGTTATTTAAGAGCAGGCACTTTTTAATTTTTAAAAGGAACTTACAATAGAAAACGGCGAATATTTCCCAGACATTATATAATAAGTTTTTCGTGTGTTTTCGTTAGGTGGATGATATGTTCGCAGTGTTTAACACAAACATTTGCAGAATATAAGACTTTGTTGCCACATTAAACAATAAATTTGACTCTATAAAATTTGTCCACGAATCAGAAGATAATAATAAATTGCCCTGTCCAGATGTACTAGTTATCAAGAATAAAGACTTTAGAATTCGACGTCCATAGAAAAGAAACCACCACTCTAAACTACATTCTGAATGATCATTGGTATAGTTGCAGTTCGTTTCTTTGTATATTGCGTATAATTGTGTGGAATTCGATATTTAAACAATTAGGAGTTGTAATTGCTGTTGTTTTTAAGTTGTTGTTCGGTGTTGCAGTTACCCAGGGGCTGAATTTGGACTGCATTTACTCCTATGTTAACTCCGCCATGGACGGTCCCAAGCCCAGCTGAGAAAGGAGAAGGGAATACCGTAACCCTACCTAGGCATGTCTGGGGGGGGGGGGGGGCATGCTTGCCTTAACTGGCCGGCATTGCGACGAGAGACCTCTGGATTCGCAAGGAGACAGCTTAGCCGTCCACCCAAGGCGGGTGTGCCATATTCAACCGCCTAGAGTCAGGTACTAACGGAAGTCGGGTCCCAACGGGCACGGGTGAGGGTTGAGGGCTCTGAGGGTACGATAAAACGACTCTAGCAGTCTAATGCCGCTACTGAGGGTGCCGTCAGCGGAAATCGACTCCGGTCGGACGGCAGCGTAACAGAGGGCAAAAAAGCCCCGATAGGGTGCTGTCAGTAAGACGTTCAGTGAGGTGACTGGAATGTTGGGAGTGGGCACTATCCACTCTGAATATCCCTCCTCCTCACTGTAGAATGAAGCGGGCCCTTCTGAGAGTGGGGGGGGGGGTGATCAAACCCCCGGCTATACCCTCGGGAAATGGCACCGCAGGGGAATTAAATCCACCAATAAAATGGGCCCCAATAAAGGAGGTGACATCCTTCCACCAGACCTATTGGGTGCATACAGGCAAAATTGCATCATGCTAAGGCAGCGACATACCTCCTTAGCATGAAATTAAAAGAGGAGCAGATAGACATTGCGCTTCTCCAAAAGCCCTGGACCGCTAGTTCGGACCGAACTAGAGGGCTGGGTAACACTTCTGATAAGATAGTAGATGTGGGCTCTGGTACTAACCCCAGAGCCTGTATCTGGATCAGAAACAACTTGCAGTATTGTACACTATCAGAATACTGCACCAAGGACATGGCAGCCATCCATCTCATGATTACAACCGGGGGAACCAGGCTGGAAGTAGTGGCCTGTTCGGCCTATTTCCCCGGAGACAGAGATGCAGAACAACCACCTCCAGCAGAGGTGCGGAAATCGATCACCTACTGCAAGAGGAACCATTATCACCTCGTAATGGGTTGTGATTCAAATTCCCATCATCTGGTTTGGGGGATCACAGACACTAACAGACGAGGTGAGTCACTATTATAGGGGAGGATCTGGTTGTCAACAACATAGGCTCGGAACCCACCTTTCTAACGGTGAATCGAAGAGAGGTTTTGGATCTCACTATCAGCTCAAGGCTGTTGAGCTCAAAAATCCTCAAATGGAGGGTGTCGTCTGAATCCTCGTGTTCGGACCATGCCCACATCCTATTTGAGATTGAAATAGGCCCTAGACCTGTGGTGCAGTATCTCGACCCGAGGAGGACGGATTGGGAGGGGTACAAGCAATCCCTCGCCGCCCGACTTGTATCTGCTATCCCCACAGTGAGGGATCCTGAAGAGAGTGAGATTGCGGCTGAACAGGTAAGGGATGCTGTGGTCTCAGCATATCACGAAAACTGTCCACTAAAGTCAAGAAAAGATAGTCGAGGGTCTACTTGGTGGATCAATAACCTCGAAAAAAATTACGAAGAGAAGTGAGACGTCTCTTCAATCGTGCTAAGACAACAGGCAACTGGGAACAATATAAATCCGCTCACACATTACAACAAAGAGATAAGGAACGCTAAGAGGGAATCCTGGAGGAGGTTCTGCGGGGACATCTCTAATTTGAACAGCAGCGCCAGAATCCACAGAATTCTCTCACACGACCGTGTCCAGGAACTGGGATCGTTAAAACGAGCAGATGGCTCCTTTACTGAATCATGGAAAGAAACGTTAAAGCTCTTAGCACACACACACACTTCCCAGATTGTCTGATCCTAAGCCACGAAGATGTGCTGCCAGCTGAGGGTCGATTTAA
The DNA here is from genome assembly GCA_964006375.1 of Tillus elongatus. Classification (NCBI taxonomy): domain Eukaryota; kingdom Metazoa; phylum Arthropoda; class Insecta; order Coleoptera; family Cleridae; genus Tillus; species Tillus elongatus. The sequence goes on from OZ023262.1 coordinate 269,236,261, forward strand.
ACGCTCTCAAAGGGAGGACTGGCGGGTTGCTCGGAGAATAGTTACAGCCTCGGCGGTGGAGTGTGCTGTAAAACATTTCCAGCCATTCCAGGCGCCATGGGAGGATGGGGTGGTACCGGTCCTACTACAAAATGGACTGGAGATTCTCCTACATGTCCTAATCAGGCTGTATGGAGCCAATCTGGCTTGGAACTATAGTACATCCAGCTGGACGGTGATTAGGGGGGTTTACATACCCAAATTGGGACGTAATGATCTCCTACCCACATCACTGAGACCTCTCCGTATTACATCATTCCTCTTGAAAGGATTGTAAAAAATACTGGACAGACACATTAGGGGGAGCATATTAGTCAACAACCCCTTTAATACCCACCAGTATGCCTACCAAACTGGCAAATCTACTGAGTTAGCACTCAATGACCTCGTCGAGAAGATCACATACTCCCTGGATAATTGGGAGGTGGCGGTGGCTGCATTTCTCGACATTGAAGGAGCATTCAACAATGCATTACCCATCTCCGTCTACGAAGCCACTATCGCTAGAGGGGTGGAACCTACCATTTGTGGATGGATCGGAAGCATGCTCCACAATCGGACCGTTATTACCTCGCTGCAGGGGGAGGTGGTCAGCTTCCAGGCTGCTAGGAGGTGCCCTGAGGGGGGAGTTCTTTCCCCCCTGCTGTGGTTCCTCTTTGTGGACGATTTGCTGGCTATCCTGGGACTGTGGGAGGTTAAGGTCCAGGCGTATGCTGATAATCTAGTCATAATTGTTAGGGGCAAATATGAGGAGAGACTAACAAGTACTCTTCAAGAGGCACTAAATGTAGTGAATTATTGGTGTCGGAGGGAACAGATGTCTGTGAACCCCCGCAAAATGATCATTGTTCCATTTACCAGAAGAAAAAGGCTGGATAAATTAAAACCACCTATTCTTATGGGGGAAACTATTCTATTTACGGAAAAAGCAAAATATCTGGGGGTTACCCTAGATAAAAAGCTCAACTTGGACGTACAGTTAGAAAATGTAATCCGTAGGGGTAAACTGTCCCCGTGGACATGCCGTAGAATCTGTGGAAATAACTGGGGAACAAACCCCCAACAGATGTACTGGCTCTATGTAGTGGTTATCAGACCAATGATAACATATGGAGCCATAGTTTGGTGGCCCAAGGGACTTCGTGGTATTGCGAGGTCCAAACTGGCTCATCTACAGAGACAAGCTTGTCTGATGATAACGGGAGCGATAAGCACCGCACCATCAGCCGCTCTGAAGGTCCTCCTTAAAATTCCACCTCTTCACATATGGCTGGAGAGGGTGGCGCGGTGGACAACGTACAGATTAAAACAAACGACCGACAGCATGCCGAAGGAAATCAGTGTGGGAGGGTGCGGACTGCTTGATGACATTGAGGGTCATGAGATTCTGGGAATGGTCTCAGACTTGATGCCTACAAAGATCAGTAGAGATTTTTTTTCAAGAACCTCCTCCTGGAAAGGGAGGACTGGGGACAAAATCAAACGACCCTTTTGAGAGATGATCTCTGCTGGTATGCTGACGGCTCCAAAACCAATAAGGGAGTAGGAGCCGGCGCATATGGGGGCAACACCAATGCTAGACTATCAACTAGCCTCGGCAAGTACGCAACCCTACACCATGCAGAAGTGTATGCCATCGAGATGTGTGCAAGGGAAACTATAGGAAACCAGTGCACACACAAATCGATAAAGATATATACAGATAGCCAAGCTGCAATAAATGCTCTTGGTTTCTACCGTTGCAATTCAAAAACGGTATGGAGTTGTAAATCTGCCTTCAACGAACTGAGCAGCTGTAATGAGGTGTCATTGGTCTGGATACTGGGTCACTCGGACCATGATGGAAATGTTGCGGCCGACGCGCTTGCCAGGAGTGGTGCCCAGAGGGACTTTATCGGACCAGAACCGGTGCTGGTGATAACATCATGCACAGAAAACGCACCTGGACAGAAAGAATGACAAGCCAGCAATGGCAAAATCTGCCAGGATTAGCTCACTCTAAGGCCTTCATAAATTGCCTGTCTGAGTCTAGGGCTAAAAAAACTTCTAAAGTTAAACAGACAACAACTGAGTACTCTAGTCGGCCTGTATACAGGACACTGCCGCTTGCGTCACCACATGCACCGTATTGGAGTCGGTCAGGAGACCGAGTGCCGGCTGTGTATGGAGAGTGACGAGACAGCAGATCACGTACTGTGTTCCTGTTCGGCGGCGGACAAGACTAGATACCTGCTCTTTGGCAAGACAAAGCTTGCTCCGGAAGATCTGGATCAACTTTCGCCCACAAAGGTTATAGACATCTGCAGGAGGCTGGCTTTGTTGTGCGAAATATAGACCATTAGGCGTGAGCCACAATAGACCTGGTCGCGGTGGAGGGACCGGTATGGCCCACTCACATTCAAACCTAACCTAACCTAACTTACTCCTATGTTAAGGATTTTGCGGAGTTTTCATATGACTGGCGACTGGCGGATAGCATTGAGCAATATAACACATTTTTGTCTGAAGTAGAAAATACATGCTTTAGTATTTATTATCATAACATCAGAAGTATTTCCAAAAATATTGATGAGCTAAAAGTTCTGTTAGAAGGATTTAACAGTGAATTTGACTGTATAGTACTGACAGAAACATGGAAATTTAATAATCCAGAAATATCTAATATTAGCAATTATAGAATGATATGGGGAAGTAAATCAGAACGATGGTGTCTTAATTTATTTAAAAAATGAAATTCCTTGTGAATATAAAATTCTCAAGCTTGGCGAAACAAACATACTGTAACTTCAGATAAAATACAATTCAAGGAGCGTTATAATAACGGCAGTGTACAGATGGCCTGCAACATGTCCTAGATAGTTTACAAAGAATTTGGATAAATATATGAAGGAATGTAAAAAAGGGAGGATATGCATGTTTTTCTGGGCGACATCAATATTAATATATGTTCTGAGGAAGAAACTGCCGTTCGGTATTTAAATGCGATGAGTGAACATGGATTTGTTGTGACAAGTGTGGATTTTACTATGATGCAGGGAAATGCAGCTAGCTGTATTGGTTGAGTTTTTATTAAAAGTAAATTGCACAAAGAATATTTTCACCCAATCCTTATGAAAGTAGGTGTTGGTGACCATTATAGTTATATTCTGCAGATAGATCTGAAAGTGAAAAAGATCCAGAATAACAGAGATGAAAGGATATATAGAATAAACAGAGAAAAGTTCTACAATGAAATCAGTAAAGAGAGCTGGGCCAGTGTTTACATGGAATGATCGTACGTACGCACAAAAAATGGCCACTCTGAATTTTTCAGCAAAGAGGTTAATTAATTTTCCTTTAAGTAAAAGTAGATATACCAAAGAACTAACGTATATTAAGAACGTGTCCCAATATAACGGCTACACTGCTTGCCTAGCGGAGAAATTCATTAACAAACAGAAATCAGAGAAAATGTTAGCGGAATCACCGACGTTTAGAAGAGGGAAAGCTTTTGCTTGGTTACCATTTGAACTTCGAATCACGAGAGGTCTAGATAGCATTAGCATTTTTTTAAGACAATTTGCAATTAACATTTTCGACAAAAAATACTTTAAAAACTTACTAGGTAACCCAAAAGACGAGGATAGTATGGCCAAAATGTAGGGAATTTATAAAATAAATTGTGAAGACTGTAATCTTAAATACGTCGGACAAACAAAAATATCTATTGCAATTAGATTCAAGGAACATTTAGCACAATTAGGATACGGTACTATAGATAGATCTTTCGTTGCCTGACATATTTGGGATAATTACCTCCACGTTAATGTAAATAATCTAGAAATAATAGAAAATATTCGATAACAGGGACAGCTAAACGCTTTCGAGAGTATATATATATATATATATATATATATATATATATATATATATATATATATATCTGTAAATATCTGTATTCTTTGTTATCTCCGGACGTGCTTCTGCCGGTTTTTTTTATTTTATAGAGCAATCTATCAGGGGACTACTCATAGGCGACGAAGCGAGGTTCATACATTTTAATTACTACTATATTTGGCAATATATATATATATATATATATATATATATATATATATATATATATATATATATATATATATATATATGTATATATATATATATATATATATATATATATATATATATATATATATATATATATTGCCAAATATAGTAGTAATTAAAATGTATGAACCTCGCTTCGTGTAGTCCCCTGATAGATTGCTCTATAAAATAAAAAAATCGGCAGAAGCACGTCCGGAGATAACAAAGAATACAGATATTTTCGCCAAACAAAAATATGTAAAATTAGGTGTCATTGAACCTTCCAAACTCGATAGTGACCGACTACCTGCAGATTTGCAGAAGAATATAAATGGAGTTTCGGATAGAAGATATCTCCAATTATTCATCCTCTGATGGCGCTAACTTGGTTAGTAAAACTTTCGTTAGATCTTTTAAAATGTGCTGTGTTGATTTGGGTTGTCCAAGTGTGCGCATCTGTGCTCATCACAGGTGCCAATCTTCACATACTTATCTAATAACTGTTACATAAAATAAACGACATTCTCACTTGCTACTTTGTAAACCGCCGTGTTTATCTCTAATAAAAGCAGTAAGTGAACTTGAGACAATATCGTACATTAAACATGAAAATAATTGAAGGTCTCGCATCAAATAACTACTGGCGAGAATAATCTTGTTGCCCAGATTTACAACGCAACAGCAGTTAACTTTTGTCACTAAAATTTCCATCACAAATTGTTGACGTGTGTTAAAGAAAATTTAATTAGTGAAGTTTTATCTCGGCTTCGGTTAACCACGAGGATTTTTTTTACATCGCTCCGTCTTAGAATCCAAATATACAGGGTGAAGCATTTCTACGGTACAGCTCAGTATCTACCTATTAATACGTGAAAAAAAAAACTTTGTATTCCTTTTTTAATACATTGCGCAAACGGAAGAGTGTGAGATTCGGAATAGTTAGAGCTAATAAGGAAAAGAAGTGCAGAAACATCAAATTTATGTACAAATAGATTAATTAAACAATGCTCTGTTTGAATTATATAGTCGGATTCCCCGAACCGTGCTAGTTCTGAGCATACCGTTAATATCTAATCGGGCTATGTCAAATACATATTACTCTATTGTCAAACAGATATATATATATATATATATATATATATATATATATATATATATATATATATATATATATATATATATATATATATATATATATATATATATATATATATATATATATATATATATATTCATCAAAACCTTTTTAAAGACAAATTTATTTTCTTTTAACACATATAAAGATTTCTCGGATCCTTCTAAAATTTTACAAATATTGACAATTGAAATTTGTTACAAGTTTTATGTTATTCAATCTAAATACAAACTGATTGTGTGCTATTAAACTTTCCCGCGGTATCTTATCTTATAAAGCGTTTCCATATGAACCACACATTTTTACTATGCCTTCTCTCTATGCAACCAAAATTGACAAAATGGACGAGATTAATATTTTTAGATTTCGTGGTGCCCTCTTGATGTTTAATGGAGACTCCTTGTTCTAATTCTATTTTACGAAGTTATATCGGCATAGATGAAAAATTATTCGTTCATTCTACCTCTATAGACTTTGTGAGGTTAAGTTACAAGCACTCACGATAATTGTATTGTTAAACTGAATTATGTTACAAATACCTTGTTTACGAATTGGAGTCACTTGGCTAAGATTCAAAATATTTATTTTTTATCCTTATTTTGATTTTGTATCGAAAAAGTAACCTCATTTTCAATCGAAAATTCTCACGTCAGAAAAGCTGCTTTTAAAAAAAAGTGTGTTTCTAGTTTTGAAAATGATATCCGTCATTTTATGCGCGACATTTGGGACTGGTGGTGATTGAACATTTTGAGGTGGGTTGAGAGTAGAATTTCCGGCGAACAACAAGGCAAAAAGTTCAGCCTTGTCTAGGGCAGTAGAAACAATTTCATCCCTTGAAACAAGAGGTGGGAACGTGCTCTTGTAGAAATTATTCCCAATAGACTTGGCAAGAGTCCAGAAGGATTTGCTGCCGTTGGAGCTTGAGAGGACTTTGTTTTTGATGTGGTTATTAAACGAGTTTTTTGCCTCAGTTAGAATGCGGACATAGCAGTTTCTGGCGTCGTTAAATTCTTGACGGTTTTCTTGACTGGGATTGTGTAGAAGCGTTTTTTTTTGAGCTTTGACTTTTTCAAGTCTAGCCTTGTCACAGGATTTAGAGAACCATGTCTTTTAAGTGGCTGAAAAGGTTTTCTGTGTACGTGGAATAAATAACTCGCTGCCAACTTGGATGACTTTGGTGACATTTTGTGAGATATCAGAGGGTCAGGATGAGAGAAGCAGACAGAAGCCCATGGAAATGAGGAAAAGTGATCCCGCATTTCGTCCCAGTTTGCGGAGTTGTAGTGCCAAGCGATACGTTGGTGTGATGACTGTGTGACCTCGGGTTGCATTGCGCGGGAAGCAGTGACCGTGCAGTGGTCTGTGCGACCAAGTGACTGATGTTTTATAGCATTCAGGTTTTGTAGTAAGAAGGAAATCCAAGGGACTTGAGCTGTGTGTTGGGATGCGAGGAAAGTAAGTGGGTTGCTGAACTATATTGGCTAAATAATTGGTGACTGCGAAGGCCTCCGCTGCTCTCGGTTGTGGATCGCTTTTTGAAGATCCTAGCCATTCCTTATTATATACATTGAAGTCACCAAGAATAGTGAGCTCGGAGGAAGGATATTTAGGAATCAGATGGTCAGTTTTTCAGAAAGGTAGTCGAAGAGTTGGACAAAGTTGTTTTCAGAAGGTGACCGGTAAATGCAACAGATGAATTTAGTTGCAGCCCTGAGAGAGAGTTTCATCGAGAGTATGTCTTTTCTTCCAACTTCCAATAATTTTGATTTTATGATAATAGAAAGAGGAGAAATTCTTCAAATGTGCTTGTATTAGGACCTCTAAGCTCAATCTTCGACGTCTGTTGCAATAAAAAATATTACTTTTAGTAATATGCCGTAGTATTAATAGTGTAAAATTCTTATGATAATTCACTATTACAGCGTACTTGGTGCGTCTCGAAATTTTAAATATTGAAATACCAGCAGTGTATATTTTAAATATGTTTCCGTAATGCATTTCTGCTTTAGACACTTTTTGTTAGACATCGTAGCACTCCTTTATGAAAAATAAATCATTTACGTAGCTCTCGTATTCTGAAGTACGCAGATTAAAAAGAAGCAAACGGCGTTCGCCTTTCCTCAAGAAGCTGAAGGCCGGAACGGATTAGATGCTGCAGCGTGTCATTCAGGCGCGAGATGTAAAATATCAACGTCATGTTGCTTGATAAGTTCTAAACTCTCCCAAGCGTATGATTTACACATTTTTGTGATATTTTATTACGGACTAATTTCCGTACATGAAACATTTATCATCGCATGCTTCATAACTCTAAACTGGCACGCAGTAACGCATTTCGGAAACACGCATTAGACAAAATTAATGTTGGTATTTCATCTTGGCGCGGATTCTGTTGTTTCTGGTGAACGCAGATAAATTGAGTTCAGAGTATGCATGAAATCAGATAGTCATCTGAACAGAAGCAATTACAGGCGAATAAAAAAGTAACTTAAAACATACATTAAAGCAATAAACGGCGCTGCAGCTAATTGAGAAAGTTAGTTCGTTTGTTTCTAAACGCGTGGATGACTGCGATTGATTGAATGGCAGATCTAGCTAGTTAATTAGGCTACAATTTTACTACTACATCGTTACATTTGCCGGCGACAAAAATTGCAAATTGTATTTTTCGCTTAAACGTCGTAAAAAATGTCAAAACATGATTTGCGAACGATAATTTGTTTTTCTGCCGATCTGCCGATCTGTCGCTCTGTCGGTCTGTCGGTCTGTCGGTCTGTCGGTCTGTCGGTCTGTCGGTCCGTCGGTCTGTCGGTCCGTCGGTCCGACGGTCCGTCGGTATGTCGGTCTGTCGATATGTCGGTCTGTCGGTCTGTCGGTCCCGTAACTTTCTTGCGGGTTGTTCCAACGAAACTTCTCTTGTTTACGTTGTTCTGGTTTATACATTGATGGTAGTTGTATGCATGCAGAGGTAGAAGGGGAACCTTTGCGACAAAGCAGCGAACGAAGATTTTCAATTTATGTTTAAATTGTTACTCCATTTCATTTGTTTAAAATATTTTTCCAAAAATGAAATTTAGGTTGCCTTGTTTGTCAGTCTTGCAATATTTCATCCTTTTCAAAAAGTGTGGATACAGCAATTGTAAGTAAGTGTTGAAAAAGTCTGGGTGCAGCAAACATATTATGGTACAGAGTTTTTGTAAAAATATTTGAAATATGATAACTCAATTTCCTATTAAGCTAGAATCTTTTATCTTGAACCACAGTAACACCTATGCAAGGGTTGCGGTGCTATCGGGGCGGCAAGGCCGCGGACGAGCCCTGAGGGAACAAAAAAAAACACCTATGCAAACGCAGCCTGGGTACTAAATTAAAGAAAAATAACATCATGAGCTTAGAGTATAACTACAAGTTGGTTTTAAAAAACTTTTGTTGTTGTTTTGTTTGCAAAAACTTGTTCGATTTGGTTGACGAAAACAAAACCATCCAAGCAATTAAAATGAGAAATACATTTCATTGATTGTTGTTGCCCTTACTTGGTGAAACTGGTCCATACTACATACAGACTTAGAGACTACTTCTCTGGCTTCACTGTTGATTTTCTTTTTTGTTGGTAGAGGACGTAGCCAGCGCGTAAGCTAACTGGGGCAAGTGGCCCTTATGAATTCTGGATGTTTTAGGATGTTCTTCAACGTTTCAGAAATTTCAAGATTTACACTGTTTTCGTATGAAGCGCTTTTCACTCACAATGGCGTTACGAATTTGCATAATCGTCACATCTGGGCACAAGAAAATCCGCATGCGATAGTCGAAGCTCGTCATCAAGTCAACTTTAGATTGAACGCATGGGCAAGAATAATTGATGACTTACTCTTAGGCCCAGTTTTTTTTTGCCAACTCGAGTAAATGCGGATGTATTTATAACATTTTTACAGAACGAGTTCGTATATTTACTTGAGGATATGCCGCTGGAAATTCGGCGAAATATGTGGCTACAACTGGACGGTGCTCCGCCTTATTTCGGAAGAGACGTTCGACGACATTTAAATAACACATTCAATGGCCGTTGGATTTGTCAGGGGGTAGATGCACCTGTCAACTGGCCAGTCCGATCCCCCGACCTCAACCCCTTAGATTTTAGTTTCTGTGGATATATGAAAGAATTTGTGTACAGGGTGCCCATACTTGTTGCAGAACATCTGCGGGAACGAATCCTACAAGGCGCAGAGGAATACCGTATGAAACCAGACATTTTCAAAAAAATTCGATTTTCTCTTATCAAAAGAATTCCCCATGTGCATCCAAGAGGGTGGTAGCTATATTGAGCATTTAACTTAATTATAATTTTATTTCTATAACATTGCTTTACCTACCGTTTTGCATTATTTTTTGTTGAGTTTTCATGTTAATAGTAGACTGGCAGTTTAAGTTTAATACAATTTATACTTATAAAACGGTTTTGATGACTTTTAGTTACATATGTGTGAAACATAGTAGTAGTTATGTATTCAAGTATCAATATTTATGGCAATGAAATGAGAGACAATTTCTGTGTAATACATTCACTATTCTGATTGCAAATGAATAAAAAAAATTACAATTTCTTTAAATTTGTTGAGACGTGTCACCGGCGTTCAAGAACGCAAATAACCTACGATATTAGTTTCTATTAGACCACCCGCGCCTAAATAAAAATTGCATGTTAATTTGTCTTATTCACGCAGATGTCGTCTAGTCGTGGTATAAGGCTACATGTTATATTTCTGGAGATAACATTTCTCACCTGTTTGGGTCCGACCATACAACTTACAATAACTCATAAACAAGTCGTTTTATCAAAATTCAACCAGAGAAACAAAAGTTATTAAATAATGTTTTCTAACAACAGAAATTTGTTTTGAAAACATTGGCGTGAGCACAAAAAAGTTTAGAGCGTCAATACTTGTTCCACCCCCCTTGTACCACCCTTGGGATTTGATTTTTCTCTCATCATCTGCACAGATGGCGTCTAGTTCTGAAATAAGACTACGTGCAAAATTTAATGGAGATAACTTAAAAAACATAAAAATTAGAAATGAAAAAATTTCGTAGGTTCTTTCTCACCTGTTTGGGTCCGACCATACAACTTACAATAACTCATAAACAAGTCGCTTGATCAAAATTCAACTAGGGAAACAAAAGTTGTAAAATTATTTTTTCTAACACAATCCATTTGCTTTGAAAAACCATTGGCGTGCGTACAAAAAACTTTAGAGGGTCAATACTTGTTCCATCTCCCTGCACCCCTCTTGGGATTTGCTTTTTCTCTCCTCATCTATACAGATGGCGTCTAGTTCTAAAATAAGACTACGTGCAAAATTTCATGAAGATAACTTCAAAAACAAAAAATTAGAAATAAAAGATATTTTTAAAGTTCAATTTTAACACTCTGTATTTCGAAAACGGGGCCCCCAGAAGAAAAATGTTATAAGAAAGGTCATAAAATTTTCGTTCGCGAAACCGTGGTTAGCGGACTGGCCCACTATTTTGTAACACCCTGTGTATATATATACAGGGTGTTACTTAATGATAGGGCGGAATTTTAAGGGCGCATTCCTGAACCAAATTCAAGTAGAAAAGTTCATATAAACATGTGTCCTGAAGAGTCTGTTTTTCAAGATACAGGGTGTCAAAGTTTAAAAAAAAAATTGTTTTTTTTTATTAATATCTTAATGATAATTTTGCCCATTTTGTTGAAATCTAGTAGAGTTAGTCATTATAATAAGACGCTAAGTTGGCACTAACTAAAAGATAATTATAAGTTCCAGTGGCGTCTCGAGCGGCAGTCTCACGAATAATATTGACTAAAAAAATGTACGCTACTGAGTTTTTTTTTAATCTTATTTTTTTTTTTTTTAGATTAAGCACCTAGAAATACAACTTTTTTGCCTCCTATTATCTTTTCGTATATTACTTCCTTTTCGGGGAAAAAAAATAAATGTCGAAAAATTGTTAAAATAAAATCAAGTTAATTGTGATCGATCAGAATATTTATTTTTAAGCCATTTTTTTAAAATATAACAAACGAAAAGTAATAACTATTTACAAAAAATGTTGGAAATGACTACCTTCCGCTTCTATGCAGGCATGTGTTCTCCTTCTCATCGAGCGACGAACTCTTTCGAAAATTCCATTAGTGTTACGTATGGTTTCACATCCGTCAACAATTATATTCCTTAGTTGTTCTACTGACTCGATTGGTGTAACATAAACTAATGCTTTTAGGTGCCCCCACAAAAAAAATCTAGGCTATTTAAATCAGACGATCTAGGTGGCCAGAATTGTGGTCCTCCACGACCTATCCACCGATTTTGGTCAGCTCCATTCAAATACTCACGAGCCAATATGCTAAAGTGGGCAGGAGCACCGTCATGCATGAACCAATGTTGTTGACGTAAATATAAAGGAACATCTTCAAGAAGCAGTGGCAAATCAGTTTGTAGAAAATGACTGTAAGATTGTCCGTTAAGACGTTGTGGTAAAAAAAATGGTCCAATCAAATAGTCATCTACGTTGACAGAAAATTGTTCCTGAAACTGTGTCTCTGTAATAGCATGAGGATTTTCTTGGGTCCAGTTATGACTATTTCGAAAATTAATTATTGCATTTCTGGAAAAATGGGCTTCGTCCGTAAACATAATGATGGAATCAAAGTGAGGATTTTCTGAAAGTCTTTGATGATACCATCTACAAAATTGCGCACGTGGTTCAAAATCTCTTGGCAGAAGTGCCTGAACTCTTTGTACGTGATAAGGATCCAACAAGGAATCTCTTAAAATTTCCCATACCGTTTTATAGCAAATATTTAATTGCCTACCTATTTTTCGGGTACTAGTTGCAGGATTCTCTTCGACCGCATGTAGGACAGCCTCCTCAACTGCTGGAGTTCGGATTGTACGAGGTCTTCCGTCAGAGGTATTATGTTTAAGACTGCCAGATTCAGTCAGACGACGATGAATATTTATGAACATTTGTCTACCTGGAAGGACACGATAAAGGATACCTTTCTTGATAGAGCCGTCGGGCCTCCACCGAATTACCATTGGCAAGACCATAAAGGAAATGCATTTGTGTCATCTCCAAATTAGAATAGTTATTTACCATTTTTTAATAGCACAATTAACCTTTTGACCAGAGGGAAAATAATAACAAACTGTCGCAGAAAGTCAAAAACATTATGCTCATAATGTCAAAACAACGTTTCCTAGCAACGCTCACAATTAACTTGATTTCATTTTAACAATTATTCGACATGCAATGAAGTCGTTTTCATTTTTTTCCTCGAAAAGGAAGTAATATACAAAAAATATTAAGAGGCAAAAAAGTTTTATTTTTAGGTGCTTAATCTGAAAAAAAATTAAAATTAAAAAAAATTTAGTAGCGTACATTTTTTTTAGTCAATATTATTCGTGAGACTGCCCCTCGAGACGCCACTGGAACTTATAATTATCTTTTAGTTAGTGCCAACTTAGCACCTTATTACAGTGAATAACCCTGCCAGATTTCAACAAAGTGAGCAAAAGAATCATTAAGATATTAATAAAAAAACAATTATTTTTTTAAACTTTGACACCCTGTATCTTGAAAACCAGACTCTAGGACACATATTTATATGAACTTTTCTACTTGAATTTTGTTCAGGAACGCGCCCTTGAAATTACGCCCTATCATTAAGTAACACCCTGTATATATATATATATATATATATATATATATATATATATATATATATATATATATATATATATATATATATATATATATATATATATATATATCGTAGAACAAAAAAATTGCTAATGAGGGGTTGCTATTAAAAAAAAATTAAAAAGTTGATAAGTCTAAAACAAATAGTGTTCTAAAATATGTTCTCATGCAATATTATGTATCCTTATGGAATAAAATCAACGCGCGCAAGAATTCTTACCAAAAGATATATTTTGCTTTTACTTAACGTATTCCGAACTTTAACCGCGTACTGTATATATCCATACGATATGTTATACCCCATCATACTACGCACGTAATTATTTTCTCGCCGATTATCCAATAGTGATATTTTAACTTGACCTAGAGAATCAGCGACCATAAGTTAATAATTTAATTAAAAAATGTTTAGTAATTTTTCTGTTCTGAAAAAACAACAAGGTTGCATAAAGAAGTAGGATATAAAAATGTATCAAACCAGGGCCTCATTTATTAAACGATCATGAAAATAGTTTGATGCCAAACTTGGTTAAAATTACCAAAACTTTCGAGGATAGTCATTTTTTTTATACAAGCAGGTACATATATTATCATCTTAGAAACTACGCGGCTATGGATGACAACGCTGTTAACAGAACTCACCCTTCTCAGGATAGTTGACTACAGTTTGCGGAAAGTTCTAACATAAAAACTACCATCACGCGGGAAACTTTAATTTAAGACAAGATTGTCTCCGAACTCTCACTAAGCTAATAAAGCGACACTTAAAATGTACCAAATGTTAATTTTTTATATTAAGCATTAATCTTAAAAGCAACCAACTACCTACCAAACACACTTTAAAACTTTCACTAACATATTAAAACAAGCATCTAAATATAATTTTATTACGTGTTTCTAATTATTTTAACATCGTAGTTAATTAACCAATTACATAAGCTCCTATAGTTAGTCTATAAAATAACGTTCATAAAATATTTACAGAACTTTAGAAAGCTCCGTAAAGGCGCGCTAGTTCAGAGGCGACGTCGAGTAAGGGCGTCCGGAATACACGTCGTTTGGCAACTGGTTTGTCGGAGCGCAACTGAACGTCGCGACGCTCTATTTCGAAAAGTTTTAATAGGAGACGGCGCAAACAGCGACAATAGTTTTTGTTTTTTCAGGAATATGTGTCATCAAATGCAGAAACATTACGGGTCACGGTAGCTGTATTACCCGCAAGTTCTTCTAAAGCAATTTTAGTAGTGTAAGATACCTGGTTTGCACAGATTAGTAAGAATGATGCTTGCAAACTCGAAAACTATATGAGTTGAAACAGTAACATAGAGATTATGCAGGTAATTCTAGATCATCGTAGACTAAGACTTTATAGGGTGGGCCAAATTGCTCACATTAAAGGAAAACTTATATTTCTAAGCAATATAAGCAAAATATACTTGGTTCTCAGGTTGTACCGCGTCCAGAATTTATTAAAACTCGACGTTTCGCCTCCTGTTTTCGAGAGATTTTCAAGAGGTAAAGGAGATATATAAGGACATAAATACGGAGCCTCAATCTGCCTACTCCCCAAATTTCACCGGAGATTGTCTCCAAGGTCTCATTGTGTTTAACCCCAGGCCTAAGAGTGATCTCAGAGATATCTCAAGAATATGGCATACTTGATTTTTGCAACTGTTCGTTGAAAAATAGAGCACTAAAGTTTTTTACACATAACTTAACTATTTCACAAGTAGCTTTTTGACAACGCGGAGACAAAATAGAGTCCTACTATTTATTGCTAGCTGACAAATTTTAAATCAGGTGACAAGGTGCTACTTGTTGGGGAATTTTCTTAAAAGAAATTCACTAATGAGGAGATCCCGACTTTCGAATTTTGAAAAAATTTGTTCAAATGAGCGCTAATTAGGCCCCCAAAACACATATCCGGGGTCAGTTTCAATTTTTATATGTTTATATATATATATATATACATAAAAATTTATATCTCCGGAATTAACAAAGTAAGGGCAACCAAATTTGGTACGCTGGTTTATATTGCTATATGTAAGATACCTACCAAAATTTAGCTCTGTAGGGCAAAATACAAAAAGTTATAGGCATTTAAAGAAAAATAAATTGGGGTCTTGAGCTACATTTTAAAAACATATTTCTATCACAGGCTGGCGCATAATTCGTTGGTGATACATTTTTTTTAAATCAAACACGCCTTATGTTATTGCATTTTTGCATTTTCCATCGAAATATAATGTATGTTTGTAAGAAAAAAAAATTATGGACGCAGCAAGTGCGGTATGGTAGGGAATTTTGATCAAATGCTTCATATTTGAATAGCTCAATTCGCCATTAACCTAGAGAGTTGCTCAAGAAACGAGTTTTTCCTGGAACACTTTAAGTTTACTTTTGAAAATTTTCGTACAGTTTCACACAATAAAGTTATTTTTATGAAACATGGCACATTGTTTTTACTATATAGGTTATACTGGTAACCAAAATTGATGCCTGCTTTCTTAAAAAGAAAACACAGATATTTGCAATTTAAAATATTTTTATGAAAATTCACTACCATAACGCACTTGCTGCGTCCAGAGTTTTTTTCTTATTTTTTGTCGAAGGTTTTGTTCAACTACATTTGCCACGAAATTCTAAAATTAGAAAAAATTGCACCTGATTGTCTATTTCATGCCAGCAAATGAGTATGCAGAGGAAGCATTTTGTACTATGAGCAGTATCCAGAGAGGGGACCTTTAAAGGTATTTTCGGAAGATTGCGACACAATATTATTAACTAGAAATCAATTTTAGAAGGAAAGACATAAAAGGTAAAATCTAGTCCTCTATCCTTACTTAATAAGGATATTGGTTTAGAAGAAATAGTAGTTCTAAGAGCTGTTGACAATAATTAGAGAATCTTAACGCAAATTTAAACGATACTAACAGGACTACCGAGAACTAATGTTGGGCGGATATTTAAAAAGATTTGCACGCAGCAAATGCATTATGGTAGTGAATTTTCATTAAAATGTTTTAAATAGCAAATATGTGTTTTTTAAAGAAAGCACACATCAAATTTGGTTACCAGTATAACCAAAATAACTATATGGTAGAAACAATCTAACACATTTCATCAAGATGACTGTTGTTTAAAAATGTACAAAAATTTTTCAAAAATAAACTCAAAATGTTCCCGAAAAACTAGCTTCATGGCCAACGAACCTTATAGGTTAATAGCAAATTCAACTATTCAAATTTAATGCATTTAATAAAAATTCGCTCATAACGCCTTTACTGTGCCCAGAATTTCTTCTACATACATTAATTATAATTTCGTGGTCGAAATTCAATATATTAAAGGTCAGCTCAGAACCGGGACGGACCGGGGAAATTCGTCTAACTAATTAAAACAAAGCAATGTTTAATCTATTCGAACTGATCACATTTTCCTGGCTGACGAACCCATCCAAGCCACTCGCGAAAGGGCTCTTAAATCGTGCTCATTCGAAGGAATTTTATTAAAATTAAAAAGCCGAGATCTCTTCATTAGTTAACTTTTTTTAAAGAAAATTCACTAAAATCACAAATTTAAGGCATAGAGGACTATAAAGTTCATTACCCTACAGCAGGGGATATTAAACGCCGGATGGATTTTTTGTAATGGTTCCTAGGAAATTGTAACCAAGTGCCCGATATTCCATTGAACTGTATGTTACGCCTGTTATACTTGAGCAGAATAAAATCCTCATTCAATTATGCAGCAAGTATGGCTCATGATGAAAAAAGGAATGAGAATTAAAGGCTTTTTCTACCAGACAATGTATTTGTTGTTCACCTTACGCGCAAAGGTCTAAGAAAAGCTAATGTCGAACCTCGAAAACAAAGCCCGAATGGCCATGCAAAGCTAAACCAAATACTATAGAATGACAATACGAAACACTCATATGCTTTAGCATTGGTGATATTTGTGACAAGTACACTAGCGCCACCTCGCGTGAAGTACTGACAACTGAGCGGGTAATTTGAATTGTATATTTACCTGCATATTCTTAATTTAGACAATTGGTTTATTGATGATGAATATAAAAACTTGCACATGACAAAACAGTGAAAATTTTCTGATTATATAGTTATAAATAGAACTTGTATGAACAATCAGCTTGAAACCTAAATGAATAATTCTACAAATTTCTCTTACTCATAATCTTATTTCATTATAATTTAATGTACTACCTTGAAACCGTCGTCAAACTACTATTTCAAGGGTAGGTATAGGAATATACTGAAAGCTGTTTCTGAGGATATTAAGTTACAATCTGTACTTACCTATAAATAATTGTTCTAAGTATAAATGGTAGCACAGTACTCAATTTGCTATATCTCTACACGAAAACTGTCTTATTAATCTAATATTTTAAAATGTGTAACTGATATACTTAGTACATAATTAAGAAATTGTGCAGATGAAAGGCGAGACTAATTCTTACTTCCGTGAATAAATCTATTATAGGACCGAATCTGCTATTTCTACTTGTCTCTTTGAAAACTTGTCTTGGGAAGATAATTAAAAGCCTTTACCAAGTAAAATAATTTTAAATGTGAAAAAATGTGACAATTTATGCCATACTGAAATAAAAAAGGACACAGAAGAAGATAGAAAAACAGTTTTCTTATATCATTTATTATTAATACAAAACTTTTTTTGCCTTCCATATTTCTTTTTTTTTTTGGCGCACTGGAAGACAAGTTATGATTGAAGCCTTTCAACTATCCATTTATTTTGTGAATTTTATGAAAAAAAGATTAACAAATGAGGAGATTGCGACTTTTGAATTCAAAAAAATACACTATTTGTACAACATATTACTAAAAATAATATTTTTAATTTAAACAAACGTCGACGATCGGGTTAGAAGTCTTAATACAAGCTGTATTCATCTTCTGTTAGCATTTTTGTGAAACCCAACTGTCTATTTATGGAAATAAATCTATATTAAATTCTATTAAAGTTCAATATGCAGGCTGGCGCATTAAAAAGGAAACAGACCGATTTGCGTGCAGAGAAATTTTTATTTTAAGAAACGCTGAAACACCTTAAGTTTAATATTAAGGGGGACATGTCGTGACATAAAACTCAACTTTGTCACATCAACCCCTTAAGGGTGGTGATAACAACCCTTATATTTTAAATAGGGAACATGCGTCGAGTGTTACAACATTTGAAAGCTCTTTTTTTTTCTGAATTCAGCACACTAATTTTTTTGGAAGTTTCATCAACTCGTTTAAAAATTATTCAGAGATGGAGTTGCAAGAACGTATGTCATTCATTGTGATAAGAACTGCACTAATTAGTCAATTTTTCGTTTAAAAAAACCAAAAAACAAAACCAAACGTTCAAAAATGTTTATTCAGTTAAGTAGGTGTTCAAATTGTGGACCACCAGCTTCCATACAAAAGTACAAATTTTGTTCAAAACGAGCTCTGACATTCTGGAGCATTTATGGAGTTATAAGACGGAATTCTTCAACAATGCGTCGTCGTAATTCTTCGATAGACTCCGGTTCTGTTTCGAAAATTCTACTCTTTAAATGGTCCCATTGAAAGAAGGCTAAATGAGTTAAATCCGGTGACTTATGGGGGCACTCAATAGCACCTCTACGCCCAATCCATTTCTCTGGAAACTCTTTGTTCAAAAACTCCCTAATACGTTGTGAAAATGCGGAGAAACTCCATCTTGTCGAAAAACTAATTGATCTTCTTGATTGAGATCATTATTTTCAACAATGTCAATTAGTAGAGGGTAAACGATATTTTCTAGTAACTCCAAATAGGTTTCGCCACTCAAATTGCTCTCAAGAAAAATGGGTCCGATTAACCGGTCTCCAAAAATGTCAGTCCAGCCATTCAATTTCTGTAGAGTTTGAGTGTAAACTTCGTGAAAATTTCTTGGATTATTATCTGCCCAATAACGACAATTATGACGATTGAGTCTGGAGTTTAATAAAAACGTACACTCGTCTGACAAACAGATATTGAACAGAAAGTTCCCGTTATCAGCTATTCGGGCAGTCATAACTTCACAAGACTCCAACCGCCGATCAAAATCATCTTCATTCAGTTGTTGTACAGGATGAATTTCATACGGGTGAAAGTTATGATGATTAAATATTCGATGAATAGTTCTTCTCTTGATGTTTGAAACAGTGGCCAATTTTCTCGTGCTCAAAGTTGGGTCTGCAGCAATTTGTCATAAAACTTCAATCTCAGTAGTCTCATTTCTAACCGGAAATTCACGTTCAGGATCCCGTTTTATTTTTTTGTTGGCTACTGAACCACTCTGTCGAAACTTTACAACTAACTCCAAAATGTATTTTCTGATAACATGTCTGTTCGAATGTCGCTCATTAAACAAATTTGCGGTACGGTTGACACAGTCATCGTTTTTGGAAAAAAAAAAGAGTAAATTATTTCAACTCTTTCTTCTACAGAACCCACCATTGCGAAATTAATTTTCGGTAGTACTATCAAGTATCAAACCGACCGATAAACTGAAATAATAAACCGCATTTCTCACATTCCGATAAGAAATGTGCTGATAGTCATTTTTTTAAATTTACAAACCAACAAAAGATTGACTATCAGCACATTTCTTATCGGAGTGAGTGAAATGCGTTTTTGCTTTTCGACCTGTGAATAATCTTTAAACGAGTTGATAAAACCAAAAAGTAGTGTGCTGAATTCAGAAGAGAAAGAGCTTTCAAATGATGTAACATGAACTTATCTTTATGAATAGCGCCTCCGTGGCCGTGCGGGATAGTTGATTCAGACTTTTCAATACGGACTCGGGGGACGGCGGTACGAGACTCAACGGTGGCGGATGATTTTTCAAATCACTGTCGTCATTGAGATCGAGCTCAAGGTGGAGGGTAGGTTAGTTTAGATGAGCAAAAAGGGTCAGCAAGGGCCTAATTGCCAGTAAGCATCTTACCTTTACCTTTTTTATCTTAATGAATTCGCTAAAAATGTTAGATATACATAGCTAAACAGAAATGTATGAGCGATAATTAATATAAAAGCGCGCGCCACATGCTCATCTGCTTGGTCATGCAGTTATATTTAGTATTTTTTAGGAAAACAATATCATTTTTCCCGTTACGAAATTGTAAACAGTTTGGACGCATCAAGTGCGTTATGGTAGTGAATTTTCATTAAAATGTTTTTAATAGCAAATATGTACTTTTTTTTAAGAAATCGGGCATTAAATTTGGCTACTAGTATAACCTATATACTAAAAAGAATGTGCCATGTTTTATCAAAATAACTTTTTGTTTCAAAAATGTACAAAAAATTTTGAAATAAACTTAAAGTGTTTCCAAAAAAAAAAGGTTTCTTGGTCAACCTTATGTGTTAAAAGCAAATTGAGCTATTCAAATTTGAAGCAAGTAATGATAATTCGCCACCGTAACGCACTTGCTGTGTCCAGAATTTCTTTTCTCACAAACATGCACTATATTTCGATGGAAAATGCAAAAATATAATAACATTAGGCGCATTCGATTTAAAAAAAAAAGATAATTTGTATCAACCACGACTTATGGGCCAACCTGTGATTGTAGAAATATTTTTTGAAGATGTAGCTCAAGACACCCGATAATTAATGTATATCTTTTTTTTTTTTCGTATCTTGTCTAATATATTGAGCTTTATTGATTTTTTACGAAAATTTGACAAAAATTATGCAGGTACCATTAAACGATAAACTCTATAGCTAAGGCTACTGCCAAAGCATCAGAAAAAGGATCTACTTGAAATTAAATTTCTGAAAATATTTTAGTAAAATGAAGAGCAAAGACGGTTGAAGCTAGAACTTCAGGCTTTGTAAAACATTTTTCTTGAGACACTTTCTTTCCAAAGCTCTTATTAGTTCCAGGTTCTTTGCCTAAATGTTGCCAATTTTGACATTTTAGATCGCGACATGGCGTTTGGAGGAAAACCCCAATATTATTTTTTTAATGTCTATAACTTTTTTGTCTTTTAACCTACAGAGCTAAACTTTGGCAGATAATTTAGCTATAATGATATAAGCCCGCGTACCAAATTTTGTTGTTGCCCTTACTTTGTTATTTCCGGAGATACACATTTTTGTCGAAAGAAAACACGAAATTTTCCTGGAAAATCTGGACCGATGTTCCTGACTAAGGAACTTGTCCAAACCACTTACGAAAGGAAGGTATTCGCCAAATTTAATCAAAATCGGTTCATTGTTTTTTGAGTTATCTCTGTGATATATATATATATATATATATATATATATATATATATATATATATATATATATATATATATATATATATATAAACATATAAAAATCGAAACTGACCTTGGATATGTGTTCTAGGGGGCCTAATTAGCGCTCATTTAAAGAATTTTTTTCAAAATTCAAAAGTCGGGATCTCCTCATTCCTCATTAGTGAAATTTTTTTTAAGAAATTTTACTAAAAAGCATGTTTCTGAAAAAATATTTTTTTTATTTTGACAACAAATTTAAATTTAGTTAGAATACCATCTAACGTAAAATAGGTTTACCAAAAGCCAATATTTTTGACAAATTTAACTCTAATTATTCATTGTTGGATCAATATGACTATCGGGATTAATAATCTAATACAACGTTGCTCATAATTAACACTCTGAATGACTAGTATCTAATAAAACTTACTATATTTGCATAACATGGTATTGACAATTTATGTTTGTTTGTATTATATGTTATCTGATGAATGGCATAGTTTTATTTACAAATGCATGATGCCTACAATTTTCTATATACAAATTATTATTTTAATTAAGTCAGATAAAATTTTGTCTATATATTATGTGCACATGTTATATGCTAATTCCTGTTGATTAAACAAATATCACGTAATCAAGCAATACATATATAAATCTAAACGGGTGTTTTTAAGGTACCTAACTAAAGTATTGTAATACCACGCACGCAAGTGCTGTCAAAAATATGTTTTTTCGTTTATCAAATTCACTAATGAGACTAACGATTTTGAATTTTGAAAAATGTCTGTAAATGAGTGCGAACTAGGATCCCGAGAACTCTATATTCGAGGTCAGTTACAATTCATACACACACACACACACACACAAACGCACGCACACAAATATATATATATATATATATATATATATATATATATATATATATATATATATATATATAAATAGGGTGGCGCACTGAAAACGAAACAGACCGATTTGCGTCCAGAGAATTTTTTTTTTAAGAAGCGCTGAAACACGTCAATTTTAATATTGAGTGGGACATGTTTTGACATAGAACTCAACTTTGTTACATCAACCCCTTAAGGGTGGTGATAACAATTCTTATATTTTAAATAGGAAACATGGGTCGAGTGTTACATGATTTGAAGGCTCTTTCTTTTCTAAATTCAGCATACTATTTTCTTGGAAGTTTTATCAACTCGTTTAAAAATTATTCACAGTTGAAGATGCAAAAACGCATTTTACACATTCCGATAAGAAATGTGCTGATAGTCCATGTTTTGTTGGTTTGTAAACAAAAAAATGACTATCAGAATATTTATTATCGGAATGAGAGAAATGCGGTTTATTATTTCAGTTTATCGGTCGGTTTGATACTTGATAGTACTACCGAAAATTAATTTCGCAATGGTGTATTCTGTAGAAGAAAGAGTTGAAATAATTACTCTTTTTTTTCAAAAACGATGACTGTGCCCACCGTACCGCAAATTTGTTTAATGAACGACATTCGAACAGACATGCTAACAAAAATACATTTTGGAGTTAGTTGCAAAGTTTCGAAAAAGTGGTTCAGTAGCCAACAAAAAACGGGATCCTGAACGTGAATTTCCGGTTAGAAATGAGACTACTGGTATTGAAGTTTCAGGACAAATTGCTGCAGATCCAACTTTGAGCACGAGAAAATTAGCCACTGTTTAAAACATCAAAATAAGAACTATTCGGCGAATATTTAAGCATCATAAATTTTACTCGTATAAAATTCATCTTGTACAACAACTGAATGAAGATGATTTTGATCGGCGGCTGGAGGTTTGTGAAGCTATGACTGGACGAATAGATGATAACGGGAACTTTCTGTTCGATATCTGTTTTTCAGACGAGTGTACGTTTTTATTAAACTGTACGGTCAATCGTCATAATTGTCATTATTGGGCAGATAATAATCCAAGAAATTTTTACGAAGTCCACACTCAGACTTCACAGAAATTGAATGTCTGGACTGACATTTTTGTAGACCGCTTAATCAGACCAATTTTTCTTGATGGCAATTTAAGTGGCGTAACGTATTTGGAGTTACTAGAAGATATCGTTTACCCTTTACTAATTGACATTGTTGAAAATGATGATCGCTATCAAAAAAATCAATTAGTATTTCAACAAGATTGAGCTCCTCCGCATTTTCACAACGTGTTAGGTAGTTTTTGTACAGAGAGTTTTTAGAACAATGGATTGGGCGTAGAGGTGCTATTGAGTGGCTACCTAGATCATCGGATTTAACTCCTTTAGACTTCTTTCTATGGGCACATTTAAAGAGTAGAATTTACGCAACAGAACCGGAGTCTCTGGGAGTATTACGACGTCGCATTGCTGAAGAATTCCGTCTAATAACTCCACAAATGCTCCAGAATGTCAGAGCTCGTATTGAACGAAATCTGTACTTTTGTGTGGAAGCTGGTGGTCAACAATTTGAACACTTACTTAACTGAATAAACATTTGTGGACGTTTGGTTTTGTTTTTTAGTGTTTTTTAACGAAAAACTGACTAATTAGTGCAACTCCAGCGGTGAATAATTTTTAAACGAGTTGTTAAAACTTCCAAAAAAATTAGTGTGCTGAATGCAAAAAAGAGAGAGCTTTCAAATGGTGTAACACTCGGCCCATGTTCCCTATTTAAAATATAAGGGTTTTGTTGTTACCAACCTTAAGGGGTTGATGTGACAAAGTTGAGTTTTATGTCAAAACATGTCCCCCTCAATATTAAAATTGACGTGTTTCAGCGTTTCTTAAAAAAAATTTCTCTGGACGCAAATCGGTCTGTTTCGTTTTCAATGCGCCTCTCTCTCTCTCTCTCTCTCTCTCTATATATATATATATATATATATATATATATATATATATATATATATATATATATATATATATATATATATATATATATATATATATATCAGACCACCTTTAACTTTCGTTTATTAGATTACTGGATGTTCTAAGGGGTACGCCCTATCGTTTAGTGATAGAGTCAACTTCCAGACCAAATCGGAAATGGGTCGTTCTGACCTAACCCTTGGTTTTGTGAATGGAATATGGTATTATTTATTTACATGTAAAAAAAGTAATAAACTGGCAGAAAATGTTTTTCAAGAAACGAAAACAAATATCTACCAAACAAATACCAGACGTAAACATGGACATATCAGCAATAGACATTGCTGTCAAACATTATCACTC